>JAVJIF010006516.1:0-260075 GCA_038442645.1 Agave tequilana
AAATTACAACCAAATTTACCAATGATATGAATCTCAACTGATTGCCATAGTTTGTTTTCCATCTTGTTACTTCTATTATCGAAGAAATACATTTGAATCATATATAATGTTACGAGCTACGCTATAATGATATACTAATTTCCTTTGTATGGATTGAGTTCTAGTTAACATTATAAATGTCAGGCCTTTTATCACATTACTTGTATCTTTACATATCGCCAGCATATCATGCACATTTAAGTTCGTAAAATTTTCAAACATACGTATCATAGGATTTATCAATATTAGAGTGTGGTAATAACCAGTTCAGACTTGTACTCAACTAATTACTTAGTGCAATAATTATGGATGACAATAATTAATCTCGCACAAAGTTTACTTCCCATGTCGATTCTGTATCACTTGATTATAATTTAAGTAGAAGTTTGTTCGCTAATGTACATTTAATTTAGTGTTTCGAAGACTCGTACAATACATAGTACACTATTTTCATCACGTGACAAACAATAGACATAGATGCATACACACACGTGTGCACAAACACACCCACCTATCATCACATGTATAAATCAAAGATTTACATTAATGAAATTATTACTTATCAAATCTTTCGTTTACCAATTTAGTTTCTGAAGTTATACTCGTAATAATCTTATATCCATGTATTGATTACCAATACTGTACTCTAGTATTGAACTTACCCGCACAGGTTTCTTAGTGTATTTAAATCTATTTCACCAAATTTTGGTTCTTAACAACCCGATACTAATCAATATTCTGCATTTGCCAAGGTAAAGCAAAGAATGTGTAGGACACACCTCAATGACTAGAAATAAAGAAATTGAGATAAAATTTCAAAACTTGACATAAATCAGACATCCCCTTTGAGGAAAACATAAGCAATATTGATTATTACAATTAAAAAAAATTCCTTAAAGAGGGCTAAAGGAAACCCAACAATATTTCCTATAAACAATAGGTTACTTTTGCCTGCTTAAAAGAGTATCAAGCATTTATTTTCTAGTCATGGTGTTGGTTAGTCCTAGTTGGTTAGTCTATTGCAAAAAGGGACTAAAGGAGCAAGTATTTTAGTGATGATTCTTTAGTACTGAACACTTTCTTCAAACAAAAATTATCCTATGGTTTCTAGTATCTTTTAGTTCTCTTTGCTAATACTTGATCAAATTAGTTTTGAGAACCACATCTACGCAGGTTTTGCTACTGAGATATCATTAGTCGAGTAGACACTTGTAATGTACTTGATAATTGTATGAGTTCAGTCTCCATGGATATCTATATTAGAGTCAGTTATATTACTTTCTAAATTCTGAGAGCTTCTCTACTAGAGTCACTAATATTTTTCTCTTGCCTCCAACACTGATATCCTACTCCAAAACCTTTGAGAGGGCTATACTTATGATTATGGCTATATATCTATCCAGACACAAATCAGTATAATCCTCAGGTTACCTGTTGGTTGCTATACCCATGCATCCATTAATATCTGTACGACTAGAGACTTGCACGTATTCTCTCCATTTAATTCTAGACGCACAAAGATTTTGGTTTGTAGAATATTTTCATGATAAGTTTTATGCATTGATTGCACCGTTATATTTGTTGAAACTATACTCGCATGTCCCTTTTAGAAATCATTCACTTAATATTAATGACTGAGATATTCATTCAATCACCATGTGCTACGCTTTTGGAGTAGCTAGGGGTGGTAAAATTTACAAATAATTTATTTGCATGAATTATGGTTCACGTGATCAAATGAGATGTTTTCATTTATAACTAACCTTTGTAAAGTACCAAAAGCAGATGATGAGAAGTAGGTTTTAAATTAAATCATTCCAAATTAAGGATCAGATTTGTCATATAATGGCTAGGGGACTTTCTACTAGAAGTGAAAGTATCATAAAGGAATATAATGAATGGATGTCTGGTACAATTATGTCTACATGTACCCAAAAATAACCAAGGGCTAACCTTAGCGAATTAACTACCAAAAGTAATTGTAGGTGGTTGTTGCTTAAGATTGATTCAAAGGATCAATACGCCAACTTCCCTACAAGGCAGTCTCAAGAGGCACTTTGTTTTCACGTTTCTTGATGTGTGAAATATATATTTTTTTTCCTCAGATATGTTGTAATGAAGAAGTATCCTCCAAAATATCTATTAAATATCTTAGGCCTTCAAGAGAAAGGAAGGGTCATAGAAGTTGAATCACTTTCACATCCAGTTATTGGGATTAAATAATTTTTCTTAATGGTCCAAAAATTTTCAAATATATACTGGTCTTATTACTATAACAAGAGTATCATAACTTTTATTATGAGTCTGATTCATGATAATTTATACAACAGTGTGTACTCCATTTATTCTAACAACCGAAAACAAAATATTTTTTTTCTCTTTGAGTATTTTCTTCGATGATAATCTTGTAAATTAGCATTTCGCATGTTGACACATATCTATCAACACTTCAAGACTGAAATATGGCTATGTACAAGTTTATGCCTCTCCTTCTTGTAAGGGGACTTCTTTTATTGACTCATCAATTAGGTTATATTGTAACAACAAAAATCTTATAGTGACAACTAAGTTTAGATGAATTAGGATTCTTTATTTGTTAGAAGTTATCTGTTAATACCAATTTATAATCTACTAAAATCTACAAGTATAATCTCTAATCACAACCAACTTCCAACTACTACCAAGAGTTCAATGAATCACAGAACACCCAATTCTCTGCCAAAAACCAACATGATCACAATAACAAGGGCATTTAAAATTTTTGAAATGAGATGAACATCCTCCCCTAAGTTCAATTCATGTCATATTAAGTCTTGTTATTATCCAAGCATCACAAAAGAAACAACACATCTACATATTCCTAGAAACCCTAGCCATCCAGGAATAAACCCACAATTTGAGAAAAATGTCAAGCAACCAGGGTATACATACTGAATTTGATCTCCAAATCAAAAGTAAACAATCTCAGGTAGAATTTCATGGCTCCAAAACTGAAATAAATTTGATCGACGAAACTCTCTCACATAATTAAGAGTAATAACCATGAATAAATCAAGATCTAGATACGAGTGGATCTAAATCTGAAAATAGAATAGTTTCTGAAATTTATTTTAGAACTAAAAAAAAAAATCAAAGTTCAACATGGATTTAGTTTGAAAATAGGAAGACAACTCCATACCTAGGCCCTCCTCTTATCTTCGGTTGCCCACGTGCGCCTCCCCGTCGCCCACCACCGGGCCGTGCAACCTTGGGCGCGCTTGCCGTGCGCAGCTGACGCGCGCCCAGCCTGTTGGGCTACCACGCCCAGTCCGAGAAGGGGGGAGAGAGAGAGAGAGAATTTGAAAGAGGGAGAGAGTGATTGGGAGTGAGAGATTAAAGAGGAACCCAAATATTTGGGGGGAAAAGGTTCTGTCGATCAAAATCAGAGAAGGGAAGAAGAAAGAGGAAATTTTGGGAAATGAAGAGGGTGATATTTATTTGTATAAAATATCCTATAAATTCTATGTGATTGCCACCTCACCCATTTTCAATTCCAATAAAATCTCCACCCTCGACTTCACTCTTCAAATTCCAAGTTCTCATCTCCACCACTCATTATAATAGAAATAAATAAATCTTTATTTTTAACTTATTTGATTTATTATTATTTGATTTGTATCTCCCATGAAAAACCATTATACACATATACATATACTCACATTCATGTATACATACACAGTATCCATATCCTTGTATTCATAATTATCCAACATTATTTCACTTTCAAGTTTTTCTAATATATAATTAATATTATTTATTTATTTATATTTGTTTCCATGATTATACAAACTTAATTCAATAATCACCCCCGATAATCTGTATAATCTTTTTAAATCAAGGATTTGATATTAATTCGGGATTTTAAAAATTGGGGTGTTACACTTCAGTTTTATAAAATTTCTTACAACAATTAGAAATGGACTACAAATTTTATGATCATAACCACAGAAAGTTTCTAGTCATTGTGTTTGATTAAATTGGTGATTTAAGTTTACACACAATCAATTTAGTAAATTTAGCACATGATAGTTTATTAACAATCTATCGCATATAAAATTCTTGTCCATGTATCTCAAGTCTGCACCATGTGTTGAATTAAGTTCACCATGTATTATCTAGCTTATATGTTCAGATTATTTCACATGTCGGTATACTCCCATGTATCATCATTTGACTGGGTTTCCATGCTCACTTCACCTTAACTAGAAATTATGTTTACGTTACTAACTAATTAATCAATTTATCACATAAACTCTTGGTTCATATGGCATAGTATCATTTCGTTATCATTGCGCATGTGCTTAGACTACACTGATTACACAAATTGAACTCTTGCAAAACTCTTATCACACATGTCCGATTGTGACTCGATAAGAACTGTTGGAAGGTAGACATTCTTTTCTTTCTATTGAAATGTCCATTGTGCTTGGTCAGGAAAATGTGAAGCAAAATTATTATTAATTGCAAAGAAAATTACAAGGGATATAATCTGATTACAAAAAAGGGAGGATATTTGAATCTCCCTTTGTTTAAAGTTGGGTTCTTTATGTGACGATGGAAAGTGAATCTTGTTCTCTGTTGACCGACAGAACGACAGGCTTCTCTTGGGTCGTTTTAAAGATGCAAAAATAACTCCACTTAGACACGACAAGTGTTTGAGTTTTCTTTTGAAGAAGAAATGTCTTTCTCTCTCTCTTTCGAATGCTCAAAGTTTCTGAACATTGTAGCTATTCTTGCTTCTCTTTTTAAAAAAGAAGATCTCCTGTTCAATAGCTTTCATAGCTATTTATAGGGGTATTCAAGTGTAAAATTGTCCCCTAGAATCCCTCCATAATGGGGATTAACTCCCCACATTATGTGGGTGTTAATTGACCCAGTAATGGAGCAGTTATAACAAAAATGCGACCCTTGCAAGTTCAATTCTACTGTTTAAAACGCGAAGCTCACCGGCTCGTGTTGAGTTAAGATGCGAGTCTGGTTAGGATCCGCGTTTGAGATGAAATACGGGTCTAGATGTGATCTGCGTTTGAACTGAGACGCGAGTCTGGCTGGGATTTACGTTTGAGAGAAACGCGGGTCTAGCTGAGATTCGCGTTAGAGGTGGAGACACGGGTCTGGTTGTGATCCGCGTTTGAACTGAGAAACAGGTTTGGCTGAGATCCGCATTTACAATCAGACACGAGCTCCACACTTGTATTGAATATTGAGACTTCGTGTTGAAGTGAGGTGTGTGTCTGAGGACTTATCTTTAGTGATTTTTAGATAGTCTACAGAACCCCCTCCAAAGTTTTCGAAACTCGCGGTGACTGGGACAGATTTTAGAATACTTTAAACTTCACATTGATTTGGGCTCTGATGATTGGACTGGCAATCTATATTGAGATGTCCTGATCTTTGATCTTGTCTAGATTTTGGTCTTCATGAGTGTACTGTTGAGTTGCTTGAAGCCTTTAGGAAGACCATCTTGAGTGTCTGGATACACAGTCTAGAACTTATCTGAGCTCTGATTTGTTTGTTGGTGTACTGTTGAACGTTAGAGTTATCGATTACCTTTGTCAGTGTATGTTGAACTGATTGCAGAAGTAGAGACAGACTCCTTGTTTAAAGGGAAGACACGACTTCCCTCATTGGTTAAAGATGCGACTTTCATCTGTCATTGAGACGTGACTCTCATCTGGCTTGAAACGCGACTCTCATGAAATGCGGGGATCATGTTATATGTTTCTGGACACGAGCCTCGCATTGAGCTTGTTTGAAACACGACTCTTATGAAATGCGGAGGTCGCATTGGACGCTTCTGGAAGCGAGCCTTGTTCACTTGAAACGTAAAGGTTACATTGAATTATTCTGGACGCTGATATCGTCCGAAACACGGGTCTCCTCAGTGCCACGCTTCAGCTTAATTTGAGCTCGAGATTTGCACCGCGTATCTCGGCCGTTGGGAGGTCTATAAAAGACTGGATCTTTCAATAGTCAATTCATTTGATTATTCATCTTCAATCTAAAATTATTTTTGAGTTTCTTCAGAGCTTTTAAGTTTTTCATAGAACCCAAAATGCCTCGAGCTTTTCCTCCATCTTCTTCGAAGATTCTCACCATGGACATGGCTCGAAAAGGCAAGCAGACCACTGCTTCTTCAAGCACCGCCGCTGCGCCGACCACCATGGGTGGTTCTCCTTGTCAGGAGGCCCCTATTTCTGGTAAGTAGAAATGGCTTTCGCCATTGTTGGTAATACGAAGAGCTTCGTCCCTTGAAATTCAAAAACTTCTTTTGAAGTTGAATAGTCAACGCAGGGCTCACAGGCCCGCATTTGATTTATAAAAGTGACCTTCGTGTTGATGAGCAGAACGTGAAGCTGATGATCTTCACATTTGTGCCTTGTCAACATGACATTCGCGTCTATGAATTGGACGCGCGTCTGGCAAGGTCCGCTTCTTGAGACTTCTGAACGTGATTCTCATTATGAGGCTCGTGTTCGAGTTTTGGACATAGGAAAGTTCATAAGTGTTAACTTCATATGCGGGCTCATATGAGCCTCACGTTTTGTTACGGGTCTCATGTGATTAGCCCCGCATTTAAGTTTCAACACTTTGATGTTTCTCACTATTTTTTTGAGATTTCTACTCCTCTGATTTTTTTTCTTTGAGTGAGGTATTCTTTGAATCCTTTAATCAAGAGGAACCACTTCGATCTTATTGGCGGTTCAGTCTACAAAAGACAGTCCCCACATTCACTGGAAAGAATGAGGAGTTCCCATTTAATCAAGAGCACTGCCTCAACTTTACGAGAGCTCATCTCGGATGGGAGTTTGAGTCTGTGAACCGACGCCTATTTTGGAAGCTGGTATTCTTTTTAAGTGATGCCATTGACGAAAATGTGGAGGCTCTGTTTGATGGGCGCTATAAGTGGCTTCGTCAAATCAAAGAGCATCACTTCTTCCTCCCCAACATGGAATTTGTATTTCCATTATCGTACTTGTAGTCCTTATCTCTTCACTAGTACATGGACTGGGACTTGGTCAGGGCACAATGGGGCATTGCGATTAGGAAGATCTTAAATCATGTCGCTTTCACTTTTGGCCATAGTAGGGAGATCCTTGAGCTACTTCTAGGTTCAATGAAGCAGGAGATTTTCAAAAGCGAAACTTCTAAGAAAGCTGCGACCTTTATCAACTGGTTCATGGAAGTGAAGGGCGAATTCGCCCAGTGTAATTTCGGGCGCCAGGACGGGTGCACTCAACAACAATCTCTTGGTGGGCGAAGATGGTCTGCTTCATCCTCAAGAAATTGGAGGAGCCACTGCTCTAGTGCTGGTTGTATCACGTCATCAGGGCTGTGTGTTACGAAATCACTACAAGTAATTATAACTTCACAATATTACTTGAGAAATATATTCCGAACAGTTGCACCTTTTTTACTCTGATAGGAGAAATGGGATTTTTTCTACATGAGATGTTTGAAGTTTCAGGGCCATCTATGGGGATTTGTCGTATGAGGAGTGCTTTCTTGGCACTGAATAACTGCACCTATTAAAGAAAGATGTTCCTCAAGTGTATGAGACCTATTGGGAGATCTTATGCCATTTCAAATTTGTGCTCAAGCAACTGGGTGGAGGTCTGGGGGAGTTAACAAGACGTCATGGGCTAACTACCTCTTTTAGGGTTTGGGAGAGAAATCAGGTTTAGTATCTCGACTGGCGGCCGCATCGACGCTAAGATCGCAGAGAGGATTTCTGAATCGGTAACCTATTATATAACATAGTCAAATGAAGATACCTTCAAGCCTGACATTGTTTTTGATAGTTTCCACCACCAGGCAAAGATTCCCATATCAGACAGGGCCTTACTGGTGGGGTTCTTGATGTTGTGGCTGAAGCGGTGTATTGTGCTCATACTACCTCATGAAGTTATTGTCACTGATCTAGTTAACCTGGCTGTTCTTTTTGCTCATGGTTGGTCTTTCAGCCTACTTCCTGCTATGAATAGGTTATCTCCAGAGCGGGCTTCGAGTATTGTGTCAAAGCTTCTACAATGTAGCAGTTGAAAAAGACAATGAAGGCAACATTGTCGTCGGCACAGATGTTAAATCCAAGGTGAAAACACCAAATCCTCGTGTAGAATTGCCCTACACATAATTCATGGCGTGGTACATTATGCACTGAATGCAGCAGTGTAGTCGTCTGAGGATTCCATGCCATTTGTCTAGCGCTTAGAGCACTCGACTTAGAATGGTTGGTACATGTTAATGATCCGACAAATTCTTTAGAGCAGCATGGACTAGTAGTTGGGAAGGTGCTTCTCTAACTCCCCAGGAGCTTCATACAGGGAAAGAATTTCTGACTGTCCTAGTTCTGATGGGTTCACCACCCTTTCAGCTGAGATTTTCTGGTGGCTGATTAAAATTTGCCTAGGGTACCTGGTCTTCGGCAACGGAACATTTGCACAGTTGAACACTATATGCCAAGCCGATTTGCTCGCCAATTCAGATATAATCAGATATATATAGGTAATCTTAATTGATGCCTTCATTTCAGTGGCAATCATTATGAAGGGGCAAGGGCGTGGTACTTTAATGTAGCTGGAGGAACAGAGGTGAAATTCAACCTACCACAGAAGATACCGAACTCCTACACCAGCCATGGTTCTGTGCATGGTATTTAATAGCGGACTCAGTCTCTAAGTATAATATAAACGCACCTGCATTAGACATATCAAGGCTATATTCCAAGCCAAAAGGACTCAAAGAATACTTATTTAAAGGGGATGGATGAACTTCTTCAGTTGAGCTCGAGATTGATCAGACGAAAGTCGCTGGACATGGAAAGAAGCCTATTGAAGATTCTCATCAAAAACGCTCAAAAGGAGCAATTGCGAAGCATACTCGATTTTAGTCTACTGATGCTGGCTCGAGTCAGAAGAAGACACGGCGGGAGTTTGTGGCCAAAGCTCCTTCTAAAGGAACTTCTACGTCGGGAGTAGAACCTGAGCCTACCTATGCTGGCTTTGAAGAAGATGAAGACTCCACGATTTCACTACGTCTAAGAAGCCACCGAACCAAAGGTCCTGCAGTGGTTATGATTGAGGAATTATCGAAGGAAGTCACAGAAAGGCAAGCAACTGGAGATGAATCAGTGACGGCCATAGTGCCTACAAGGATTTCTCCCTCAGGCTCTCTTTAGAGAAAAGGTAAAAGTATTGATGCTAAAAACATCCCACGGGGTTCCCCGGTTGAGATAATGTCTTAAGTGGGAGTCTGAAAGCAAAGTCCAACCACTGGACTTATTTGGGAAAGTGTTGGGGCTAGACTCCCAATTGTCAGGGTTTCACCTACCATAGTATCGTCTCCAACATCAAGTGAGAAATTAGATTACTCAGCAGATGATATTGACTAGGATAATGTGCATCCTACTCGTGACACCATCAAGTTTTCATATCTGACCGAAGAGGAGTTGCAGACGGCTGTTTGGGGAAAGAATTGCCGCTTGAAGGGACTGATACCATGATGGTATTCTTTCTGCTTCACTCTTTATCATTCTTATCAACCCTTTTTGTGGCCCAAAGGCCCATCACTCTAGTTTTGATGATGATCAACTCATGTAGTTATGTTTACTAATGATCTTGTGTTTAATTAGTGACAGATTTGTTATCAAGATCTTAGTAGGTGTGGAGCTTCAACAAAGAATTTAAAGACATATTTTGGAGCTAGCACCGGTTGATTCACGAGCCTATGCATCAAGATCACATCAAGTACTCAAGAGGAGTCGAGCTCGTTGGATTGCATTTGGACCAAGTCAAGATGATGAGAAGACTTCAAGGGAGGACTTCAAGATCAAGACTTGTGTCTAGGTATAAGATTTTTGTTTTTAGTTAAAATGTAAAGGATAAAGTAGTTGGTGGATTGCTCAAGTATATATACACACACACTCTTGATTTAGTTTGTTTTTCATAAAAGAATTTTTAGTTTAGAAAAGACTTTCATTTTGGAAAATACTTTGGTTTTGGAATTCCTATATACATATCTTTTAAACCAAAATCATATTTAGAGCTTAATGTCAAAATCTTAGATATTTCATCTTATTTGTGTAGTGGATCATATCCATGCATACTATGCTTTAATGAGTTCAAAATATCTAGTTTTTATTTAAGGAGTTTTGGAAAAATAAGATTTTAGAAAATACAAGTTTTCTATTGAGCCAATATTTCCATATTACAAAAATAGTCCAAATCATTTATAACATGCCTTGATTTTGTGCAAGCATGTTTGTTTATCAAAGTATATTGGTAAAACTATTTTTGTAGATTTTTAAGTATTTTATGGGATTTTATTTCAATCAAAAGACTTAGTTTTAAATCCCAGAAAAACTGCTTTCAGGCTTCAGATAGTCGACTTACTACCTACTAGTCGACTAACTCTGAAGTCGGTCGACCGGCTCGGTCGACGACGTGCACAGACGTACACACCTTGACCTGGCAGATGGCCGGTCTGCCGACCCTGTCGACCGGAACTGAGAGCTGTGCTCTCTGTTCTTTGGGGTTGACCGGGCGGTCGACCGGAGGCTCCAACGGTCTGATTTTTGACCGTTGGCGGTCGACCGGGCGGTCGACCGACAGGTCTGACAGACCCCAATGGCTAGTTTCTGACAGCCTATAAATTTGGGGGTTTGGCCATTGTTTTCACCAAGATTTGGAGAGTGTTTTTGAGCTAGTTTCTCCTACTCTTTTCAGAGGTTTTTCTCCACAAATTTGAGAGCAAATATTTCCTATCTAAAAGGAAGATTTTACCAAGAGGTTTAAAAGGAGATTTCTTGAGTTTTCCTCCACCATCTCTTTCCTAGTTTTCTCACACAAACACTTGAGCCATCCATTGCTATTCATCTTATAGGAGTGTTGTAGTGAGATAGTTTTTAGGTGATCAAAGTGCTGTGATCACCAAAGACTTGTTCTTTGTTCTTTGAGGAGGCGGACGTGTGTGTCCGCGGTGTTTCGGGTTTGGGTGCGAACTTGTGTTTGAGGTGCGGCCTCGGCGAGCCGGTGGGCTTGTGGTGTGTACGGACTAGAGAGAGTCCAAGGAGTTCTAGTGGGAACTCGTTTTGTAGGTGTTGCGGCATCGGGGATCCATTGGGATCGATTATAGTGGAAATCCTTCGTGTGTCGAAGGCGGGGATGTAGAGCAAGGGTGCTCGAACCTCGAAACAAATCCCTTGTGTTGCGATTGCTCACTCTCTCTCTCTTTGTCTCTTGTTTATATCTTGCATACTTTTATTGTGCTCATCTTTATATGCTAGATATTCATTGTGTGCTTCATTGATATACTTGCCTGGGTTTGTTTGCTAACACTTGTATTTAACCAAGAGAGCCAACGCGGCACCTCAACCCATTCAAGGGGAATCTAGAGGAGTTTGTCCAGAGCCCTTCATGGGGAATTCGGCAACACTCCTGTGTTATACATGGTGTTTAGTTTTAATAGTTTGTTTAGGTCATAATTGCTTTTAGCTTCTGCATTATTTGGCATTTAGTGACCATTAGATTAGCCTTCACCTATTCACCCCCCCTCTAGATGAACTTTCAATTGGTATCAGAGCTTGGTACTCTGATTTGGGTCTAACAACCTAGAGTTAAAGATCCTTATTTTTAGGTTAATCACATATTTTGTACACACACCATGGACTTCATGTCACCACCCATGTTTGACATTCTTAACATCCATATATGGAAGGTGAAGATGTCCTTGTACCTCAAAGCCTTAGGTATTCATGTTTATCTTGCCACAACTAATAATGCATATTGTTTAAATGGTAAGAATATTGAGGCTAATGCAAAAGCCCTACATGCTTTAAGATCTACCCTAAATGATGATTATTTATCTAGGGTTGCTAATCTTGATTTGGCTTTTGTAGTTTGTAACACCCTCATCTCCCTTGACGAAAAGGAACAATACTATGCGGGGAGCGACTCGGATGTTGGAAGCGACCCTTCCAATGTGTGCTACATGGTCCAAGGGGATAACCCCCTTGAGGTAACTACCGAATCCGAGGATGAGGACATGTCATATGATGAGCTTACCACTTTTTGTCAACTCCTACTTGAGAAATATGACATGATAAGAAAGAAAATAAAATTTTGAAAAAGAATTTTGATTGCATGCTAAAAGAAAATGATTCATTTAGAAATAAGGTTGCATGCATCGAAAAAGAAAAGGATGATTTGAAAAATGAGAATGTTTCCCTCATGTCTAAATTGAATGATCTTTGTGAAGGAAACACAAGTTTGAAAAATGAAATATTTTGGTGGGAAAACAAAAAGAAATTATTTTGCAAGAAAATAACTCTTTAAAAGAAAATTTGTTGATAAAGAAAAGGAAAATGTTTTCAAAAGAAAAAGAAAAATGATTCTATATCTCACCATGCTTTACATGCCACCACTAGTGGGATTAATATTTTGAAAAATAAAATGGATTGTTTGAGTTCAACTTTGAACTCGTGTGCATTCAACCATCCTAGATTGGAATTCTTGTTTCAAAAGAAACAAGTTCCCCATGTTCATGCACACTCACATCATGCATTTGCTTATGTTGCACAACACGATCACAAACATTCACATAAGCATCCTAAGGTGTACACATGTACATATTGTGGCCGCAAAGGCCATTTAGCAAAATTTTGTTTTGACAAGTTGCATTCTTTAAATTTTGCTAATAAAAAATTTTTGGGTTCCTTACAAGTCTAACCCCAAAGGACCCAAGAAAATATGGGTACCAAAGTCCCCACCTTTTGTATTTGATGTAGGTGAGGGCTCTCACATGACGTGAGAGATTTGGTGCCTTGGTGGTGGTTGCACGTGGACTAGATGGACATTTTTGATGCACCGCTATCAAGGAGGTTTTGGTGGAAAAGACCACCATGCTTGGAGCTTTGGAGTTGGTAACAATCTCTAAACTCCTACTTTTTATGTTCATGCTTGCTCATTCATGATATTTTTTAGCATGATCATGTTTTATTTGTTTAATGTGCTTCATGTGGTAATAACATGCTTAAATGTAGTTTTTATTAAAACTTGGATTTATATATGTACAAATAGTGAGCAACAAATTGACTTATATATGTTTGCACTTCATGCTCATTTGTACCCACTATATGCACTTGTATAGCCTAGTTTTGATGATTCTCTCATTTATACATGCTTTGCCAAATTTTATGATTTTACTTCATGTATATGTATTTTAATTCAAATCTAATAAATATACATGTATACCCGTGAGTCTCTTGCCTTCATGCAAATACATTTGATAGACTCTTTTATGTTTGGGATATGTATGTGTATTGTTAGTTTTGGATAAATCATACATATACCATGAAGATTAGTGTTTTAATAAAAAATGATTTTTTTTAATGTGACTTATGATCTGTTTGAGCTTCAATGTCTATTTTCATGAAAATGCTATTTACATGACTTTTGAACACTCACACTTTATTTATTTTGTCACGACTTTGATTCATCAACATATTTTTGAGCTTCATAGATCGAGTGTCAATTCTTGTATTTGGTATGATTCATGAAATATATATGCTTTGATTCATGTTTTGAAGGATCTTTAACTAGTTTTTCAAAAATTATTTTAACTAGTTAATTGTTCTTCATTTGGTAGTGATTTTCATGCTAAAATATTTTCAAATCTATTTTTGAAAACCCCACCATCTATGAGAGGATGGATGGGAGATCATGTTCATGTATGCTTTAAAATGAAAATCACTTAAACTTGAACCATGATGGGTGGTGTAGTTATATGAGATATACACTTGATCATTATTGTTGTTTCAATTGGTATCATTGAAATTCTTTCAATTGGTATCTAAATTGATAATTTTGTATATACTCATATTTTGTTTTCTATATATGTATGTATCAATGTCAATTGGTATACTCATTTCATACATATATATGATTTTCATGTGCTTAACTTACAATTAGTTCACATTTTTAAAAGCACAAAGTTATGATGAAAAATAAAAATTTTTGATCATTATGATACTATTGGTATCAATATGTTTCAACTTCAAATTTGTTAAATTTCAATTGGTATCAATATGATTTACAATAATGATTATTTTCAATCTGGTATCTTAAAATTTGTTTGTTTTACAAAAGCTCTGATACCTTTAAAAATTTTGTTTAAGAAAAATTAAAAAAACATTTTTTTGAGTTGTATTACCTATATGCAAGGAGAGCTTAACAATTCTTCTACATATAGATTCATGTTGAGTGTATTGTGTATTGAAGAGCTTGACAACTCTTCTTTATGTGATACACGTGTGTAGGGGGAGCTTCACATCTCCTCTTATGCATTACATAATATGTGTTATGTGAATTGGGACTTGTCATCCTTTCTTCATGTAATGCATATGTGTAGGGAAGCTAACTTAACGTCTTCCTCTTCATGAATGTATATCGCATATAACTTTTTATTGATATGTTTGTTTGGCCCCTTATTGGTCTCTTTATTTATGACAAAAAGGGGGAGAAAGATTTGATGATTTTGTTTTTACCTTAAACCCTTTGTTGATGATTGCCAAAAAGGGGGAGAGGTATTTGCTATATATGCATGTTTTTATTAAAGGATTTATGTTTATGCATATATGTTTTGTTTTGCAAATAGGAGAAAAAGATTTTGTGATTTGTATTATGCTTGATTAGCATGATTATCTTCATTTGCATACATGTTTATGTGCCTTCATTGCATATTTATTATTTAGTGTTTATGCATGAGTTAAGGGGGAGCTTCCTTGGAGCTTTACTTTAATCCATGCATATATAATTCATGAGTTTTGTCATCATCAAAAGGGGGGAGATTGTTGGCCCAAAGGCCCATCACTCTAGTTTTGATGATGATCAACTCATGTAGTTATGTTTACTAATGATCTTGTGTTTAATTAGTGACAGATTTGTTATCAAGATCTTAGTAGGTGTGGAGCTTCAACAAAGAATTTAAATACATATTTTGGAGCTAGCACCGGTTGATTCACGAGCCTATGCATCAAGATCACATCAAGTACTCAAGAGGAGTCGAGCTCGTTGGATTGCATTTGCACCAAGTCAAGATGATGAGAAGACTTCAAGGGAAGACTTCAAGATCAAGACTTGTGTCTAGGTATAAGATTTTTGTTTTTAGTTAAAATGTAAAGGATAGAGTAGTTGGTGGATTGCTCAAGTTATATATACACACACACTCTTGATTTAGTTGTCTTTTCATAAAGAATTTTCAGTTTAGAAAAGACTTTCATTTCTGAAAATACTTTGGTTTTTGGAATTCCTATATACATATCTTTTAAACCAAAATCATATTTAGAGCTTAATGTCAAAAACTTAGATATTTCATCTTATTTGTGTAGTGGATCATATCCATACACACTATGCTTTAATGAGTTCAAAATATCTAGTTTTTATTTAAAGGAGTTTTGGAAAAAACAAGATTTGGAAAATGCAAGTTTTCTATTGAGCCAATATTTCCATATTACAAAAATAGTCCAAATCATTTATAACATGCTTGATTTGTGCAAGCATGTTTGTTTATCAAAGTATATTGGTAAAACTATTTTTGTAGATTTTTAAGTATTTTATGGGATTTTATTTCAATCAAAAGACTTAGTTTTAAATCCCAGAAAAACTGTTTCAGGCTTCAGATAGTTGACT
The DNA here is from genome assembly GCA_038442645.1 of Agave tequilana. Taxonomy (NCBI): domain Eukaryota; kingdom Viridiplantae; phylum Streptophyta; class Magnoliopsida; order Asparagales; family Asparagaceae; genus Agave; species Agave tequilana. The sequence goes on from JAVJIF010006516.1 coordinate 15,765, forward strand.
TACTACCTTACTAGTCGACTAACTCTAAAGTCGATCGACCGGCTCGGTCGACTGACGTGCACAGACGTGCACGCCTTGACCTGGCAGATGGCCGGTCTGCCGACCTGTCGACCGGAACTGAGAGCAGTGCTCTCTGTCTTTTGGGTCGACCGGGCGGTCGACCGGAGGTCCAACGGTCTGATTTTTGACCGTTGGCGGTCGACCGGGCGGTCGACCAACAGGTCTGACAGACCCCAACGGCTAGTTTTGACAGCCTATAAATTTGGGGGTTTGGCCATTGTTTTCACCAAGATTTGGAGAGTGTTTTTGAGCTAGTTTTTCCTACTCTTTCAGAGGTTTTTCTCCACAAATTTTGAGAGCAAATATTTCCTATCTTAAAGGAAGATTTTACCAAGAGTGTTTAAAAGGAGATTTCTTGAGTTTTCCTCCACCATCTCTTTCCTAGTTTTCTCACACAAACACTCGAGCCATCCATTGCTATTCATCTTATAGGAGTGTTGTGGTGAGATAGTTTTTAGGTGATCAAAGTGTTGTGATCACCAAAGACTTGTTCTTTGTTCTTTGAGGAGGCGGACGGTGTGTCGCGTGTTTCGGGTTCGGGTGCGAACTTGTTGTTGAGGTGCGGCCTCGGCGAGCCGGTGGGCTTGTGGTGTGTACGGACTAGAGAGAGTCCAAGGAGTTCTAGTGAGAACTTGTTGTAGGTGTTGCGGCACCGGGTGATCCATTGGGATCGATTATAGTGGAAATCCTTCGTGTGTCGAAGGCGGGGATGTAGAGCAAGGGTACTCGAACCTCGAAACAAATCCCTTGTGTTTGTGATTGCTCACTCTCTTTCTCTCCTCTCTCTTTGTCTCTTGTTTATATCTTGCATACTTTTATTGTGCTCATCTTTATATGCTAGATATTCATTGTGTGCTTCATTGATATACTTGCTTGGGTTTGTTTGCTAACACTTGTATTTAACCAAGAGAGCCAACGCGGCACCTCAACCCATTCAAGGGGAATCTAGAGGAGTTTGTCCAGAGCCCTTCATGGGGAATTCGGCAACACTCTTGTGTTATACGTGGTGTTTAGTTTAAATAGTTTGTTTAGGTCATAATTGCTTTTAGCTTCCGCATTATTTGGCATTTAGTGACCATTAGATTAGCCTTCACCTATTCACCCCCCTCTAGGTGAACTTTCACATTTGATATTGTCTTAACCTCTGCTTGGATGATGTTTGCAGAGGCTGCTACTGCTACTAAGGGCAAAACCTCTTCAAATATTACTGAAATGATTGAGAAACTAACCCAGCCTGAGGTTCAGAAGTTCTTAAGATCAGTGTTGAGGAGGTCCCTGTGAACATAGCACCTGTGGCCAGGGAATCCTCTCAGATAGGAGACTTTTGGGAGATTTTTAGGAGGGTTTATCATCTCTAATTCCTCGACTTGGTAAGATACAAGAACTTCTGATACGTGCCATTCTTGTCCTTAGAATTATCACAAACACAGTGTAATGACTACAAGTGATGCTACAACGGCTCAAGCAGAAGAGCCTATCATAGATACTAGTGCAAAGGACATCCCTGTTGAGGCTTTAGCAGAGAAGGCCCTCACTGTGTAGCCTGTTCTTGATGTTGTTACACTGGAAGCTATTGCAGTTCCTTATCTGAAGCTCTTGCGGTGACCTCGGAGATGAGATAACTTCTAATCCAACTTGCTCCTATACTTTTAGGAGGGACAAATGCACCAACTCTTGTTTCTGAGAGCACTTCTGTTACGATCATAGAGACTGCATCAAGAAATGCTCCTCCAGTGCTGATACCGGCTATGGACATTCTTGAAGAACTGATCCTCTAGATGATCGAGCAATTCTTCACCACAATGAAGTATTGCACTGAATTGATACTCACCGGATGATTGCACACATTTATTGCATTATTCTTTATTAAATTTCACATTTGTCATGTAATAAATCTGCTAAATTCCTTGTCTTAAATGTCTATTTTGCAAAAGATAATCATGGGGAGAAAGAGGATAAAATCAAATAAATATCGTTAAGTTCAGATTTAACTAGATTTATTTGGTTAGAGGAGGATGATCCCAAATCTAGTTGGTTAAGTTCAGTTTTTGGTGAATTAGGTGGTTAAAAGTAAAGATCAACCGAGGATAACGTTAAATACAGAGTCCAAATCTAAAGGAATAAATGGATGAGAGAAGATCAATGGATGAGATGAAGCAATTCAGACTCAGATTCTGGCTGGATACATTTTAGTATTTGAATCATAACTTTCGCTACCAGAATTCAAATCTGATGATTCAAGATGATCCAGAAATAGGACTTAAAGGGCTACAATTCTTAAGTTGATCATTATTTCTAATTCTGTCATTTGATAAGTGATATTTAGCAATACATATGCCACTAAACTGCAGATCAGAAATGAATATCCACATCAAATCAAGTTTGGAGTTAAGGGGAGTTCAGAAATTGCCAGCTTTACTTATCTTCATACTCCTCTACCCTCTGTATTTCTCCTATAAATACCTGCACTCAAAGGCAAAAGGGACGACCAAGCAGAGAGTAGAACTTAGGCTAATTTGTAGTTTGTAACTTAGGTTTTTAGTTTTCTTTCATGTAATTTTTATTTTCTTTATGTAACTGAGAGGAGATGATATTTTTATGGAGGAATGAGAGCAAGCTTGTACTGCAGGTAATATCGGTGTAAGTGATCTCTTCTTCCATTGTTATTTGAATTGAATCAAAGTTACTTTTCTTTTTTTCTCTTGTTTCGTTTACTCTCCTCTAATGTGTTGCAATCCAAGTGAATCTGTTAGCATCAAGACTGCTTCGCCATTGCAAGTGCCCTTGATGGCTTATGGTGATGAACAATCATTCTCTTGCTAGTATAGCTTGCCCTTTTATTCTTAGTGTAGATCGAGAATGGGGAAGATCCTACACGCCATGCTTGATCGCCTTCAAAGACAAGTTTAGTCGTAGCTACGAATCTAAGGTATATGAGTACAAAAAGGGTAAGTAACTTTAATTTCTTTCTTTTCTTTAATTCTTTAGTTTAGAATACCATAATCTACCACTTCTTTCATTACTCATTTCGATTTCTTTGTATATGTCTATTTTCTGTTTTTCTCCACCTTCTCATTCTATCACTTTCTTCCTAACTTGACTTTAACTCTTTTTCATTTCTTTTTAAGAACTAAAAAAAGAATTTTAACCATACTTTGTATCTTAAAAGAAGACTTACTAAAAAGCTTCAATCGCTAGTCCCCTTGTGGATCACGACCCGCATAGACACTTACTATAGCGGTAGAATTGAGCACCTTGCACTATTGTTTTAAAAGTTCTGAAATTCTGTATTTTGTGTGCAGGTTCTAGCTCAATCAAATTTTGGCGCCGTTGTCGGGGAGGGACGGTAAGTTACTCTCTTTAAAAGTTTACATTTTTGGTTAACTTTCTTTATTGTTTTTTGTATAGATTTAATAACAAGGAATTCTTGCTGCAGTGGACACATAAGTGCCCTTGGACTCTACTCAAGAAAGCAGAGCTACGAAGCCGTCAGATTTGCTACATTTCAGTGGCAAAACTAAGTGAACTACTAACCTATATTTTTACAGGTTGGCTAAATTGAAAAACTGAATTTTTGTAGCATTTATCTCCTTGTTTGACTCACTGTATATACATTTTTAACACAACAGTAAAAAGTTGATTGTTAATGCTAAAAATGATTTAGACTTTGCATTTAGGCACGTGTCTATTTCATTTCATTTTTTATTTACTGTTGAAGAGTGTTGGAGCCAAGGTATGTGCACATAGCATTTAGTATAAGGTTCATTCTTGTATGAAAATTGCTTGAATGTTACTTTTTTCTATATACTTGTACACTGCACTAAATTGACTTAAGGGCTTGTCCTATAAACAAGATAAGGTGGGGAAGTCATTACCCTCCCTTCGCCCACAAACAATCTCCTTACTCACTAACCCAAGCCTAACTAAAAATGAGTAGATGTTGGCCCTAGGGACATCTCGGACTCAATTAGGAGATTATCCTAAGGGGAAAGGTGTTGGAATTTGACTCTTGCCAAATCAGTATCTAAGAAGGGGATTAAGGGCCGAAGCCCGAAGGTTGGTGGTTACTTAATTAAGGAACGTCTTTGATGGATAACCTCCCACCAATCTTGCCCTGACCTGGCTGATTAGCTTGTGGCCAAAGTCTGCATTATACCTCCTATGGATAGTCTAAGTAGTTAGGAGTCGTCTAGGTCAAAGGTCTACCCTAGCTTGGGTTAGAATTTTTTTCTTTTTTGTTTACTTATTTGTTTTTTTTCTTTGTTTGTGTTTTATTGTGTGATATGGCTTATAACAATAATTATTCTAATTTTAATGGTAATTCATATTACACACCAACCTATTTTTTGGATATTACTAACCCGGCATATCATAACTTTTAACCAATCTAGTGTACCGGATTGACCTTATCTGAATTAATATAACCCATGCCCCCAATCTTATAACCATAATTTTCAGAATAATTTCAACTCTTCACAGAGTCAGTGGGGATTCACCTCCCCCAAGTTCAATTTTCAACCAACATGTCCTCCTTATCCACCTTGTCCACAATATTTCCAAGATTCATACTCAGTTCCACCAGTCCAAAATAGAAAACCATCAATTTGGAAATGAGTATGCGTGAGTCCAAACAACAATCACAAAATCTGATGGACTCACAATTTTACCACCAATTTCAAAATAACACTTCATCTTTTCAAGACCAATCACAACAAAACGATGAACCTATCAACTATGAAAAGATGCTTGAAGCCATGAATCAGGCTCAAAACGCTCGTAATCATGACATAGATATGATAGTCCAAACTCTACATTCTCACCGTTTGGCCAGTTCTGATGTCGTTAACCATTCTGTTAGAGCTGAAGAGTCATGTTGTTTTGAAAAACAAGATTCCATTTCAGCACAATCATTTGAACTTGCCCAAACTCCAAATTTTGAAAATGATATTGACAGTTTGGCAAGTTATTCATTTCCTGAAATAGAACTTGAGAATGAATATGATCCTGAACCTCAACTTAGTGATTCAATTCTACTTCCTGATTCAATAATGACTCCGGTGTCTTCACCTGATTTCAATCTTTTTTCCCGAGTCAACATTGGATCCTGTGCCAATTCATAATGAAATTGAATCTTCCATCTTTGATGATCATTTTATTGAACTTGACAAATTTTATACTTTTGAAAGTCCCATTGATAAATTGACAAGTTCTCATTTTTATGAAATTGAACTTAATGAGAAATGTGACCTAGATTCTCAAATTTGTGATCCAGTTCAAATTCCCGAATCAATATTGACTCCTGTTTTGTTACCCGACTTGAGTAATATTTTAGAGTCAGTTTTGGTTCCCACACCTGTCATTCTTGAACATGAATCACCAATATTAAGTCACATTTCATTGTGGGAAAATGAATGTGGACTTAAGTTTCAACTTCTTGATTGGACCCATTTTCTGAACCAATCTCGACTCCTGAACCTTTACTTGACTTAAGTCACTTTTCTGAGTCGGTATTAGTTCCCGTTCTTTCTAAGTCCAAGTCAATCATTCTATCTTTTCACACTCTATTTTGGGACAAGGCGGTTGACAAAATTGACTCCGAAATCAATTATGAAATTTGGAAATTAGATGGGGTAAAATATTTAATAAAATCATTCATGTATATATCATTTTGGTGGTTATATTAGAGAAATTTCTGGTAGGTTCCTCCGAACTCCATGAAAAGTTAATTGGGCCGCATTTCGTGGACCAATCAGACCACCAACGGAACCACCACCTTAAGGTAGTATTTTCCTTCCCTGTATTCTTTTTCATGCATCTATGCATTAATTCATACATTAAGGACAATGCATGAGATAGGTGTGGGGGAGGGTTCTAACATAACTTAGGTTTTTCTTTTTATTAAAAAATTTTTAACATTTTCTTTACTTTTAAAAATTTTTTGAAAATAAAAACAATATTTTGACATATTTTTTATAAGAAAATAAGTCAATTTTAAGGAATAGGAAAATCAAAATTAGTATTTCTTAAACTTGGTCAAAATAAGATTATTTGTATTATTTTTAGAGTTAGGAAGATAATTTGTAAAAGTAATTTAGTCTTGATCTTTACCTTAATGAAATATGCACACTTCATACACTTACACACTTAGGGTTCAAAAAACGAAGATTCTTATGCCTTATAAAAAAGAAGAAAAAAATATATCTATGAAAGATGAACAAATCTAATTATTGATTAGTTAGGTGCTTTGGCCTAAGCAAGCCTTGGTATTTATGCGAAAGATGATTAGATAAGTTTGAGAAAAAAATATAAAAAAAATCCTCTAATTAAGCTGGGTATTTGTGCCTAATAAAGCATAAGTTTTCAAACCTAAAAGTGATTTATATAATAAAATCCATAGTTTTGTGGCCTTGTTTGCTCGAGTCTTAAGTTCTTGGCGTGTTTTCTCACCCAGTGTCCTAAGACCGTTTGGTTTGGAAGTCATCGATTAAAGGCTCGTTACATGGGCAGATTAGAAAGCCTAATGAACTAAGGAATAATGCCACCAAAAATATATATATATATATATAAATAAATAAGGCATAAGAGTTAGAGTCAAAAAACCCTTAGTCAAAGTTTTCACGGTCACAAGGTGCATATGACTTAGGATAAAGTAATAGACTAGATGAGAAGTACAATTTGACTCCTTATTTTGATTGATAACAAATTTTTGAATAGAGACTAAGTTTAGGAATGAAAAATTCGGTTTTCCTATAACTTATAGATTACTTAAAACTTACAATAATATTTCAAATATTTTTCTTTCAAAATGTGTTTTCAAATTACTAACATTTTTATCTTTCTTTACGGATTTTGTGGGTGTAATCCACTGAAAACCCTCACATGACAAAACTCGTCCTCTAGGGGTAACCTAGAGGTTTAACGGCTTGTTGTACATGCTCAGTGCAATCGCGTGACCTGCAAAAGTGGTCTAATAATCCTTAGTATAATTTAGTTGCTTTGCTCGAGAACGAGCAAAAGATAGGTGTGGGGGTGTGATTGCACACATTTATTGCATTATTCTTTATTGCATTTCACATTTATCATGTAATAAATCTGCTAAATTTCTTATCTTAAATGTCTATTTTACAGAAGATAATCATAGGAAGAAAGAGGATAAAATCAAATAAATATCAGTTAAATTTAGATTTAACTAGATTTATTTGGTTAGAGGAGGATGATCCAAATCCAGTTGGTTAAATTCAGTTTTTGGTGAATTAGGTGGTTAAAACTAAAAATCAACAGAGGATAACGTTAAATACAGAGTCCAAATCTAAAGGGATAATTGGATGAGAGAAGATCAATGGATGAGATGAAGCAATTCAGACTCAGATTCTGGCTGGATACATTTAGTATTTGAATCATAACTTTCGCTACCAGAACTCAAATCTGATGATTCAAGCTGATCCAAAAAGAGGACTTAAAGGGCTACAACTCTTAAGTTGATCATTATTTCTAATTCTGTCATTTAATAAGTGATATTTAGTAAACAATACGCCACTAAACTGCAGATCAGAACTGAATATCCACATCAAATCAAGTTAGGAGATGAGGGTAGCTCAAAAATTGCCAGCTTTACTTATCTTCATACTCCTCTACCCTCTGCATTTCTCCTATAAATACCTGCACTCAAAGGCAAAAGGGACGACCAAGCAGAGAGTAGAACTTAGGCTAATTTATAGTTTGTAACTTAGATTTTTAGTTTTCTTTCATGTAATTTTATTTTCTTTATGTAACTGAGAGGAGATGATACTTTCATGGAGGAATGAGAGCAAGCTTATACTGCAGGTGACGTCGGTGTAAGTGATCTCTTATTCCATTGTTATTTGAATTGAATCAAAGTTACTTTTTCTTTTTTACTCTTATTTTCGTTTACTCTCCTCTAATGTGTTGCAATCCAAGTGAATCTGTTAGCATCAAAATGCTTCGCCATTGCAAGTGCCCTTGATGGCTTAAGGTAATGAACAACCATTCTCTTGCTAATATAGCTTGCCCTTTTATTCTTAGTGTAGATCGGGAATGGGGAAGATCCTACACGTCATGCTTGATCGCCTTCAAAAATAAGGTAAGTCGTAGCTACAAATACAAGGTATATGAGCACAAAAGGGATAAGTAACTTTTAGTTTCTTTCTTTTCTTTTAATTCTTTAGTTTAGAATACCACAATCTACCACTTCTTTCATCACTCATTTCGTTTTCTTTGTATATGTCTATTTTCTGGTTTTCTCCACCTTCTCATTCTATCACTTTCTTCCTAACTTGACTTTAACTCTTTTTCATTTTCTTTTTAAGAACTAAAGAAGAACTTTAACCATACTTTGTATCTTAAAAAAAGACTTACTAAAATGCTTTCATCGCTAGTCCCTCCTTGTGGATCACGACTCGCATAGCCACTTGCTATAGCGGTAAAATTGAGCACCTTGTACTACTATTTTAAAAGTTCTGAAATTCTGTATTTTGTGTGCAGGTTCTAGCTCAATCACCGGGTGAAGTTCCTTTGAGTTTGCATGAGCATTCATCAAGAACCAGGTTAAGAATATCCGCCAGACTGGCGGTCCTGATCAGGTGAAAGCGTACCAAGAGCTGGTAGAGAAATTGGAATGTACTTGAAGGATCTGAAGAACCTGGAGAGTATCAAACCCAGTTGAAGATGCAGAGGCAGTGTTGATCAACCATCATGCTATCCAGGAACGTGAGCAGAAAGAAGTTGAGGAACTGATAGCTGAACATGCTCACCATTTGAATGACCCTAGGGCTAGCTAAAGCTTGACCGATGACCTTCAGAGATCCATGATCGTTACCAAGAATGCAGAAGGTGTCATAACCAGTGCTCGAGCTGCAATTGCTAAGGCACAAGCTTTAATCCAAGACAATGTGCAAAAGCTTGCGAACAAGAAGAAGGACGATGAGCTCCACGTTGCCAAGATTCGGGTACTGTAGGAGCTCGACATCTACACCTCGAAGTTGGAAGCTCTTCAGGCACATCTTGCTGTGAAAAACATTCATCAGATAAGGAGTTGGGTCCAAGTCTTGATTGACGTTAAGGAGGCATGTCAAAGGGATATTCAGCGCCTCAAGGATCAAATAAAGTCTTTCGTTGAGCGAGATTAACTTTTGTCTCCTTTTCTTTTTTGTAACACTCTATCTTATTAAATAAGAGAGTGTTTGTATCACTTTTATAATTTCGATATGAATAATATAAGTGATAATTTTACCTTCATCTCCTTTTTTTTCTTTTGTGTTTGAAAATCAGATAAACAAAAGTGATTGAATTTGATTGCTAGAGGTGATGATTCATGTAGAAATCCAAAATTAGGTAATTTCACTAAAGAATTTGAGAGGATTACTGTCAAAGGTGTGATGTTAACTTGACAGGGGTTGAATCCATGTTTTGCACGAATTTTGTGGACATGCTATTCTATTAATGAGAATAACAAGTGGAGTTTGATCCACTGAGATTTATGAAAAATTTTATCGTCAGAAGTGTAATGTTAATGTGACGGGTTTGGATTTGCATTTTGATCAAATTAAATTATCAGAAATGTAATATTAACTTGATAAAGATGTATGCTAGAGGTATGACATTAACGTTTCGATTTCGATGAGAAAGCTCGAGGGAAGATCATTGTTATAGGTGTGGTATTTTTAACTTAACAATGAAATGGATGCTTGAGGTATAATATTAACTTAGCATTGAATATCTCAGTTTCGATGAGAAAGCTCAAAGGAAGATCATTTCCATAGGTGTAGTATTTAACTTAATAATGAAATTGAATTGTATTACGATATGAGCAATTTTGGTCAGAGGGGTAGTATTTCACTTAGCTGGAAAATTTGTTATTAGAGTAAATTTAGTGGACTCATCATTCTGTTGAAAAGAATTGACAAGTTGAAATTTATCCTACTGGGGATATGTACATTTTGCTACCAGAGATATAATGTTAACATGACAAGTTCGATTTGTGATTCTTTCACTAGGGAAACAACTATCCTACCATTTCATGAACGAGAATTGGTAAGAAATTTTTAAGGGGAAAGGGAGATCAGGTCCCTAAGGATTTTTTACAAACCCTCACCTATCAACGAATTTGGTATGTCTTTACTAACTACTGTTTCAGTTGGGCTAGCCATACTATTCCCTTCAACATAATGAGTTATCGAGGATTTTTTGTTGGGCTTAAAAGCCAACTATTTTTTCTATCCTTTAGTCGTTAGAGGCATTGGATTATTTTGTTACTTTAAGTATTACGGTATACCTTCTATGTTTTTATTCCATAAATGACTTTAAAAATCTTATGGGGGATCAAAGAAGTAAGCATAAACATCGTGGAAGGCATTATTTCCTCTTAATCAGCTTCTTATATGCCAATTAGAACTCCAGTGAGAAAGTTGTTCTCTTTTATGTTATTTTGAAGAGAATTGTGTGCAACAGTTTGATGATGTTGTTGTTCACGATGGGTAATAGGACTTTTCTGAAAACGACGGTACTTCGACAATTCTCTGAAAGGCCAGGAAGCTGTTCAATAAGTTCATGCCTTTGCCTATACATCAACTTTGGAGGATGAAGAAAGACATCTCTTGATGACAGTTATTGATCGAGTATTGCATAAGTTGGATGAGCAGCCGTCGATCGATGAAGACTACTATGCTCATGTTGAAGGGAGAGAGATTATTTTATACTAGAGAAGAGCGACAAGGCTAAAAAGTGGTATTTTGCCTTTGTCTTTTCTTCAATGTTTACATCATGCATCATTGGATACTGATGTTCGATCGGATCGATCTCAACCAACCGTGATGTGATCCATTGAATAAGGAAACATTTCTTTGGCATTCTCTCAAGCATCTTGGATCTCAAACTCTAATCCATCTGACTAATTAGGGTGAACTTTTGATTAGGTATAGTGTAAACTTGATCATGAGAAGAATGATAAAACTAAAACCGGAGTTTTAAACTTTCTCATTGCTTTGATGTTGACATCATACATCATAATATCACCAATATTCAGTCGGCTTGTCGTCAATCGACCATGATGTGATCCATTGAATGAGGAAGCTTTTCTTTAGCGCACTCCTAAACATTTTGGATCTCAAACCCTAATCCATCTGACCGATCAAGGTGTATCTTTGATCAGAGATGTAGTGTTAATTTGATCATAAGAAGAGTGATAAGGCTAAAATCGGAGTTTCCAACTTTGTCATTGCTTTCATGTTGAATCATGAATCATAATGTCACCTATGTTCAGTCAGTTCAGCGTAGATCAATCGTGATGTGATCCATTGATTGAGGAAGCTTTTCTTTGGCGCTCTCTCAAACATCTTGGATCTCAAACCCTAATCCAACTGACTGATCAGGGTGAATCTTCGATCAGAGATATAGTATTAATTTGACTGTGAGAAGAGTTACAAGGCTAAAATGGAGTTTTCAAATTTGTCATTGCTTCAATGTTGACATCATACATCATAATGTCATCAATGTTCGGTCGGCTCAGTATTGATCGACCGTGATATGATCCATTAAATGAGGAAGCTTTTTTTGACGCTCTTCCAAACATCTTGAATTTCAAACTCTAATCCATCTTACTGATCAAGGTGAATCTTTGATTAGGAATGTAATGTTAACTTGATTATGAGAAGTACCCCTTTAAGGATAGTACTTCTTCAAGAATCTACCATTAATCAGTATCATGAACGTATCACTGTTTGGAGTTATAAGGCGGTATGCTCCATATTAGTAGACTAACTCTACTACAAATGGTCCTTCCCATTTGGATTGAAATTTTTCTTTCATCTTATGTGTCATAACCATGGGTCCTCTAATAATTAAGAGAAGGCCGCCTTTCTTGAAAATCCGTTCTCTGACTTTCTTATTGAAGGCTCTGAAAATTCAAGCTTGACAGAGCTTGATTTGTTATTGAGACTGCAGATGTATGTCGTCCAAAGCTTATAACTACTGAAATCACAATTGATATTTCTCCTCATTGTTATCTTTGTTGTCAAATTAATGTACAGAGATGGAATCTTAACTTCCAGTGGGAGTATGGCTTCACATCCGTACACCAAGGAGAACGGTGTAGCCTTTGTCAGGGTTCACGTAATTGTGTGATAGGCCCAGAGGCATGAGTCTAATTTGTCATCTCAGTCACATTAGCTTTTGAGAACTTCTTGAGAAGCTTTCTGATAGTCTTGTTAAAGTGTTAAAGGGTTCTACAAGATCGTTGGTAGCTGGATAGTATGCCTGTTGAAGACACATTTTAGATCCTGAACTTGTTACAGAACCTCTGAAATGCTTAGCTGATGAATTGGGATCCATTATCATGGACAATTTATCGAGGTGCGCCAAAGCGATAGAGTATGTGATGCTTGATGAATTTGATCATGTTTGATGCCTTTACTTCCTTCAGAAGAATAACTTCCGCCCACTTAGATAAGTAGTCAATTAAGGCTAAGATGAAGCGGTGTCCTTTGGATATTGGAGGGCTGATGGGTGATAACATCCATTCCCCATATCTCAAATAGCCATGAAGAAGATGTTGGATGAAGATGACCCGATGCTTGATGGATGAGTCACTGTGGATCAGACAGGTATGGCATCGCTTAGCATAGGCGATGGTGTCTGGAATCCTCTTTGGCTAATAGTAGCCAACTCTTTGAAGCTGGTCTTCGAGCTTGGGTTCGAGTTGGTGAGCTCTGCATATATGGCCGTGAGCTTCCCTGAGTGCCTCCTTTGTCTCTTTATATGAAAGGCAGCAGAGTAAGATTCTATCATATGATCGACGATATAATGTTCACATAATCGCATTGCAGTAGAATCGAGAAGTCTTCTTCTGATGGCGGGTGCCTCCTTGGGTTGTCGGGCAAAGTGCCGTATAAGACAAAGTCGACGAATGAAAATCATCGATCCCTGGGTTCCAAACCTGTTGAAATCTCCAAAATCTCTTGGAATTGAAGGTATGCTCTTGGAGTTTAACTTTCTTCAAAGGTGAATTTTGGATAATATAAGTCATAGTTGTAAATGAGTACTTTCTCCGTGGCTCTGGCTAGAAGGGCCAATGAAGCGGGAGAGACGCCAATGCATCTGCATGCGTTTTTTGCTAATATGGTATATGATCAATATAAAAGCTTCTGAACTTCTCCGCCATGTTAATGATTGTATTGTGATAGGCTACTAAGTCTTCATGTCGACTTCATACTCCCCGCTAATCTGATTAACGATGAGCTTTGAATCACCGTATGCTTTGAGATTTTTGACTCTGATCTCTTCAGCAAGTTGCATTCTGATAAAGAGAGCATTGTATTCTGCAACATTGTTGGAACACGGCTCGATTAATGAGAATGCATGAGGGATCACGTAGTTTTGTGGAGATACGAGCACTATCCCCACTCCAGCTATAGTATTTCCGGTGGGACCCATCTTGGATGCGCCGTGAAAGAATAATTGCCAGACTTGATCTTTAAAAGATGTTTGGGTTATGTTGACTTCAGCTCCTCATCTAAGAAATCTTCGTAAAGTCTGGTTGCTCTTGGATCTGGATATTCAGCCTAAAAGTCTACTATTACCTATCCTTTCGTAGCTTTCTGTTAAAATACACTTAGAGGGGGATGAATAGGTGTACAAGCTAATCTAGGACAAATGATATGAAATTAAAAATTCAATTGCAACACACTATGGGTAACCAAGAGTGAGCCCGAATTTCCCGTGAAGGACTCTGAAACTACTCCTCGAGATTCCTCTAAATTAAGAGTTGAGGCGCTATATGAAGCTATCTTGGTTCAACACAAGTGTGGGCACACACAAACTATATCTAGCATATATATGTGCAATATAAAGCAATGATAGATATAAGAGAGATAGAGTTGAGATACAGTGGATCAAACGCAAACAAAAAGATATGTTTTGAGGTTTGAGCCACTGCTCCACATTCCTGCCTTCACACAAAAGGATTTCTACTATGTCTACACAGGACCTTCCATAAAGGGACCTCCACTGAGGAAATACAACCCTATACTTGGAGTACACTACTCCTCTCTCAAACACAATCACCTCTACACAAGAGGGATAGGCACAAAGCAAAAGCAAAGAAAAGGTTACAATCTTGGTGATCCAATGATCACAAATAATACTTAGTAATCACAAACAATTTTCCTCACAAAAATAAGATCTTATAGATAGGATTAGAGATGATAGCTCAAGTGTGATAAAACAATGTTTTTGAAATGAAAATAACAAAGAAAAATACTTGGGAAAAATACAAGATATATATTTAAATAAAGATCATAACCAAATTCCCAAAGACTTCCTTTTCTTTGATTTTTTCAATACTTTGAAAACAAATAAAAGATAAAGATTTTGGCTCAAAAACTTTTTTTAAACTTGCTACAAAACACTTGAAAAGATGGAAAGAATTTCTCTTAAAAATATTGATTTAAACAGCTCAAGAGAACCTCCATTCATAGGCTCTCAAGAATATAGCCGTTGGGGTCCAGAAAAAGGACAATTTTGACCTGTCGGTCGACCGACCAATGGTCATATTTCTGACCGTTGAGCCACCGATAGACCGCCCCGTCGACCGCCCCAGGTAAACTCGCCTACCGGTCGACCGCCCGATCGGCCAAGCCTAAAGGCACTCAGCCTTGTCGGTCGACCGCCCTATCGACCGGCTCTACCCGAGAGTTGGGTAGTTACAGTCGGTCGACCGCCCGATCAATCAGCCTTATAGGTAAGGCCTTATGCACGTCCTTATGCACATCGGTCGATTAGTCAATCGACTGAGCTCTGGTTCGATCGACCGGCCAGTCGACCGCCAGTAGGCTCAGGTTAGGGTTTATAGGTTTTAAAACTTGGTCTTTTTAACACCTATAGAATCCCATAATATCACATAAAATCAACAAAAATAAGTTCATTGAAATACTTTGAATTATAGATATGTATGTTCAAAATCAACACATATTACAAACTATTTGAATAATTTTGTGATATAGAAATTAAGCTTTAAATCAAAATCGATATTTTCTAAAATACAAACTTTGAAATGGAAATCTAATTTTTCTCAAACTTATATAAATACAAAAACAAGATATTTAGACACTTTTAAAGTATAGAGTGTATGGATAGAATCCAATGCACATATAAAAGATATATCTATATTTTTGACATTAAATCCAAAATAAGTTTTGTTAATTACAAAAATCTAAACACATGAAATAGAATCATCAAAATAAGTTTTTCTAAATATATGAAGCATAGATGTATATAGATGAAATCCAGTATACATTAAACCATGTAAACTTGTTTCATTCTATCTATTCATGAAAACCATATATATATGTGTGTGTGTGTGTGTACTTGAAATCCAAAACTGGCTAAACTGAAAACCAAATGTATTGAACTTGTGTGTATATGTGAACTTGAGCATATCAACACTATCTATCTTATATAAGATCTAAACACAAAATAAAACTAAACAAACTGAAATCTTCTTGTAGAACTCCTTCTCCAAACTTGTAGAACTCCTTCTCCAAGCTGACTCGATCCAAACACAATTCAAAGAGTTTGATTCCATCCGAGTGCTAGATGCGATCTTGATGTGTGAGCTCTTGAATCTACATGTGTTAGCTCTAAAACTCCTTTGTTGAAACTAAACACCTACTATGATCTTGATAATAATCTAAAACTATATACAAGATCATTAATTTTATAACTACATGAGTTAATCATCATCAAAACTAAAGCGATGGGCCTTTGGGCCAACATCTGTGAAAGGAATTGCATCTCGTATTGTGAGAACAATATAGCCCATTTTGCCAATTGACCATTTAGCGATAATGGTTTCATTATAAGCAACCTCAAAAGATTAACTTTCAAAATGACATAAATAGTCTGGCCCATCATGTAGTGTCACATTTTTGGATAGCAAAGACTAGGGCTAGATGCTCCTTTTTGATCGGGTTGTAATGATGTTCCGCTTCAATTATGTTTCTACTTAGGTAGTAGCCTGCTCGTGTTCCTGATCATTATTTTGGGCTAGTAAGTCTCCTAAAGAATGATCCATAGCTTGAACATATATCAGGAAATATTTTCCTGACATTGGAGCTGCGAGAACGTGCGATGTGTGAGGTATTGCTTGATTTCCTCAAACGCTTTTTGACAAGAATTGTCCCAAATATATGAGACTCTCTTATTCATCAGTTCGGTGAAGGGTTGGGAACATCCTAAAAGATTCGTTATGAATCTCTAAATGTAAGCCACTCGTCCTTGCAACCCTCTGAGTTCTCTGAGATTTCTTAGAGGTTGCATCTTCTGGATGACACGGACTTTCTCCGGGTCGAGATGGTTTCCTTTGGATGCCATAATGAACCCAATGAATTTGTTATTGGCCCAAAAGTCCATCACTCTAGTTTTGATGATGATTAACTCATGTAGTTATGGTACTAATGATCTTGTGTTTAATTAATCTCAGATATGTGATCAAGATCTTAGTAGGTGTTTAGCTTCAACAAAAGATTTGAAGTCAAGTTTTGAAGCTAGCACATGTTGATTCAAGAGCTTGTGCATCAACATCAAGTACTCAAGAGGAGTCTAGCTCATTGGGTCTAGGTTTGGACCAAGTCAAGAAGAAGAAGAAGACCTTCAAGAGAAGACTTGTATCTAGGTTTGTTTATTGTAAGATTTTGTTTTTAGATAAAATATAAAGGATAGATTTGTTGGCGGATTGGTCAAGTATCATATACACTCACACACAAGATTTATATGTGTTTTCATAAAAGAGTTTTCGTTTTAGAAAATACCGTTTTGGTTTTTAAGCTTCAAAGTATATATGTGTTTTTGTCAAAACTTTATTTAGAGCTTAATATCAAAAACATAGATATTTCATCATATATGTAGTGGATCATATCTATACACACTAAGCTTTAAAAGTGTTTAGAATATCTTATTTTAAATTTGGAGGAGTTTTGAGAAAATCGGTTTTCATTTTGGAAAAATACAGATTTTTGTTTAAGACAAAACTTTCATATTACAAAAATAGTTCAAAATGTTTGTAATATATTTTGTTTCTTCCTCAAACATGTTTGTATATCAAAGTATATTAGTGAACTTATTTTTGTATATTTTTAGAGAATTTATGGGATTTTATTGAAGGAAAAATGACATGTTTTAAATCCCTATATTTGTGTTGGACTGGCCTTCTGCTGGTCGACCGGCCAGTCGACCGGTCCAGAAGTCGGTTGACCGGGCGGCCGACTGATGTGCACAAACGTGCACAGCCTAGGGCCGATCGACCGTGCGGTCGACTGCCATAGAGCCTCTGATCTCTGGAAATGGCCCCGTCGACCAGGCGGTCGACCGCGGGGTCATTGCCCATTTAGCGGTCGACCGGCTGGTCGACCGAGCTTCGCAACGGTCGAAAAATCGACTGTTGGCGGTCGACAGCCAACGATTTGAACTGCTGAGTTGGCCTCCAACGGACAGATTTTGGATGCCTATAAAAGAGGCTTCCCTTGGGCTATTTTAGACAAGTTTTTTGGAGAGTTTAAAAGCCAGTTTTTTCCTATTATTATAGAGGTTTTCTCCACTTGTTTTAGTGCTAATACTTTCATATCAAAAGGAGAGTTTTTCAAGAGTGTTTTCAAAAGTGATTTCTTTGAGTTTTTCACCACCAAATCAATCCTAGTTTTCTCACACATACTTGAGCTTTCCATTGCTATATCATTCCTGTAACGGTCCCAGTTTAACAATCCTCAATTTACATGACATACACTTAATAAAACCGATAAATCAAATCATTCCCTTATTTCTTAAAATTTCAGCAGCACTTCCTTTGTAATTACTGGTCGGATATAATATCCAATACAGATATGATAATTTCGGCTAACATCAGCCTACTTATTCTCATTCCAACCATATAACTGAATTCAAAAGCATCCACACGATCATGAAAGTATTTCGGCTTGACATCACCTACTTATGTAAAAACATAACAACATAAACTCTAGAGTTTCTTTCTCGGCATCCATAGGCTTTCAGAATTTATAATTTCAACTTCTCATGGGCATTATATTGATAATACACTTCTTATTGCTACAACCCAATAAAAGATCTCTCACATATCAACTTGAAATGAACTACTACAAGGTACTCCATATATGTATATATACAAGATGAATAATCTATCCCAAAACCCACATGTATCATTCATACACACAAGCGTTCCAAAATACAAGAGTTGGATTTATTCGGAACGAACCCTGCGCAGCATAGTCCTGACCTCTACCTCCAAGCAACCTGCAATATATCAGTCTGTGGGAGGGTGAGCTCGACAGCTCAGTGAGTGAGGTAGGAAATAAATCAAGAGATAATATTTCAATGAGAGTATGAACATTCACGTAATAAAAGGAATCTGAAACAGGAAGAAGATGAAGAAACAGTGACATCCCATAATTTAAAAATCAAGACTCCGGTCTCTAAAATTTCTGAGGACGATCAGACTCATATGATCGTACTCCCCAATTTCTTTCTTGAATTTTTCATCTTTATGTATGATAAAATCTATGAGTTACATAAACAAACTCTCTTGTCTTATGTGTACATAGTGTGTATTACTCACGTGCCTTGTATTCCACGCTATAATACACAAACCATCAGAGTTATGCCATAAATCAAGTTTATGCATTCAAATAACACTTACATCACAACCCATAATTACATAACATATAATTATATCATATTTCTCGTAATGCAATAACGCATCACACTTCAAGTAATGCACGGATTCACATGCACACTTCACCCAATATATGGTATTCATTTCAATCAGCTAAACTTGTATTCTGACGGTTTCATTGTCATATACGATAACACATCTGTATCACACATAACCCTTCGTTCTCAATCATTTGTAAGGATGCAAGTGTATGTATATCATAGCACCGTCTTCGCACTCCGCCCGTGCCATACGGGTCCCTTCCTCCTAATATGATATATAGCACCGTCTTCGCACTCCGCCCGTGCCATACGGGTCCCTTCCTCCCAATATGATTTACAGCACCGTCTTCGCACTCCACCCGTGCCATACGGGTCCCTTCCTCCTAATATATGTATATATTGCACCGTCTTCGCACTCCGCCCGTGCCATACGGGTCCCTTCCTCCGTAACACAATGTGTACATATATATCAACACAATAATCAACGCATCCAATTTCATAAGATTCATACATCATGCACATCAATTCCTTTATAAAAGTAATCATACTCACAATTAATATTTATCTGTTAGATTGCATCATTACAGGAATATTCACACCAATTGGTTATTCAGAACATGCCACCCAATTACATTATGTACATAAGTCGAGTGATATACACCCATCATATTCCTATCAATCATAATGATTTCAATTCAGTGAGACACATACCAATGCCCTTGTACACCATGTTTCAAATTTCTATATTAAATGCAACACTTATTACACAAGATTGTGTTCAATTCCAAGCTTGCTTTACTATCCCTTATCATGGTGAACATGAATTAATTATTGGTTCAGTGTCTAATACTCGCAAGATTACTCACATTTAGTGTAAATACTAATTTACCACAATAAACCCTCATTCGTCCATAAGATGTTGAAACTATCTTTTTTTTTTTTCTTGTAACCTGGTATATGTGTGTGGATATCTACTATGGGTGCTTTCTATGTGATGCTCAAAAAGTATTTGAATAGAGGAACGACCATGTTCACATGGTTTACACCCGCATAACGACCAGATAGTACATATGTATATATATGCCACATACCCATATTTCTCACTTTCAAATCTTCATATACGAGATTTCAAAACATTCATTATTACGCCCATGGAGTTGATCATCGTCTCAGATAATCGGTTTATCCCCTTTAACTAGAATAATGTGAACACCACAATTACTCTTTAATCACCGACGTAAATCAAGACATTATACTCAAAGAGAAAGGAATTCAATAAGAATTTGGGAAGATATGACACATATGATTAAAAGTATTTATTTCAAGTATCTCATAAGTTTGGTTACCTTATGGGGCACATGTTAACTGTATGCAAACGTATTACTTGCACAAACATCCTGGCTAAATGGGTGGGTACGTTGAGACTCATTGGATTCCTGCCAGTACTGAACTTGATACTGTCAATCCCATCACCCTGACTTCCAAATCTTTAATATTACAATAAGAAAATCTTTCCTTATGCTTAGCGTTCATGTTCACCCATCTATTAGTCTATTGTCCATACAATTTAGTGTTGGCCGTTAATCTGACATTTATCAGTGAATTATAATTGATCGGTCCATCATTCTTACCATTAACTTTCGGCGCTTCAGATGTTTCTACTGACTATGTGCCAATAAATACTCTATTCACAGTCCAGTTACTAGGCCACCGAAAAATCATGTGTTAGGATGAAATATATCTTTTTGGAGTCCATAACCCAATAATTCCTTATTTCTGGTAAAATTAACGAAACCTGAGTCTAAGGATAAACACCAGCACACTGAGTGTAAATGCAACCTCGTTATGAAACATTAATTTAAAGGGGTCAGCATTTAAATAAATAAGTATGACAGACCTGAGTTCATAACATGCGTTACTGAAGAAAAGTGTTTAGTTCTAACTCAGCACAACATGCCTATAGATCCTATCTAAATACGTTTCCTCGGATCTGACCTCCCTAACGATCGAAGGTGATTTTATCGTAACTACTACTTTTGATATTAGAATGAAACACAGGAATTCCCCTATAATTTAAATTTACTGATCTTTCTAGCAATATATAATATGACCCACTTAATTCGCACGAAAGGCTGGAATAAACAGAAAATCATTTATACATCTAAAATTCTGCAACTCTGTACTTTCGACAACTTATCATGTTCTAGTGATAATTCCCAGCACAGACATTGGATTAGGACACCGTAAGCGCGGTTGGAAAGTAGACTCGATTAGCTTTCCAATGGTATATCACATGACCTATTTCTCATTAAATATCCTTACGAAAGAAACCCCAAGATTCTGATTTCAGATTTGGACAGACTTTAACAGATTTGTATTATTATTACAAAGTGCTTTGAACTACACAATTTCTCCACTTTTCCTCTTATTTCCTCATCTAAATTAGATCATGAGGAAGGTATGAACTTGGTATTTAGATTTTTTTGATCACGAGAAATTTTTATAAGAGCATTCTTAGTTCAATCACTACATGATTGATCACAAACCCCTTTTAAGTCACCTCCAACTTCATAGTTTAACCTATATCGTAAAAATTTTCTTTATATCTCACTAACATGGCCAAGATTAAATTTTGCTTTGCCTTAGTGGTTACCACGTAAGAAAGACAAGATGCTCAACCATCCCAAGTGTAAGGAACTTCAAGAAGCTCATTATACACCAATGGTTAGGAGAGATCTTTAACTTGATCTCCCCAAATTACAACGATCCCCGGATTTATGATACCAATTTGACTTTTAAGATTTATCTTATCTTCTAATAATACTTTGATCGATACACAAACTTTTACTATAATGACATTCAAATTTCGGCTTAACCTTGCCTATTTAAAGATAACCAATACCAACCCTATATTTCACAAGACATGATCATATAAATAACACAAGAGAGTATGTTTCTTGATAAACATACTTTAATCACAAGAAAAGTTCTACTTTAAAAATGATAATTAGCAACTACACAATTTCTCACTAGCAAGTTATTCCATAATCACAAGAAAAGTTCTACTTTAAAATAAGAATTAGCAATACCTAGCAAGTTCATCATGTATTAGTCCGATGATTCTATGGAGCATTTTATTCCAATTTAAGGAAGAACATAATTGCTCAAACATTAGTCCCACAACTCTCAATGAGTGCTTCATCACCATTAACTTAAAATATGAGGTTAAGAATTCTAGGTTTAAGACTTACACTAAATCTGAAAGTGTATAAGCCCCATCTCTACATGACATATTTTATTATACAACCTCCTCACCCATAAATTTTATATAGTGGAATTAATTCAATATATATCAAGATCAAATTTTTACCAATTCCTACCCTAAAAAAAAGCAATGAAATTTCAAAGGATATTGCATGTATAACTCAAGGAAAAATTTCCATTCAATCCATAGATCCAAATTTAGGGCTTGTCCAAAAAGGTAAAATTGAGGAGGAACAAGGAGAAACCCACTCACCCTACAATTTCGACATCCGGCCGCCCTAGCCGACCGCCGCCGCCGCTGCCGCGGCCCTGGCCGCCCCTGGCCGCGACTCCGGTCGTGCTTGGCCGCGGCTGGTCGCGCTTGGCCTCGGCTGGCCGCGCATGGCTGCGCCTGGCCGCGCGCCTGGCCGCGCCCCGCCTGGCCTTGGCCACCCGTGAGAGAGAGAGAAAGAGAGAGAGAGATTTGGGGGAGGCTGCGTGAGGGAGAGAGGGAATTTAGGAAAGGGGAAAATTTTGGTGAGAAAAATAAATTTGTTTCTCCCACTTTCCTAATATATACAATTATCTAAATATATAATACATGCCATATGTGCCACTTGTCCTCATCTCCTATTACTCCACCTACTCCCCTCCACTTACTCTCTCTCTAAAAATAAAAATCTTGTATTAGGAAAAAAGGGGTATTTGCATGTATTTATTTCCAACATGGGTATGTATTCAATTCCACATACTAGTACATATACTCACCTACCCACATATACACCCATACATGCCTCTATTTACATATCCATATCACATGCACTAGGTATATAAATATCTATGTATAATAAATCCCATTTAGTCATGCATCCGTATGTACACACATATTTACAGTTATCAATATTTCATCCATTTAAAATTATCCATACAAATTTAAAATAAAATAACATTACAAAGTAACTAACTTAATCATCATCCCTCGTGATTCTGCATAATCTCTTAGATCACGGATTAAAATATTAACTCACAATTTAGAACTTCAGGGTGTTACAGTTCTACCCCACTTACAAAAGTTTCGTCCTCGAAACTTGGCATGCCTGAAACTGATAAGTACCAAACCTTCTCATTCCACCTATATACTTCAAAATCTTACTTACATATAATATCCCTCTCAATCTGTTCCTCGAGAACTTATTATCTCTTAAACAACTTTCTACTCTATATTCTTACGATTCGACTTAATCTTAACTCGCTTGATATTTTAATCATTTCCTTACTCCAGTGTCCCATACCACTAGCTGCTCGTACTGAGGGCCCACACCCTCAGCCGAACACATCCAAATTATGGCATGTGGGTACCATAATCCGAACATAAGGTAGTGACCAAATATCCCGCGCTTCAGGATTAGTCATACACGTAAGAACTCCTATCCCCCATTAAACCTACCATATCAAACAATATTTTCACATAGATACAAAGCACAATCATGCATATCAATCCTAACAATCCGCCCTATCAATCTAGTCCTCTTCTACTATTCATTCTAAGTCTATCCTCTTTCTATAACCTGGCTCTGATACCAACTGTAACGGTCCCAGTTTAACAATCCTCAATTTACATAACATACACTTAATAAAACCGATAAATCAAATCATTCCCTTATTTCTTAAAAATTTCAACAGCACTTCCTTTGTAATTACTGGTCGGATATAATATCCAATACAGATATGATAATTTCGGCTAACATCAGCCTACTTATTCTCCTTATCTTCTAATAATACTTTGATCGATACACAAACTTTTACTATAATGACATTCAAATTTCGGCTTAACCTTGCCTATTTAAAGATAACCAATACCAACCCTATATTTCACAAGACATGATCATATACATAACACAAGAGAGTATGTTTCTTGATAAACATATTTTAATCACAAGAAAAGTTCTACTTTAAAAATGATAATTAGCAACTACACAATTTCTCACTAGCAAGTTATTCCATAATCACAAGAAAAGTTCTACTTTAAAATAAGAATTAGCAATACCTAGCAAGTTCATCATGTATTAGTCCGATGATTCTATGGAGCATTTTATTCCAATTTAAGGAAGAACATAATTGCTCAAACATTAGTCCCACAACTCTCAATGAGA
The DNA here is from genome assembly GCA_038442645.1 of Agave tequilana. Taxonomy (NCBI): domain Eukaryota; kingdom Viridiplantae; phylum Streptophyta; class Magnoliopsida; order Asparagales; family Asparagaceae; genus Agave; species Agave tequilana. The sequence continues at coordinate 39,956 of JAVJIF010006516.1, forward strand.
GCTTCATCACCATTAACTTAAAATATGAGGTTAAGAATTCTAGGTTTAAGACTTACACCAAATCTGAAAGTGTATAAGCCCCATCTCTACATGACATATTTTATTATACAACCTCCTCACCCATAAATTTTATATAGTTGAATTAATTCAATATATATCAAGATCAAATTTTTACCAATTCCTACCCTAAAAAAAAGCAATGAAATTTCAAAGGATATTGCATGTATAACTCAAGGAAAAATTTTCATTCAATCCATAGATCCAAATTTAGGCTTGTCCAAAAAGGTAAAATTGAGGAGGAACAAGGAGAAACCCACTCACCCTACAATTTTGACATCCGGCCGCCCTAGCCGACCGCCGCCGCCGCTGCCGCGGCCGCGACTCCGGTCGTGCTTGGCCGCGGCTGGTCGCGCTTGGCCGCGGCTGGCCGCGCATGGCTGCGCCTGGCCGCGCGCCTGGCCGCGCGCCTGGTCGCGAGCCTGGCCGCGGCCCGCCTGGCCTTGGCCACCCACGAGAGAGAGAGAGAGATTTGGGGGAGGCTGCGTGAGGGAGAGAGGGAATTTAGGAAAGGGGAAAATTTTGGTGAGAAAAATAAATTGGTTTCTCCCACTTTCCTAATATATACAATTATCTAAATATATAATACATGCCATATGTGCCACTTGTCCTCATCTCCTATTACTCAACCTACTCCCCTCCACTTACTCTCTCTCTAAAAATAAAAATCTTGTATTAGGAAAAAGGGGGTATTTGCATGTATTTATTTCCAACATGGGTATGTATTCAATTCCACATACTAGTACATATACTCACCTACCCACATATACACCCATACATGCCTCTATTTACATATCCATATCATATGCACTAGGTATATAAATATCTATGTATGATAAATCCCATTTAGTCATGCATCCGTATGTACACACATATTTACAGTTATCAATATTTCATCCATTTAAAATTATTCATACAAATTTAAAATAAAATAACATTACAAAGTAACTAACTTAATCATCATCCCTCGTGATTCTGCATAATCTCTTAGATCACGGATTAAAATATTAACTCACAATTTAGAACTTCAGGGTGTTACAATTCCTATAGGAGAGTTGTTGTGAGATTGTTTTTAGGTGATCAAAGTGTTTAGATCACCAAGAGTTCTACTTTGTATTTGAGGAGGCGAACTTGCTGGTTCGTATTGTTTTGGGTTCTAGTGAGAACTCGGTATAGAGGTGCGGCCTCGGCAAGCTTGCGTGCTTGCGTGTGTTTGTTCTTGCGCGAACAAGAGAGGGACTAGAGAGTCCAAAGGAGATCTAGTGTGAACTCACTTGTAGGTATTGCTGCACCAAGTAATCTGGTGAGATCGATTTTTAGTAGAAATCCTTCATAGTGTTGAAGGTAGCGACGTAGAGCAAGGGTGCTCGAACCTCGAAATTAATCTCTCGTGTTTGCGATTGCTCTCTCTATCTCTCACTTGTCTTTATATCTTGCATGCTTATATTGCCTTTATCTTTATATACTTGATATATCTTGTGCCTAATTGTTATATACTTGGGGATTGTTTGTTCACACTTGTATTCAACAAGAGAGCCAAAGCGGCACCTCAACTCTTATCTAGAGGAATCTTGAGGAGTTAGTCCAGAGCCCTTCACGGGGAATCCGGCGGCACTCTTGTGTTATATCTTGTGTGTTTAACTTAAGAATTTTTAATATTATATAAATAGTTTTAATTCCGCATTAATTCACCATTAGATTAGCTAGTCACCTATTCACCCCACTCTAGGTGATTTCAATTGGTATCAGAGCCTCGTGCTCTTGATTTGGGTCTAACAACCTTGAGTTAAAAATTCTCATTTATTGCTAATCACAATATTTGTTTACACACATGGATTTAATGTCACCTCTAACTTTTGATATTCTTAACATCCAAACTTGGAAGGTTAAGATGTTTTTGTACCTCAAAGCTCTAGGTATTCATGTTTATCTTGCTACCATTAAGGAGTCATACATTAGTAATAGCAAGTATCTTAAGGCTAACTTAAAAGCCATTCATGCTTTGAAGCCAACCCTAAGTGATGATTATCTATGTAGGGTTTTTAATTTTGATTCGGCTTTTGTAGTATGGAACACTATAGTCTCCCTTGGCGAACAAGAGCAATACTATGCGGGGAGCGACTGTAACCCTCGGTTCCCAATATACATATGTCAATCTGGTATCTGGTGATGATTTAATCATCTTGGTAGTCGGATTGAGGTCATTTCAACTCAAGATATTATTTCCCATTATTTATAATTTTTTTCTAGAATTTTAGAATTTTTTTTGGAATTAGTGGAGAAGAATCTCAATTTGGGGTCGATCGGTGACATAGGCTGACTCTAGGGTTTTAATTAACAATCGGGGATGAATTTTGAAAATCTGACTTCACAACAATGTTCAGCATGACATTTTCTATTTTTGAGAATTTTTGAGGATTTTTCTGAATTAATAGAGTTTAATCCAATAAAATAATGTTTAAATAATATTCAAAAGAAAATGAAATAAAAATAAAAAGTAAAATAAAAAGTAAATAAAATAAAATAAAAGAATTAAAAAAAAAAACCTGCATGTGGATAGCAGGTTTTGAACCAAAGCTTAATGCCATATAAGTTTGATGTTGTAACCACCTAGCCACTTTAGCTTTTAATATAAAAGAGTAGTCATTTTATTTAAACCTTTATTCCTTTACCCTTTATTCAATTCAAATTAATGAAAACAAAACTCCTCCATTGCTCCAAGTTTCGAAATCGTGACTCTCTCCAAAGCACCCTAACACCCAAACCACTGTGCCACTTTGGCGTGTGCTCAAAGGTGAGCTCACTATCACGCGTCACCTTCTTCACCCCATTTTCACCCACGTCCTCAGCCATTCTTCTCCAATCTCTCACATCCCCGACGTTGTCTCACCCCCTCTCTCCTCCAATCTCTCACGGCCCCCACGTTCTCTCACCCACTCTCTCCTCTCTAACCCCTCCTATCTCTCTATATATTCCTCCTTGACTGAAATCACTCAGCCGTGCACCTCCTCCTCCATGCATCACTCCACGGTTTCCCATCCTTCCTCTCCCTTTGGCTTGCATCACTGTCAGAGCACCAGCAGCTCCTTAGTCAGAGCTATGGCCGTCCACGCTCCGCCGGCAAGTGCGAGAAGACCTACATCCTCTCCGGCGAGCTCCACAGGCCATCCTCATCCTCCGTCGTCGAGTCCGCAACTTCTTCGTCGAGTCCGCAACCTCTCCGTCGAGCCGCGCGTGTGGCCGACTCCTCAACCACATCCCTTCCTCTTTGCGCTACAGCCGATTCTCTTCGGCGAGAGTCCGTAGTCGTCCGCGAGCCTCCGTCGTCGTCCGCGAGATCCACCGTCGACGGCCGCGCATGACCCCATGGCGGATCACACACCTTGCGTGAGCATGCGTACCTTCTCTCCCAAGACTCTAAGATGCTGGAAGAAGTTTCAGACTGAAGAGAAGCGTTCCGGGTAAGTTATTTTGCGTTGTCGTCGATTTTAGTTATTGTTGGCATTTCGTCGAACATGTAACAAGCATTACTTTAATCAATAATTTGTCCATGAAAATCTTGTTGTAAAATTCTAATAAAAATATTTTGAGGTACCCTAGATATACATCCTAATTGTAGAGATTTTTATTATATTTTATAAAAAATTTTTATAGCAAAAAAAAAACTCGGCCTCTGGCCGAGAGCAGCAGCAGCTGCTGCTCTCAGCCAGGACCAGACCAGAACGGTCCTGGCCAAGCCAGGACCAGGCCCAGCCAGGCCCTGGCCTGGCCGAGCCAGACCAGGCCGTGACCTGGCCTGGTCTGGCCAGCCCAGGCCAGGTCTGGTCAGGCCAGTGGGTCTGGCCAGCAGACCCGGGTTCGGGTCTGTTTTACAGACCGAACCCGACCCCATTAATAAAAAAAAAAAGAGAAAAAGAAAGAAAGGAAAAAGAAAAAGAAATAGTAAAAGAAAAAAGAAAAAAAGGGAATAAATAAAATAAAAATAAGTAGAAAAATTATTGTAGTATTTACTGTAGTAAACTACACCCAAACCCATTACTGTAGCAACAGACCCGTTAAGCTTTTTAATTATTTTTATTGATTTTAGGTTATTTTAATTTAGAAAATTCCATAAAATTCACAGAAAATTTCAGAAAATTCACAGAAAATCACAAACTAAATTTGAAACTCTGTAAAATTATTTCAATGTAATATTACTTAGAATAACATGAAATTAAATATCTTTGTAATTATTATTTAATGATATTTTATTTAAAAATGACCAATAAATTTCTAAATAGCACAAAAAAATATGAAATTCATAATTCAGCAATATGTAAACGTTATACATCAATTTATTATTTTATGCATATATTTTATCATGAAAATATATTTTTAAATAGTTGATATAAATCCAGAAATTGAATTATTTGGAAATATTAATTAACCAAAATTATAATAAATAGTAAAAATTACTTTCTTATTTAACTTATCACTGAATAAATAACATGTCAAGTCTCTAATTAATTCACGCAATATTTAGGCCGCAAATTTTACCCAGAGCCGGTTGCAGTTACGGGAATTCAGACTCCAATGACATCAGGCAAGTGTACACGATTCTCTTCTCATTGACTTTCGTCTTGATCTTAATTCTTACTCTTAAATATAAATCATGGTTATCATATCGCATGATCGTCAATACTATCCTGTGATCATATGTACATATCAGCTTTTCTCTTCCGATTATATGACTAGTTATTCTTGTATTCTTGATATTATTACCTGTACCGTCTCTGATCATGTTACATTGCCTTACATATCGTATTTGCATCTCATTCCTGTACATAATGCATTTAGTTGCATGATTGCTTGTATGTGATAGACTGATGTGAAGATCAATGAAATCTACACTGATCATGATAAATATCTTGATCTGAATTTTGAGGATAACTGGATAATAATAAAGAAGGATTGATAGTTAAAGATTGTATTGTGATCCTAATATTATTGAAAATTAATCAAGGAAATTGATCATTATATTCTGAGTAATTGTTCGAGGATATCTTATTGGATTATGGACACATGATTATGACCGTTTTGCTTTGACATTTAGATTACATGTCACTGACATTACTTGCACTATTTTGCATGCATGGTATCACTTGCACAACCATATATCTGTCACATGATATTATCACTGTCTACATCGTCCCATGATTTTGATACATTGTGTTCACTATCTAATATTGATATTCTTGATACCGATTTATGATCCTGTAACACTGAGTAACACACCGTTTGCATTTGCATTTAATTAATAAAATTAACCAAGCCGAGGTTATTGGGGGAGACTGTAGCAGGGGAAATCCAGGGAGGTGTGCTTGGAAGGGCGACCCTTATGGGTTTGGATGCCACACGTGATCTTGTTATTTATGCGCGCTCCTATTATTACATGTTATATGATACCTGAGTACAGTGAACTGTTTCTCCCTGCTATCAGGATCCACTAACGCATCACTTGTTTGATATGCAGCTGTCTTGTGGGATAGGGCACAGGATGGTTGCATTAGTTAGGATAATAAAATATGCTAGACATATGCACTTGCATCATATCCTTCATTGCCTTCAATGATCTAGTACCTGACATGTATTTTTAAGATACTGACACTTGACTCATGTGACGTGCATTATCTTGACTACATGACATTCCTGGACCTACCATGATGTTTTATCTTGTGATCTCGAGTTCTTGTGATCTTGTGATTATTTTACACGACAGTTGCTTGTCCAGGACGTCTCATGTTCATTATATACATGTCACACCATGCATGCACAATCTTATTGTACATGATCTATCTTCTGTTTATTCCTGTTACTGTTATTACATTCAGTTCTTGATATTTCCTAACATATCGTTCTTATATCCTACTCATTGTTACTACATTTTCATATTCTCTCCTTCCTGTTTCATGTACTCTTGCTAGTCCGCTTCTGACGGACCCTTTATATTATTTTTTAGTATTTAGATCTGAAAAGCTGGTATAGAGAGTTGTTCGTAGATCATATTCTGGTTTCGTTGTTCTCCGGTGAGTTGAGTTTTCTCCTTGACTTGTTTTATTCAGATATAGTGGATGATATTGTTTATGATTCAGTTTTTCATATATGTGATTTTATCCCTGTGCTTGGTTGTATGTGCATATATGTGGGCTATCCTGCTTGTTATTGACAGCCTAAGATACTCATGGAAGAGATTTCACTCTTCGTGAGTATCTGCTGGCCATCGACACGCACCTGTATTCTGTATTTTGGGAAGCGGGGCGTGACATGGTTTTGTTGGTCTTAGAGCCAGGTTAGTTATATGCCATATATACAATCAGGCCACATATATGATAATCATCCACGAAATTATCTGAGTAAACAGTTATTGACTCCCTTCTTTGACTCCATACCTGTACAATCGATCCCAGGAATCCTTGAACCGTCACCCTGATGTAACTCTTCATCCATGTAGTCTTCATACCTACTCTGCCCTACTTGATCATGTCTGGTTAGATTATTCTTGGTTTAGATTGAGAATAGATATGTTGAGGACTTGACCTGATTTTTTATTTTTATTTTTTTTGGACGAAGAAGAATAAATGAAGAGGATCATTATCGAATTATCTGGTAGTTAATTTTATGAAAAATTTTAGATCTGAAACTTTTTGAGATACATGTCTACAAGAGAATCATAGTGAGAGGTAAGACTTAAGATGATAATCATGCCTGAATTAAATAATGATCAAATCACGTCCATACCTATTGGATTTAGTGCATGGATCTTGGAGTGATAGTCAGATCAATAAATGGAACTATTGCCTTGGGCAAAATATAACTATAACTTGGATCAGATTGCTTGGATTTAGTTTCTGAGGATTAGAACCTTGAAGTTTTCAGAGCTAAGTAATATTTTAAGGATATCTATCATAGTTTGAGGTTGTTGAGTTAATCCTATGACTCTTTAGTACATTGTAATTGGAATACCTTGATAATTTTGTGATCTTCTATTAGAGAATCATAAATGAAAGGAGGAAATAGATATATCTAAATCCTTATGAAAATTAATGAATGTAAAACTCAATTTTATAATTATCACGTGTTATTTCTACTGGTTACATTATATTCATTATCTGTCACTGATGATTTTTCAATAGTGACGGTGGGATCTGAGATTTGTGTTACTATGATACTGATAACCTTAAAGATTTGATTTATAAATGGTCAGAGTAACCTTATCAGATGAATATGACTATAGTGGATCGGGAGACCAAAGTTATATGATCGATTATGAATCTGGAAAGTCAAATTAATCCCCGGATTTATGGTGATACTCTTGGCAGATGAATATGTTGGAGCATGACCCATGGTTGACTTGGTATTAGGTTATATTATATTGACACAACTGCGGATCCGAGATAATCCTAGCTCATGCAGATACAACTTTGATTCATATGTCGATGTCTGGCCGAATTTCGAGGACGAAATTCTTTTTATAAGGTGGGTAGGATTGTAACCCTCGGTTCCCAATATACGTATGTCAATACTGGTATCTGGTGATGATTTAATCATCTTGGTAGTCGGATTGAGGTCATTTCAACTCAAGATATTATTTCCCATTATTTATAATTTTTTCTAGAATTTTAGAATTTTTTGGGAATTAGTGGAGAAGAATCTCAATTTGGGGTCGATCGGTGACATAGGCTGACTCTGGGATTTTTAATTAACAATCGGGGATGAATTTTAAAATCTGACTTCACAACAATGTTCAGCATGACATTTTCTATTTTTGAGAATTTTCGAGGATTTTTCTGAATTAATAGAGTTTAATCCAATAAAATAATATTTAAATAATATTCAAAAGAAAATGAAATAAAAATAAAAAGTAAAATAAAATCAAATAAAAGAATAAAAAAAAAGAGAAAAATGTATATCAGCCCGCGGGCTGAGAGTACTCTCTCAGCCTGCGGTGACGTGGCTCGATTTGTCACCTCACTGACTTGCGGCCCGCTTTTATGGAGAAGTTAAATTACCAAATACCCCTTATGATAACTTTTCCTTATTGTTTATTATTATTTTTCTCCCCTTTTATTTTGCCGCTCTTTATAGGATATAAATTAATTTTCGCCTTATTTCTTTACCTCTTTTTTGAAAGATGTAGTTTCTCCTTTTCAGCCTGGGATAAATTTTTTTTGAAAATATAAAATCTTTTCAGATCAATATTTTCAGTCTGCGATAAAATTCTACTTTATAGTTTAATTTTTTTTGTATATAATGTAGTCAGAGTCTTTGGTCGCATTGTACATTTAAACTGCGACCTTAGTCAAAGTCTTTGGTCGCAGTGTACATGGTGAAATGCGACCAAGGTCGCAGTGTTGTTATTGATAAAGATAGCCAGCAACTGCAATCTAGGGTTGCATTACATGGTCTGCGACTTTGGTCGCAGTACGTTAAGTAATTATTTTTTTTGAATATAATGTAGTCAGAGTCTTTGGTCGCATTGTACATTTAAACTGCGACCTTAGCCAAAGTCTTTTGTCGCAGTGTACATGGTTAAATGCGACCAAGGTCGCAGTGTTGTTATTGATGAAGATGGCCAGCAACTGCAATCTAGGGTTGCATTACATGGACTGCAACTTAGGTCGTAATACGTTAGGTAGGTGTTTACTTTATATTAACATGCATAGCGCCCAAGGTCGCAGTGTTATTTTATTAATTGGTGAAATGCGACTTTGGTCGTAGTACGTTAAGTAAGTGTTGTTTTATTAAGTGTTATTTTTTGGATTAAGTCATTTTTTGAATCTAAATGAAAAATGAAAAGTTGTCTGTTGTGTGATGCGACTTGGAGTCAGTCCGTGAGACGCGACCTGTCATAAAGATTTTATGAGATCTTTTAACGTCAAGTCTATGTTGACGAACCCCGCACCATTCGTTGTTTCCCGAAGCGGTTGTCCACCCGTCGGTTCTTCATTGGGTTTAGGCGTTAATGTCTTTTAATGCCAAACCGGCGCTGGCGGTTGGAGACCATTAATGCCGACGATTCTGATTAATGAACCATTAATTATGGTTATTATGGGCTGCCTATAAATAGGGCTCACGCTCTCCCTTTAACAGTCCATAATTAGACTGTTTTCTTTCGAGAGCAATTGCTCTGAGAATTTTCGTCTTCTTCAGAGTCTCTAACAGGGGCCTGCCTCCATGGATGAAGATGACCCTATTGACGAAATTGATCGATGTTCGTCCACAAGGGAAGAAGTCATAGACCTCATCGTCCACAAGGGAAGAAGTCATGGTCCTCGTCGTTCACAAGGGAAGAAGTCATGATCCCTGACGAGGACTTAATCCTCACCGAGATCTGCTCTGACTTGATGCACCAGTCAAGCTTGCTGGTAACGGATGGTCAGAGTGGGTATGGCGGCGGGGGATGTGGTGGGTAGCATTCCTTGTGAGGTCTCAAAACCTCCTCTCTTACCCCAGAAGTGACATCGAGGAAACTCCATGCTCACTGGATAACCTTCTGGTGAAGAGATGTTCATAAACGAAAGATTCTGCTACCACCAGACCTCCAGGAGAAGATTGCTCTTAGTAGTCAACAAGGGCTCTTCTTGGCTCTTTTGATGTTTTGTCTTCTTGGATACTTTGATGTTTAGTCTTCTTTGTAACACTAAATCTCATTGATTCTGCTGCCACCAGACCTCAAGAAGAAGATTTCTCTTAGTCAACAAGGGATTTTTTGATGTTTAGTCTTCTTGGCTACTTTGATTTTTAGTCTTCTTTGTAACACTCAATCTTATTGATTCTGCTGCCACCAGACCTCAAGAAGAAGATTGCTCTTAGTCAACAAGGGATTTTTTTGATGTTTTAGTCTTCTTTTGTACTGCTGTATTTGTAACACTCAGTCTTATTGTATAAGAGATCGTTTTGTATCATTTGCACATGCCTGGAGATAAATGCCTGGACATAAATAAAAAGCATATTTGTTTTTTTAATAAACTACGAACTTTTTCGCAGCCATGCATTGCAAACAAAACAACTATGATCATAGATGACACTGCGACCAAGGTCGCAGAAGATACATTGCAAACAGTAAGTACTGTGACCAGGGTCGACAGTGCGACCAAAGACTGCGACTAAGCAACTGTTGCGGTGACGTGTCACATCGTCGCAGTGTTGTTGTTGATTAAGACTAAAAACCAGCAATAGCGACCAAGATTGGAGATTATTTTTTAAGACTGCGGCCATCAACTGCGACCAAAGTCGCAGTGTTGTTGTTGATTATTTATAAAGAACACCAACTGCGACCAAGGTCGCAGTGATTTTGTTGATTAAGAGTAAAGAACAGCAACTGCGACCAAGGTCGCTGTGTATTTTATTAAGACTAAACAGCAATAACTGCGATCAAGGTCGCAGTTTATTTTATTAAGACTACGGTCAGAAACTGCGACCAAGGTAGCAGTGTTGTTGTTGAGTAACACTAAAGTCCAGCAACTGCTACCAAGGTCGCAGTGTATTTATTAAGTCTGCGACCAGCAACTGCAACCAATGTCGCAACCTTCTTTTTAAAAAGTTTTAAGGGTGAAGTAATATAATTATTAACTGCGACCAAGGTCGCAGTGTTGTTAAGGATAAAGATGGTCGCAGTGTACATTGTTCAATGCGATCAAGGTCGCAGTGTTGTTGTTGATAAAGATGGCCAGCAACTGCAGTCTTAGGTCGCTTTACATGGACTGCGACCTTGGTCGCAGTACGTTAAGTAAGTGTTTTCCTTTAGATTAACATGCATAGCGACCAAGGTCGCCGTGTTCTTGTTTTATTAAGTGTTGTTTTGTATTAAGTCATTTTTTTGAATGTAAATGAAAAATGAAAAGTTGTCTGTTGTCTGATGCGACTTGGACCGACTCCGTGAGACGCGACCTGTCATAAAGATTTTATGAGATCTTTTTAACGTCAAGTCTACGTTGATGAACCCGCACCATTCGCTGTTTCCCGAAGCTGTTATTATGGGCTGCCCATAAATAGGGCTCACCCTCTCCCTTTAACAGCCCATAATTAGACTGTGTTCATTTGAGAGCAATTGCTCTGAGAATTTCCGCCTTCTTCAGAGTCTCTAACAGGGGCCTGCCTCCATGGATGAAGATGACCCTATGCACGAAGAAGACCCAGAGCTTGATTGTCCTTTTTCAGGTTCGCTAGGCCTGTGGGAGAATATTTTGGCCGGTGAACTTGATCGATATTCGTCCACAAGGGAAGAAGTCATGGTCCTCGACGTCCACAGTTTTTTAGTACACGTGGACGTCAATAACACCACTGCTCTTATTCAACAAGGGCTCTTTTGATGTTTAGTCTTCTTGGTTCTTTTGATGTTTAGTCTTCTTTGTACTGCTATATTGTAACACTCAATCTTATTGTATAAGAGATCGTTTTGTATCATTTTTACATGCCTGGAGATAAATGCCTGGACATAAATAAAAAGACCTCAATAACAACACTGCTCTTAGTCAACAATGGCTCTTTTTGATGTTTAGTTTTCTTTCTACTGCTATATTGTAACACTCAATCTTATTGTATAAGAGATCGTTTTTTTTATCATTTTCACATGCCTGGAGATAAATGCGTGAAAATAAATAAAAAACATATTTGTTTTTTAATAAACTACGACCTTTGGTCGCAGTCATGCATTGCAAACAAAACAACTTGGACCAGAGACCACACTGCGACCAAGGTCGCATAAGACTACAGTGCAAACAGAAACAACTGCGACCAGGGTCGACATTGCGACCAAAAAACTGTGACCAAGGTTGCAGATTATTTTTTTTAAGACTGCGTTCATCAACTGCGACCAAAGTCGCAGTGTTGTTGATTATTTATAAATACCACCAACTGCGACCAAGGTCGACATTTCAGTGATGTTGTTGATTAAGAGTAAAGATCAGCAACTGCGACCAAGTTCGCTGTGTATTTTATTACGACTAAATACCAACAACTGCGATCAAGGTCGCAGTTTATATTATAAAGACTACGGTCAGAAACTGCGACCAAGGTAGCAGTGTTGTTGATTAAGATTAAAGACCAGCGACTGCGACCTTGGTCGCATTGTATTTATTAAGTCTGCGTCCATGGTCGCAGTATTTCAACCAAAACATAGTAGTAAAAAATGTAATTCACACAAATAACTTTAGAAAACAGATTTATATATATTTAAAAAGAAAAACAAAATACAATTTTTTAACTTCTAATCGTCGTCATCACCATAGTAATCAGATTCGTCGTCAAGAGTCATGCTTTCGTCTTCTGTATCGCTTTCGTCTTCTGTCTCTTCCTCCTCTTCAGGTACAGTCTCATCGTCGCTTTCTTCCTCTTCATGTTTGTGTTTTGGTTCATCAATGAACTCCCAGAAAGGGTCGTCTGTATCAAGCTCATATTCTGACCCATAGCGAGACATTGTTTCAGAACTAAACATAAAATCATCATTTGATGATTGGCTTCTTTCCGGTGAAGACGGTGGTGATGGTGAAGACATTTTTTGAATGTATTTTCGGAACAGTGAGAGTAACGAGTTTGAGCAAAAAATAACTTAGTATGTTTTTAATCCTTTGCTCATGACCCTTTATATGTATTTAATCCCAGAATTCCAAAAGGTTTAAGCTCTCGGACCACGTGAATATCTCTCAAATATATTTTCTATCTTTTCCCAAAAATTGTATACTTCCTAGGTGACTGTTCAGTTATCCAAAACAGTTTAAAAGTTAATACACTATAACTTTAAATTACTTTGAACTCCAAACAGTACATTATTGCGACCAAAGTCGCATTGGGAACTGATAAATGATTAACTGCGACCATAAATTGCATCCGTAGTAGGGTTGCGACTATGGTCGCAGTGTTTAAGAGCAGCAGTCGCAGTTTGGATATTTAATTAAAAGAGCTTATAAGTTAATATAGTGAGAAAGAGACCTTACAAAAAAAATAGAATTAAAAGCTTTTAAAAGAAGACAAAATATAATTGAATATCAGAAGATCAGGAAATCCTAATCCTCGTCATTATCACCATCATAAGCAGATTCATCGTCTTCATTCTTCTGCTCTTCCTCTTCATCACTTATTTCCTCATCATCTTGAGGTTTTTTGTTTCACCGATGAACTCCCAGAATGGATCGTCTCTATCAAGCTCTTCGTCTGACCCGTTGCTAGGAAGCGAGCCTACAGCATCAGAGGACATGCTTTCATCAAGCATGTCTCCGTCAAGTGGCAGAGGAATAATGTCTTCTTCACTAACGCACATGAAAAATTCATTATCATCATGAATAGGAGGATCAGTTAATACATTATTTGATGTAGTGAGATAGTCAAAAGGAGTGAAGTCCAGACTGGTATCAGATTCACTAGAATATCTTAAAGACAAAGGACCGGTGGGGGATTGATTGAAGTTGAATTCTGAGTGTTCAGAGGAAGAAGATGGGGAAGACATGATTCAAGAATGAATTTTTTTTTGAAAGTTTTTGAAATCAAATTGAAAAGGAAGAGCAAAATTATAGTTTTTTAGGTATGAGGTAATATATTAGTTACAAGCATTATATAAAGGTCAATATTGTGGAAGAACATGAATAGTAATAATAATTGTTACAGGTGAGGGTTGAGTATGGTAGGAAGTGGTAAAAAAAACTAAATATTTAATTGAAGATTTATTGCTGGAGAATCCGAAGTACAAATTAACTTTTTATAGAATTGTTTGGCTATATCTTTAGATTACGTATGGTGCACATCTTTCCTTTCTCGAGATTAACATTAGTGCATCTCTTTTTTTCTAGACTGGTGTTGTATCACGGTAGATATAATATTAATTACTTCTTTTACATAAGGCATGAGAAAGAAGATTGCGAATTTGGTCGCAGTACCGAAGGAGGTCGCATTACTATGCGATAGCATTTTTTGTCTTGTATTCTTTATTCTGTATTAAGTCTGCGACCATGGAATGTTTTTTTACTTTTGAATGCTAGAAGTCGCAGTCGTCATTTAAAAGGGGTATTTTTGTCATTTTGATTCACGATTGTTTAGGCGGGATTTTTTGATTTTTTGTGGCGCCCACACTCTGCGACCGATGTGTGGCCTATATTCAGCCACGTCCCGCAGGCTGAGAAACTCTCTCAGCCCGCAGGCTGAGGTACAGTAAGCCCAAAAAAAAACCCACATGTGGACAGCAGGTTTCGAAACCAAGCTTAATGCCATATAAGTTTGATGCTGTAACCACCTAGCCATTTTAGCTTTTAATATAAAAGAGTAGTCATTTTATTTAAACCATTATTCCTTTACCCTTTATTCAATTCAAATTAATGAAAACAAAACTCCTCCATTGCTCCAAGTTTCGAAACCGTGACTCTCTCCAAAGCACCCTAACGCCCAAACCACCGTGCCACTTTGGCGTGTTCTCGAAGGTGAGCTCACACTTTATTTAAGCATATCACGCGTCACCTTCTTCACCCCATTTTCACCCACGTCCTCAGCCATTCTTCTCCAATCTCTCACGTCCCTGACGTTATCTCACCCCCTCTCTCCTCCAATCTCTCACGTCCCCCACGTTCTCTCACCCACTCTCTCCTCTCTAACCCCTCCTATCTCTCTATATATTCCTCCTTGACTGAAATCACTCAGCCGTGCACCTCCTCCTCCATGCATCACTCCACGGTTTCCCATCCTTCCTCTCCCTTTGGCTTGCATCACTGTCAGAGCACCAGCAGCTCCTCAGTCCGAGCTATGGCCGTCCACGCTCCGCCGGCAAGCGTGAGGAGACCTACATCCTCTCCGGCAAGCTCCGCAGGCCATCCTCATCCTCTGTCGTCGAGTCCGCAACTTCTTCGTCGAGTCCGCAACTTCTCCGTCGAGCCGCGCGTGTGTCCGACTCCTCAACCGTATCCCTTCCTCTTTGCGCTGCAGCCGATTCTCTTCAGCGAGAGTCCGTAGTCGTCCGCGAGCCTCCGTCGTCGTCCGCGAGATCCGCCGTCGACGGCCGCGCATGACCCCATGGCGGATCACACACCTTGCGTGAGCATGCGTACCTTCTCTCCCAAGACTCTAAGATGCTGGAAGAAGTTCAGACTGAAGAGAAGCATTCCGGGTAAGTTATTTTGCGTTGTCGTCGATTTTAGTTATTGTTGGCATTTCGTCGAACATGTAACAAGCATTACTTTAATCAATAATTTGTCCATGAAAATCTTGTTGTAAAATTCTAATAAAAATATTTTGAGGTACCCTAGATATACATCCTAATTATAGAGATTTTTATTATATTTTATAAAAAATTTTTATAGCAAAAAAAAAAACCTCGGCCTCTGGCCGAGAGCAGCAGCAACTGCTGCTGCTCTCGGCCAGGACCAGACCAGAACGGTCCTGGCCGAGCCAGGACCAGACCAGAACGGTCCTGGCCGAGGCCAGGTCTGGTCAGGCCAGCGGGTCTGGCCAGCAGACCCGGGTTCGGGTCTGTTTTACAGACCGAACCCGATCCCATTAATAAAAAAAAAGAGAAAAAGAAAGAAAGGAAAAAGAAAAAGGAATAGTAAAAGAAAAAAAAGAAAAAAAGGGAATAAATAAAATAAAAATAAGTAGAAAAATTATTGTAGTATTTACTGTAGTAAACTAGACCCAAACCCATTACTATAGCAACAGACCCGTTAAGCTTTTTAATTATTTTTATTGATTTTTAGGTTTATTTTAATTCAGAAAATTCCATAAAATTCACAGAAAATTTCAGAAAATTCACAGAAAATCACAAACTTAATTTGAAACTCTGTAAAATTATTTCAATGTAATATTACTTAGAATAACATGAAATTAAATATCTTTGTAATTATTATTTAATGATATTTTATTTAAAATGACCAATAAATTTCTAAATAGCACAAAAAAATATGAAATTCATAATTCAGTAATATGTAAACATTATACATCAATTTATTATTTTATGCATATATTTTATCATGAAAATATATTTTTAAATAGTTGCTATAAATCTAGAAATTGAATTATTTGGAAATATTAATTAACCAAAATTATAATAAATAGTAAAAATTAATTTCTTATTTAACTTATCACTGAATAAATAACATGTCAAGTCTCTAATTAATTCACGCAATATTTAGGCCGCGAATTTTACCCAGAGCCGGTTGCAGTTACGGGAATTCAGACTCAACGACATCAGGCAAGTGTACACGATTCTCTTCTCATTGACTTTCGTCTTGATCTTAATTCTTACTCTTAAATATAAATCATGGTTATCATATCGCATGATCGTCAACACTATCCTGTGCTCATATGTACATATCAGCTTTTCTCTTCCGATTATATGACTAGTTATTCTTGTATTCTTGATATTATTACCTGTACCGTCTCGTGATCATGTTACATTGCCTTACATATCGTATTTGCA
The DNA here is from genome assembly GCA_038442645.1 of Agave tequilana. Taxonomy (NCBI): domain Eukaryota; kingdom Viridiplantae; phylum Streptophyta; class Magnoliopsida; order Asparagales; family Asparagaceae; genus Agave; species Agave tequilana. The sequence continues at coordinate 56,448 of JAVJIF010006516.1, forward strand.
TCTCGTTCCTGTACATAATGCATTCAGTTGCATGATTGCTTGTATGTGATAGACTGATGTGAAGATCAATGAAATCTACACTGATCATGATAAATATCTTGATCTGGATTTTGAGGATAACTGGATAATAATAAAGAAGGATTGATAGTTAAAGATTGTATTGTGATCCTGATATTACTGAAAATTAATCAAGGAAATTGATCATTATATACTGAGTAATTGTTCGAGGATATCTTATTGGATTATGGACACATGATTATGACCGTTTTGCTTTAACATTTAGATTACATGTCACTGACATTACTTGCACTATTTTGCATGCATCTGGTATCACTTGCACAATCATATATCTGTCACATGATATTATCACTGTCTACATCGTCCCATGATTTTGATACATTGTGTTCACTATCTAATATTGATATTCTTGATACTGATTTATGATCCTGTAACACTGAGTAACACACTGTTTGCATTTGCATTTAATTAATAAAATTAACCAAGCCGGGGTTATTGGGGGAGACTGTAGCAGGGGAAATCCAGGGAGGTGTGCTTGGAAGGGCGACCCTTATGGGTTTGGATGCCATACGTGATCTTGTTATTTATGCGCGCTCCTATTATTACATGTTATATGATACCTGAGTACAGTGAACTGTTTCTCCCTGCTATCAGGATCCACTAACGCATCACTTGTTTGATATGCAGTTGTCCTGTGGGATGGGGCACAGGATGGTTGCATTAGTTAGGATAATAAAATATGCTAGACATATGCACTTGCATCATATCCTTCATTGCCTTCAATGATCTAGTACCTGACATGTATTTTTAAGATACTGACACTTGACTTATGTGACATGCATTATCTTAACTACATGACATTCCTGGACCTACCATGATGTTTTATCTTGTGATCTCGAGTTCTTGTGATCTTGTGATTATTTTACACGACAGTTGCTTGTCCAGGACGTCTCATGTTCATTATATACATGTCACACCATGCATGCACGATCTTATTGTACATGATCTATCTTCTGATTATTCCTGTTATTGTTATTACATTCAGTTCTTGATATTTTCAAACATATTGTTCTTATATCCTACTCACTGTTACTACATTTTCATATTCTCTCCTTCCTGTTTCGTGTACTCTTGCTAGTCCGCTCCTAACGGACCCTTTATATTATTTTTCAGTATTTAGATCTGAAAAGCTGGTATAGAGAGTTGTTCGTAAATCATATTCTGGTTTCGCTGTACTCCGGTGAGTTCAGTTTTCTCCTTGACTTGTTTTATTCAGATATAGTGGATGATATTGTTTATGATTCAGTTTTTCATATATGTGATTTTATCCCTATGCTTGGTTGTATGTACATATATGTGGGCTATCCTGCTTGTTATTGACAGCCTAAGATACTCATGAAAGAGATTTCACTCTTCGTGAGTATCTACCGGCCATCGTCACGTACTTGTATTCCGTATTTTGGGAAGCGGGGCGTGATAGCGACTCAGATGTTGGAAGTGAGGCGTCCAACGTATGCTACATGGTCCAAGAGGATAACCCCCTTGAGATAAACTCTGAATTCGAGTTAGAAGAGGATGTTGATATGCCTTATGATGAGCTTGCATCATTTTGTCAACAACTTCTTGAAAAGTATGACATACTTAAAATGGATAATAAGAAATTGAAAAATAAATTTGATTCTTTATTAAAAGAAAATGATTCATTTAAAGATAAATTTCATGTAGTTAAAAAGAAAATGATATGTTGAAAAAGGACAATATTTCCTTGACTTCTAAATTGAATGATCTTTGTGAAGGAAATACTTCCTTGAAAAATAAAATTGTTTTGGTTGAAAAGGAAAAAGAAGTTACTTTGAATGAAAATAATTCTTTGAAAAGAAAATTTGTTGAAAAAGAAAAGGAAGATGTTTCCAAAAAGAAAAAGAATAATGATTCTCATTCTCCACATGCTTTTCATGCCACTATTAATCAAAATGAGATTAAATTTTTGAAAAATAGAATAGATTGTTTGAGCTCAACTTTGAGTAATTGTGCATTTAACTATAACAGATTGGAAACCTTGTTTTCAAAGAAACAAGCACCACATGTTCATGCACATCACCCGCGGCACACGTATGCACACTTTGCACATTATAATCATAATCATAATCATTCTCATGTGCATGCTTAGGTGTACAAATGTACACATTGCGGCCGCAAGGGCCATTTAGCAAAATTTTGTTATGATAAGGTAAATTCTATTAATTTTGCTAATCAAAATGTTTGGGTTCCAAATAAAGCTAACCCCCGTAGACCCAAAAGAAAATGGGTACCAAAATCCCCACCTCTTGTGTTTGATGTAGATGTGGGCTCTCACATGACGTGAGAGGATTGGTGCCTTGGTGGTGGATGTATGGGCTTGAAGGGCACTACAAATTGATGCATCACTATCAAGAAAGTTTGGTAGAAGGATCATCATATTTTGGAGACTTAGAGTATAGTTCATTGGTTTGGTAACTATCTCTAAACTCCTATTTTAATTTACATGCTTTTATTTTTGATGATTTTTAGCATGCTTTAGTTTTTGTTAAAATAATCATGCTTTGTTCTTCATGTGGTAAATACTTGTTTAGATGTAGTTCTTATCAAAACTTGTGTATATACTTGTACAAGTAGTGAGCAACATTTGATTTTTTATATGTTTATACTTCATTGCTTATTTGTACTCATTACATGTACATGTATAATCTAGTTTTGATGATTTCCTCATTTATGCTTGTGTTGCCTATCTTTATGCATGTTTTGCTTCATGTATATGTAATTTTTGTTTAAAACTAATAAATATATATGTATACCCTTGAGTCTCTTACCTTCATGCAAATTATATCATAGACTCCTTTATGTTTGGGATATGTATGCATATTATTAGCTTTTGATAAATCATACATATACCTTGAAGTTTGTGTTGAAGTGAAAAATAAATTTTTATGATTTTCATATTTGTTTGATAAAAAGATATTCATTTTTTTAGCTTCATTGATTATTTTCATGAAAATGCTAATTACATGATTCTTTTGCACTCACACTTCATTTGTTTATTCATGACCTTATTTCATGAACACTTTTTTGGCTTTAAAGATTTTGAGAATCAACTCTTGTGTATTTGGTATACTTCATGAGAAATATATGATTTATTTTTATGTTTGAAGGATCTTTAACTAGTTTTTTAAAAATTACTTTAAACCAGTTAGTTATTCTTCAATTGATAGAGTTTTCAAATTTTACAAAATATTTTCAAACCCCTACCAACCCTTTTCAAGGGCGGATGGATGGGCGACCATGCCTTATATGCTCAAATTAAATATCTTTTATCATGTGCATGAAAAGGGTGGATCTTTATGAGTTATATACTTGATTCACATCATATTTTCAATTAGTATCACAATTGATATTTTTTGTTTACTCATAATTTGTTTTTATATATGTTTGCTTTAAATCTCAAATAATATCAATTTCTATTAGTATTCTCATTTTCATACATATATATGATTTGATTGTGCTTACATGTTTAAGGCACATGTTTATGCTAAGCTTGAATTAAATCTTGATTTACAATTGATATCTCAATTGGTATTTTAATAAGCTTTTGCATTATTTTCAATTGGTATTTTTGTTGATATCAAAATTTACAATATACTTCAATTGGTATCAATATATTTCAATTTTCAATTGGGTTTAAATTTCAATTGATATCAATATGTCTTACCTATTTGGTATCAAAATTTACCATATATTTCAATTGATATCAAAATATAAAATATTTTCTTTCATTGGTATCAAAATGTATCACAAATTTCCAATTTCAAATGATATCAAAAATCTTGTGATATCTCAAATTGATTTGTTGTTTTAAAAAAAATTCAAAATTTGTGTTATCTATTTACAGTTGGTATCTTAAAATTTTGTTTATTTACAAATGGTATCTCAAATTTTGTTTTATTACTTTGAGTAATTATCAAATTTTATCTTAAAAATATTTTATATATGCAAGGGGAGCTTAACATCTCTTCTCTATATAGATTCATGTTGAGTGTATCTTATATTGAGGAGTTTGAAATCTCATCTTTATGTGATACATGTGTGTAAAGGGAGCTTCACATCTCTACTTATAAATTGTATATTAGGCTTTATGTGAGTTAGGGTTTGTCATCCCTTCTTCATGTAACGCATGTATACAGGGGAGCTAACTTAGCATCTTCCTCTTCATGAATGTATATCGCATATATATTCTTATAATTGATTTGTTTTATTTTACCTCTTTTGTTGATGATTGACAAAAAGGGGGAGAATGCTTGAGTTTTTGCATATATTGAGTTTATGTATTTTACTAAAAGAGGGAGATTGATTTGGAATGTTTAAAAAAAAAGGGGAGAAGTTTTTTGGGAAAAGGACTTTTGATTTATGTATCTTTTTCTCACCTTTTTAATGCATATATATTTGTTTAATATTATGCACTTCATTGCACTATCTATTTGTTTATTGTTATGCATGAGTTAAGGGGGAGCTTCTATGAAGCTTAACTTTAATCCATGCATATATAACTCCATGAGTTTTGTCATCATCAAAAAGGGGGAGATTGTAGGCCCAAAGGCCCATCAGTCTAATTTTGATGATGATTAACTCATGTAATTATAGTACTAATAATCTTGTGTTTAATTAGTCTCAGATATGTGATCAAGATCTTAGTAGGTGTTTAGCTTCAACAAAGGATCTGAAGTCAAGTTTTGGAGCTAGCACGTGTTGATTCAAGAGCTTGTGCATCAAGACCACATCAAGTACTCAAGAGGAGTCTAGCTCATTGGATCTAGGTTTGGACCAAGTCAAGAAGAAGAAGAAGACCTTCAAGAGAAGACTTGTGTCTAGGTTTGTTTATTGTAAGATTTTATTTTTAGATAAAATGTAAAGGATAGATTAGTTAGTGGATTGCTCAAGTATCATATACACTCACACACACAAGATTTATATGTATTTTCATAAAGAGTTTCCATTTTGAAAAATACCGTTTTGATTTTTAAGCTTCAAAGTATATATGTGTTTTTATCAAAACTTTATTAAGAGATTAATGTCAAAATCATGGATATTTCATCATATATGTAGTGGGTCATATCCATACACACTAAGCTTTAAAAGTATTTAGAATATCTTGTTTTATATTTTAAGGAGTTTTGGAAAAATCGATTTTCCTTTTGGAAAAATCATTTTGGAAAAATACAGATTTTTGTTTAAGGCAAAACTTTTATATTATAAAAATAGTTCAAAATGTTTGTAACATATTTTGATTTTTACTCAAACATATCTGTATATCAAAGTATATTACAGAACTTATTTTTGTAGATTTTTAGAGAATTTATGAGAATTTATTGAAGGAAAAATGACATGTTTTAAATCCCTATATTGTGCTGGACTGGCCTTTTGCCGGTCGACCGATGTGCACAAACGTGCACAGCCTAGGGCCGATCGACCATGCGGTCGACCGCCAGAGAGCCTTTGATCTCTAGAAATGGCCCGGTCGACCAGGTGGTCGGCCGCAGGTCATTGCCCAGTTAGCGGTCGACTGGCCGGTCGATCGAGCTTCCCAACGGTCGAAAAATCGACCGTTGGCGGTTGACTGGGCAGTCGACCACCAACGGTCTGAACTGCTGAGTTGGCCTCCAACGGGCAGATTTTGGATGCCTATAAAAGAGGCTTCCCTTGGGCTGTTTTAGACTTGATTTTTGGAGAGTTTCAAAGTCAGTTTTTCCTATATATTGTAGAGGTTTTCTCCACTTGTTTTAGTGCTAATACTTTCATATCAAAAGGAGAGTTTTTCAAGAGTATTTTCAAAAGTGATTTCTTTGAGTTTTTCACCACCAAATCAATCCTAGTTTTCTCACACATACTTGAGCTTTCAATTGCTACATCATTCCTATAGGAGAGTTGATGTGAGATTGTTTTTAGGTGATCAAAGCCTTTAGATAACCAAGAGTTCTCCTTTGTATTTAAGGAGGCGGACTTGGGGGTTCGCATTGTTTTGGGTTCTAGTGAGAACTCGATGTAGAGGTGCAGCCTCGGCAAGCTTGTGTTCTTGCGTGTGTTTGTTCTTGCGGGAACAAGAGAGGGACTAGAAAGTCCAAAGAAGTTCTAGTGTGAACTACTTGTAGGTGTTGCGGCACCGAGTGATTTGGTGGGATCGATTGTTAGTGAAAATCCTTCATAGTGTTGAAGGCTGGGACGTAGAGCAAGGGTTCTCAAACCTCGAAACAAATCTCCCGTGTTTGCGATTGCTCTCTCTATCTCTCACTTGTCTTTATATCTTGCATCCTTATAATTCCTTTATCTTTATATGCTTGATGTATCTTGTGCCTAATTGTTATATGCTTGGAGATTGTTTGCTCACACTTGTATTCAGCTAAGAGAGCTAAAGCGGCACCTCAACTCTTATCTAGAGGAATCTTGAGGAGTTAGTCCAAAGCCCTTTACGGGGAATCCGGCTACACACTTGTGTTATACCTTGTGTGTTTTGCTTAAAAATTTTTAATATTACATAAATAGTTTTAATTCCGCATTAATTCACCATTAGATTAGCTAGTCACCTATTCACCCCCCTCTAGGTGATTTCATTTGCCACTGGCTACCCTCCAGGAAGGAATTGGTTGGGTTCATCTTCAGTTGATATGCCTGTATGATGTTGAATACCCTCTTTAGATTTGCTATGTGATCTCTTTTAGTACTTCTCTTCACTGTAATATCGTCCACGAAGAATTTCACAGTCTTGCGTATATGCTCATGGAAGATTGTATTCACTGCCAATTGATATATCACCCCTGCATTCTTCAAGCCGAAGGGCATCACGGTGTAGCAATATAACTAGTCTCTAATATCGCATATTTCATATCACATTTTCATACTTATTCTTTATAAAATTCTGCTAAATAATGATTTTCTTGTGTGTTCCTAGGTCCTTGGTGTGGAATGAAGAAGAAGATCAAAAATCCCATCTATTTGGTGATTTTTAGATCCTAATAGAGCCATTAACTTTGGAAGCCCATTTTGCTATTGTAAGGAGCAAAAAATAAGAAATTGGAGACCAGAACACAACCCATACTATAGGTATAAGGCCCATGCTGTGGCGCTGTGCAAGTGACCACAGCATGGCCACGAAAACGCGGCCATGGCAGCGTTTTCGCAGCCATGTCATAGAGCCATGTGGCGTACTTCGACACGTGACCCCGTATGGCCCATTATGGCCCCCTGTAAAACTGGTTTTGCCCCAGTATTCTCCAGAATAGGGGGAGAAGAGTTTTTAGAATAGTTTTTAGAGTTGTTTCCTTTCTTTAGTTTAGGTTCGTTGTTTTACTTCTTTCTTTTTTGTATTTTTTATTTTCTTATAGATCTTGAAATAGAAAAGAGAGTAGTATATAGGATGAAAGTAAGAGTACTTGTATTGGATGGTGACACTCTCTGAAAGGTTCTCCCTTTATCTCTCCTTATTTTTTTTCTCTAACTTCTTTTACATGCATAGCTAATTTTCTCTCTTGGCAACTAACTACTAACCATTAACTTGCTAACTCCTTACTTAATAATTCACATGAATCTAATTGTCTCTACTTGGCCTTGCTCTTGCAAGAGCCATTGATGGCTCATGATAATGGATTCTAACATTCTAACATCCTAAATCTCTAACAAGCTAACATTACTTTATTCCATGCTTGCTGTTGTTTAGTTTTGATGGATTAAGTGTAGCTTGCACTTATTTGTTGAGTTTGGATGTGATGAGTTATCTTATTGGTCATGCCTTGAAACGCTTTTGAACCAAAGACTAGTGATGGCAAGGGATAGATGTGAGGCAACTATCACTGAGAGATTAGCATGGTTAGTGGAGCCATTAGTAGTTAGTAGCCATGGGTTTTTTCTTTTTCACTTTATTTTATATATATTTCAAAAATCACAAACACCATTCTTCTATTTTCCTCTTCTTTGTTTTCATCATATTCTTCCCATTCTTTATTTTTTTCTTTTTGTTTTTTAAAATATAGAAGAATCCTTAACACACACGTGAATAGACTGATAAAGCTTCTATTGCTTCCCGTCCTTGTGGATTTGACCTATTTAGCCTCTATAATATAAAGGAAGTATTGAGGAAGCCAAAGCACACACTTTAACTTTTGATTTCAAAATGACACTTTTTGTGTAAGATTTACCCCGATCAAAATTTGGCGCTGTTGCTGGATATGAGAACAGTTTGATTTCATATTTTTGTTAACTTTTCTTCTTTATTTTTGGTGTGTAGGTCAAATTTTTAGCATTGCAGTAGTCCACACTTGCTTTTGTGTGGTTGGGTAAATCTTTGTATATTGCTATCTTCTGCTGCCGGTTTTTATTTAGATTACCCTGCGCTATAATAATTAAGAAGTAAAATACAAAAATTGGATACTTTAAATTAGAATAGACATTTGCATCTAAGCATGTGTCGAATTCAATTCCAATATACTATATTTTGTTCTTATGTTGTTGTGATCTTGACGGAGGTGTACATATTGTATTGCATATAGCTTAGTGTATTCATTCTTATCTATATTGCTCGCTTTATGGGTGATTTACTCACTTTGTGTATTCATTCTTATCTATATTGCACACTTACATGAATTGAACTTAAGGGCATATTCCAATAAAACATAAGGTGTGGAAGTCATTACCCTCCCTTAGCCCAAAAACTACCTCCCCACTTATAAAACCCAAGCCTAATTAAAACTTGCTGGACGTTGGTCCCTAGGGACATCTCAGACTCATTTAGGAGATTGACCTAAGGGGGAACGTTATTAGAGTTTGACTCTTGTCAATTCGGTGTCAAAGGTTGGTGATTGAGAGGCGAAACCTCAAAAAATAGTGGTTTGACATAATTAGGCCCGTTGCTCTGGCACGGATTCCTCTCACTAGTCTTGCCCTTACCTGGCCGATTAACTTGTGGTCAGATTTCTACAGTGTACCCCCCATGGATAGTCTAACAAGTTAGGAGTCGTCTAGGTCTAGGTCAACCCTAGTATAGGCTTGTTTTTTTTCGAAATTTTCTTTTTCTTTGTTTAATTGTTTGTTTGCTTCCTTTTTTTCCTGACATCTTTGTTGTTGGCCTAGAGACCCATCACTCTAGTTTTGATGATGATTAACTCATGCAGTTATAGTTTACTAATAATCTTGTGTTTAATTAGTTTCAGATATTTGACCAAGATATTAGTAGGTGTTTAGCTTCAACAAAGGAGTTTTGGAGTTTTCACATGTAGATTCAAGAGCTCGCGTGTCAAGATCGCATTTAGCACTTGGTTGGATTCAAGCTCATTGGATCGCGTTTGGATCGAATCGGCTTGGAGACAAGAAGACTTCTGTTTGTATTTAGTTTAATTTGTTTAGGTCTTGTATAAAGATTAGATAGTATTGATATGCTCAAGTTCACACACACACACACAAAAGTTTAAAGTTTATTTGTTTTGGTTTTCGGTTTAACCGGTATTAGATTTCATGTCAAAAACATAGATATATTATTTATATGTGTAGTAGATCATATCCATGCACACTAAGCTTCAAAAGTGTTTAAATATCTTATTTTTGTATTTAGACAAGTTTTGGAAAAATCATATTTCTATTTCAAAGTTTGGTTTTTGAAAAATACAGATTTTTGTGTTTAAGCCAAATTTCTATATCACAAAAATGGTTCAAATTATTATAATATGTGTTGAATTTTAGTCACACATATTTGTATTTAAAAGATATTATAAGAACTTATTTTTCTGGAATTTATATGTTTTTATGGGATTTAATTGAAATTAAAAGACAAGTTTTCAATACCCTTAAATCTCAGTCAGACTGCTCTGGCGGTCGACCGAACGTTTGACCGGACCAGGAGTCGGTGGACCGTCACGGTCGCCCGATGTGCACGGGACGTGCACAAAGGCCAGCTTATTCGGCCGTTCGACCGCGCGGTCGACCGACTGAAAGCACCCTACTCTCGGGTGGGCGTCGGTCGACCGGGAGGTCGATCGATGGCTATGGCCGGTTGACCGGGCGGTCAACCGGAGGCACAACGGTCATAAATATGACCGTTGTGCCGGTCGATCGGGCGGTCGACCAGAAGGGCAATTTTACCCTTTCTAGACTACTAACGGGTAGATTTTTGAGAGGGTTTAAATACCCATCTCTTGAGCTGGTTTCATTATGTTTTTTGGGAGCAAAATTTCCCATCTTCTTAAGTGTTTTGGCAACAAGTTTTTAAGAGTTTTTGGGCTTAAAGATTTTATCTTTATTTGTTTTAAAGTGTTGAAAAATTCAAAGAAAAGAGAGTCTTTTGGGAATTGGTTTTTGATCTTGATTTCAATGTCTATTTGAAGATTTTCCCAAGTGTTTTTCTTTGCTCCAAACACTTTATTTTCTCACACTTAAGCTATCTATATATCCTATCTATTAGGATCTTATGTTTGGTGAGAAAATTGGTTTGTGGTTTGTTGAAACCACCAAGTGTTGTAATCCTCTTTACTTTGTGTTATCCTTCTTGTGTAGAGGTGATTGTGGAGGAGTTTGGATTTGTTGGTATCCCTCAAGTGTAGAGGTGATTGTGGTTGGAGTGTTGGCTAAGTGCCCTATCCCTCTAGTGAGAGGTGATTGTTGTTTGGCTTTGTGCCTATCTCTCTATTGAGATGTTGATCTTGTGGGTTTAGTGCCTTGCCTCTTGTGTAAAGGTTGTTGTTGTTTGAGAGAGGAGTTGTGTACTCCAAATTTGTATTACCTAAATCCTCAATGGAGGTTCCTTGTGTGGGAAGTCCTGTGTGGACGCTATAATGAAAATCCTTTTGTGTAAAGGCATGGACGTAGAGTAGTGGCTCGAACCTCGAAACGTATCTTTGTGTTTGCGATTGATCCGCTATCTCTAAACTCTCTCTCTCTTTCTTTTATACCTTGCATTATTTCATATTGTTCATTTATACATATATGCTTGGTATTGTTTGTGTGCCATACTTGTGTTGAACCAGGAGAGCTTCATATAGCACCTCAACTCTTATTTAGAGGAATTTAGAGGAGATAGTCTAGAGCCCTTCACCGGAAATTAGGCTACACTCTTTGGTTACACTAAGTGTGTTGCAATTTATTTTTAATTTCACATCATTTGTCATTAGATTAGCCATACGCTTATTCACCCCCCTTTAGGTGTACTTTCATTTGTGTTATGAATTACAATTATAATCACTCTTATGCATATAGTGATCCATACTTCACTCCGACCTCCTTTGACTCTGATATTACCAACCTGACATTTCATAACTCTAACCAACTAAGTATGCCATATTGGTTTTATCTGACTAAATATGTACCCCAGTTTCAATACTATGAATAAGACTGGAATAATCACTACTCTTCACAAAGTCAGTGGGGATACAACTCTCCCGAGTCATATGGTCAACCATCTTACTAACATCCAGCTTCATATACTCCTTCTTCTGACAACCATTAGAAGAACTAAATTGACTGGAAAAAGAAGATGGAAGCCTTAGAGGAACTCGAGCGACGAATTCAAAATCTAGAAGACTCAAAAACCCATCAAAGTTTTCAAATTCAAGATCTTTACTCTATTTTTCAAGTCCCACAGTAAGAAGAGCATACCGACTTAAAAAAGTATATGGAATCCATGATTCAATTCCAAAGCAATACTTTCAAAATGATAGAAGTTAGACTTAGTCGATTGGAAAACATTTGTAGGAACAAGGAAACTCTCCCTACCCAGTCTTTGACTATTCCTAACACTTCTAATCATATTAATGAAAATCAAGAACCATAGAATCTTGAAGATTTTGACCAAGCTTCAATTTCACTATAAAAACTTAAAATTGACCAATATCAACCCATTGACAAATTGGCAAGTTTTCATTTCAATAAAATTGAACTTGAAGATGAATGTGTATCCAACCCACAACTTTGTGATTCAATTCCAATATGTGAATCTTGTTGGCCCAATGGCCTTCCACTCTAGTTTTGATGATGATCAACACTCATGTAGTTATGTTTACTAATATTCTTGTGTTTCTAAGTTTCAGATCATTAACAGGATATTAGTTGGTGATTAGCTTCAACAAGATGATTAGAAGCTTATCATAGTGATTCCGGTGCCAAAGCTTAAAGATCATACCTTTGCACTTGGAGAATCACAAAGTTTTGGAGCAAGTCTACTTGAAGATGAAGATCGTCAAAAAGACTTAGGTATCCTAGTTTAGATAGAGTTTTAGATCCATTTGTAAAGCTTAGTTTAGTTGATATGCTCAAGTGCACAAAACACACACATTTTATGATTTGATATTTGGTTTTTATGAATAGTTGATCAAAACAAGTTTACATATGTTATATGTATAGTAGATGTTTTCTATTTATACATACATGCTTTAACTTGGTAAACAAACTTATTTTGTTATCCCTATTCATGTTTTGGAAAAATCAAGTTTGACAAAATACAAAGTTTTGTTTTTGATAAAATTGGCAAGACACAAAAATGAATTGATATGATTGATATATGTCTTGAAATTTTTATCACAAGTTTGGTTATCAAAGTAAAATGTTAAAAAAAGTTTTAGAAAAACATATTTTTAGAAAAACAGTTTTTATTGTGATTAAAACTATTTTTTAGATTTACTGTGAATTTATGGGATTTTTATTGAGTGAAAAGACCTATTTTCAAATCCCGTATCTGTGCAGAACTGAGGACTGGCTGACAGGCCAAGTCGGTCGACCGGACCGGTCGACCGCACCAAGGGCCGGTCGACCGATGTGCACAGACGTGCACGTCTGTTAGGCACAATGGACGGTCGACCGAGCCGATCGACCGGGTCTGAGAGCTCTGCTCTCGGTTTGTTTCGGTCGACCAGGCCGGTCGACCGCTATTGCCCAACGGTCACATTTTTGACCGTTGGCGGTCGATCGGACCGGTCGACCGGCAGTCTGTCAGACTGCCAACTCAGCCTAACGGCTAGTTTTGTATAGGGGCTATATAAACCCCATCTCTTTGGGGATTTTGGCCAAGTTTTTTAAGGAGAAAAATTTCTGGTTTCTAGAGGTTTTAAAACAAGTTTTCAAAAGTGTTTGGGGCTTTAATTCTTCAATCTTTATTGTTTTAGGTTTTTGGAAAAATCAAAGAAAAGAATATTTTGGGAGATTTGTCTTGGTTTTCATTCTATATCTTTTGGAAGGATTTTCCCAAGTGATTTTCTTTGTTGCTAGTTTTCCAAACACCTAGTTTTCCACACTTGAGCTATCTTCTATCCTAAACTATTAGGATCTTGTTTTTGTGGAAAAAGATAAGAGAAAAAGAAAGAGAAGTGTTTGAGGTTGTTTGTTGTAAACCTCATTGTTGTAAACACCCTTATATTTGTGAATCCCTCTTCGGTAGAGGTGATCGGGTGATTGTGTTGTGGATCCCTCTTAGGTAGAGGTGATAGAGTTTGGTTGTGAGCCTCTTCGGTAGAGGTGTGTGGATTGGTTGTTGTATTGGCTACGGGCCTTACCCCTCGGTTGTGAGGTGGTTGTTTGAGAGAGGAGTTTGGTACTCCTAGAGTTGTAAGAAATCCTCTTTGGTAGAGGTTCCCTCGGTGGGAGTTGAGATAGTGGAAATCCTACACGGTGGTGTAGGCGGGGATGTAGAGCAAGGTGCTCGAACCTCGAAACAAATCTTGGTGTTTGCGTATTGATCCATTGTCTCTCTAACTCTCTCTCTCTTATATTTATGCAAAGCATCATATTCATATCATATCATATTTGCTTGTGTTGTGCATATTTCATATTGCCTTGCATTTATTCATATTGCTATTCATTCTTATATGCTTGGCTTGATTGTGTGTATTTTATATTGCTTGGATTGCTTGTGTGTGTGTGTGCCTAACTTATACTCATCCAACACGAGCTTCACATAGCACCTCAACCCATTTCAAGGGGAATCAAGGGGAGTTAGTCCAGAGCCTCGCAAGGGGAATTCGGCTACACTTGTTGTATTGTATTAGTTTGTGCATAATTTGCATTAGCTTCCGCATTTAGCGCACTTAGTTTGCATTGAGTTTCTTAGATTAGCAAATTACACCTATTCACCCCCCCTCTAGGTGTTTTTCAAATCTATGTTGACTCCAGTATCTTTACCCAAGTTGGACTCATTTCCCGAGCCAACATTGATTCCCGTATCCATAGATTTTGAAATTGAATATTTCTATTGGATTGTCACACTTCATTAATCAGAATAGAATGTGAAATTAAATTCTTTAATTTGGACTCAACTCTTAAACATTAATTGACTCTCGAGCCAAAAGTTGATTTTCCCCAGTTAGTATTGGTTGCAAACTTTTAATTTCAAAGCTCAAATCATCCATTCCACAAAACCACATTCTATTATTGGACTAAGGTATTGACCAGAATGACTCAGTGATAATTGATTAGATTACAGTTTTGCATTATTATATCGCATTTCCTTGCTGATTTATGAATAAAATGTCGGTCTAAATCGTGTTTTGTCTCTCTTGCAGATAATCAAGACAAGGAGGGCAAAAGGATAATAAGAGCTTAATTAAACCCATTTTCAGGTAATTAAATCCGGATTTCTTGGAGGCCAAGAAAGGGAGCTTCTAAAAGATGCATCGAACCTAGACTCCTGCGCACGTCAGACGTATATCCGGGCAAAAATACCAGAATACAAGTATACCAAGAAGGTACTAGAAGCGATGGGAACACCTTCACCAAAACCAGGGACTTAATTACCTACTTTTGCCATAGAAACGCAGCAAATGCCGCGTTTTCGTGGCAATGTAGTGGGCCCACACATCGATTTTCGACGCGTGGCCTCGTCTCGTCTTCTGGAACCTCCTTTTGCCCATAAAATTAGTAGGGTTTGGCCGAAACGCAAGCAGATTTAGAATTAGGCTAGGTTTTCTATTTTTTAGATTTACTGTGAATTTATGGGATTTTTATTGAGTGAAAAGACCTATTTTCAAATCCCGTATCTGTGCAGATCTGCACTGTGCCTGCCAGGCCAGTTCGGTCGACCGGACCGGTCGACCGCACCAAGTGGCCGGTCGACCGATGTGCACAGACGTGCACGCTGGCTACACATTGTAGTCGGTCGACCGGACCGGTCGACCGAGTTGAGAGTTCAACTCTCAGGATGTTTCGGTCGACCGGGCCGGTCGACCGCTTGTGCCCAACGGTCACTTTTCTGACCGTTGGCGGTCGACCGGGCCGGTCAACCGACGCCTGTCAGAGCTGCCAGCTCAGCTCTAACGGCTAGTTTTCTGTTTGGCCTATATAAACCCCATATCTTTGGGGATTTTGGCCAAGTTTTTAAGGAGAAAAATTTCTGGTTTCTAGAGGTTTTAAAACAAGTTTTCAAAAGTGTTTGGGGCTTTAATTCTTCAATCTTTATTGTTTTAGGTTTTTGGAAAAATCAAAGAAAAGAATATTTTGGGAGATTTGTCTTGGTTTTCATTCTATATCTTTTGGAAGGATTTTCCCAAGTGATTTTCTTTGTTGCTAGTTTTCCAAACACCTAGTTTTCCACACTTGAGCTATCTTCTATCCTAAACTATTAGGATCTTTGTTTTGTGGAAAAAGAAAGAAAGAGAGAGTTTTGAGGTTGTTGTTGTAGCCTCTAAGTTGTACACCCTTTATTTGTGAATCCCTCTTCGGTAGAGGTGATCGGGTGATTGGTTTGTATCCCTCAAGTGTGAGGTGATTGAGTTTGGTTGTGAGCCTCTTCGGTAGAGGCGTTGTTGGTTGGTTGTTGTATTGGCTACGGGCCTTCCCCTCGGTTGTGAGGAGGTTGTTGTTGAGAGAGGAGTTTGGTACTCCTAGAGTTGTAAGAAATCCTCTTTGGTAGAGGTTCCCTCGGTGGGAGTTGAGATAGTGGAAATCCTACACGGTGGTGTAGGCGGGGATGTAGAGCAAGGTGCTCGAACCTCGAAACAAATCTTTGTGTTTGCGTATTGATCCATTGTCTCTCTAACTCTCTCTCATTTATATTGTGCAAAGCATCATACTTCATATCATCATATCATATTTGCTTGTGTTGAGCATAACTCATATTGCCATATCATATTGCTTGTGTTGCCTTGCATTATTTCATATTGCTATATCCTTTATTGCTTGGCTTGATTGTGTGGGCACATTGCTTGGATTGCTTGTGTGTGTGTGCCTAACTTATACTCATCCAACAAGAGCTTCACATAGCACCTCAACCCATTTCAAGGGGAATCAAGGGGAGTTAGTCCAGAGCCTCGCAAGGGGAATTCGGCTACACTTGTTGTATTGTATTAGTTTGTGCATAATTTGCATTAGCTTCCGCATTTAGCGCACTTAGTTTAATTGTTCATTAAGTTTCTTAGATTAGCACTTACACCTATTCACCCCCCCTCTAGGTGTTTTTCATAGAGGTGGATAAGGCTAAGGTAGAAGTAATTGCTAAGCTTCCACCACCCAAAAGCATCAAGGATATTAGATCCTTTCTAGGGCATGCTGGATTCTACCGACGGTTCATTAAGGATTTTAGCAAAATCGCTAGGCCCTTAACCAACCTGCTTGCTAAGGACGTGCCCTTTGATTTCAACGATGAGTGTTTTAAATCATGGGGAAAGCTTAAGCAAGAGCTTATCTCTGTGCCTATTATTTATGCTCCTAATTGGACCCAGCCATTTGAAATCATGTGTGATGCATCTGATTTTGCTATTGGCGCTGTTCTAGGACAGCGCATCGATAATAGGCAGCATATGATCTACTATTCGAGTAGGACCTTGAATGATGCCCAACAGAACTATACAACGACTGAGAAGGAATTCTTGGCCGTTGTCTTTGCGTTAGAAAAATTCCGGCCTTACTTGTTAGGTTCAAAGACGGTAATTTTTACGGATCACTCGGCTCTGAAATACCTCATGACCAAAAAGGAAGCAAAAGCCCGACTAATTCGGTAGATCCTTTTGCTTTAAGAATTTGACTTAGAAATCCGGGATAAACGAGGTATAGAAAATGTGGTCGCTGATCATCTCTCACGAATTCCGAATGCACCAACTATCCAAGCTCCGATCAACGAGGATTTCCCAGACGAGCACATCCTAGCCATTCTTAAGGAACCCTGGTATGTGGACATCGTTAATTACTTGGCCACGGGACAATTACCCGCTGACTGGACAAAGCAAGACCAAGACCGCTTCTTTGCCCAAGTACGGTACTTCTTCTGGGAAGAGCCATATCTTTTTAAATATTGTCCCAACCAAATAATTAGACGATGCATACCCGAGGAGGAACAGAGGAGTGTGCTCAGCTTTTGCCATGACCTTGCATGCGGAGGACACTTCGGTCCCCGCAAGACTGCAGAGAAGGTTCTACAAAGTGGGTTCTACTGGCCCACTTTGTTCAAAGACTCATATCATTTTTGCAAGTCATGTGCAAACTGTCAGAAGATCGGGAAAATTTCTAGAAGAGACATGATGCCCCTAAACCCAATCCTTGAAGTTGAAATTTTTGATGTTTGGGGTATTGATTTCATGGGGCCATTTCCCAATTCCTTCGGCAACCAATTCATTTTGGTTACTGTAGATTATGTCTCTAAGTGGGTAGAAGCTGTGCCAACTAAGACGAATGACAACAAAGTGGTTGTCAAATTTCTCAAAGATAACATCTTCTCCCGATTTGGCACCCCCAGAGCGATAATTAGTGATAATGGATCACATTTCTGCAACAGAGTTCTTGAAGCTCTGATGCGAAAATATTCCATCAATCACAAGTTATCCACTCCGTACCATCCCCAGACAAATGGGCAGGTAGAAGTCACCAATCGACAACTCAAGCTCATTCTGAAAAAGACTGTCGGACAAAACCGAAAGGATTGGTCGATTAAGCTCAATGATGCATTGTGGGCTTACCGCACTGCTTTTAAGAAAGTTTTGGAGATGTCTCCTTACAAAATCGTGTTTGGAAAAGCCTATCATCTGCCAGTAGAGTTAAAACACCGGGCCTTCTGGGGAATTAAGCAACTCAACTTTGACCTAACCAAGGCCGGTGAACTTAGGAAACTGCAGATTTCAGAATTAGAGGAGATACAGAATGAAGCTTATGAGAATGCACGAATCACCAAGAGCAGAACTAAACTTTTTCATGACCAAATCATAACCTAGAAAAACATTGCACCGGGAGATAGGGTTCTGCTGTACAACACTAGGCTTCATATTTTCGCGGGAAAGCTGAAAACTCGTTGGTCGGGACCGTTCATTGTGTGCACTGTTTTCCCACACGGTGCTGTGCTTATTGCAGATCCTAAAAATAATACGGAATTTAAAGTGAATGGGTAAAGACTAAAGCCCTTCTTGACCACTGAGCCTATGACTTCAGATGAGAGTGTGCTGACTCTTTTTGCCCCGTCATACACCTAACCACAACAAACAAATAAAAAAAATAAAAAAATAATAATAATAAAATTAAAGTAAAAAAAATTGTTTATATGCTTACCCCGTGTACATTCTTTTTGACATTTCTTTAGCCTATTCGCACTTGGCCCGCCCGAGTCCACGAAAATGGTGACATCATTTCTTCCCCCTATTTATTGCATTTGCATTTCCATATGCATTCATTGAGGAGAATGCATTAGATAGGTGTCGGGGGTGGTGCTAACACTTTTTCTTTTTCCTTTTATTCTTTCTTTTCTTTTTATTCTTCTTACTTCTCTTTCTTCTTTCAAAAAAAAAAAAGATTGAAAAGAAATTTCATACTCTTTGTAAACATACCAAAAGATTGTAGGAATTACGGGAACCTTATTAAGGAATCTTTATTTTTGCCTAAGTAAACAAGAATAAATGGTTTGACTAAAAAGATAGGAGGGACAAAGAAAATAACTCATACCTTTTATTTAGCCTTAGTAGAATATGCATAATTCACACACATGCTTGAGATTTAGAGACACAACTCTGAAAGAAAAAAAACTGGATAATTGTGCCTCAAGAAGCATGATTACTCATGCCAAAATATATATATATATAAATCTTGATTTTGTGGCCTACTCCACATGCATATTTAACCTGAAGGGTGTTTTTCCACCTGGTGCCCTAAGACCATCTGGTTTGGGAGTCATCGGTTTGATATGTGTTACATAGGGCCTATTTAGTTAAGGGTGGAAGTGAGGAAGTGAGGAAGTAAGGAAGTGGCAATTGTTCCCTTTGGAACTTGAGAATTGGTTAGTAAGTTTTTCGGTGTTTGGATGCTTTTGGGAAGTGTAGTTTGGAAAATGTTATGCCTTTTCCGGTGTTTGGATGGTAATGGAAAGTGAAAGCGGAAAAGTTGACCACAAAGTTGACCGCAAAATAATATTAAAATAAAAATTAATTAAGAAAAATAAAAAATGGATTGTAATTGAATGCAAGTGAAATTTACTTGACCAAAAAATTAACTGTTTTATGCTACAACTTATTATAAATGAGATTTACAAGACCATAAAATTAAATGTAGCACTCTAGAAGTGAGGAAATAGTTGCGTAAAAGTAAGAAGAAAAAAGGAAAAGGGGTTTTCTTATTTTCCTTTTCCGGTGTTTGGATAGATAGGGAAGTGAGCAATTATACTTCCCCATTTCCTTACTTCCGCCCACTTCCTTGCAACCAAACACACCCATAAGTGAAGTAGAAAGCCTAATGGAACCAAGAATAATAAGTAAATATTAATAAAATTAAATGATATTCAAAGTTGAGTTGAAAAATCCCAAGCACATCACACTTACAAATTATGCATATCTATCTAAAGTAAAATAAAAGAATGAGTTAGAAGTACAAGATCCTTTCTAAATTTAAAGAAAAACCATAGCTTCTTCATTTATGAAGGCTAAAATATAAGAGGACTTATGAGGGTTAAACCTAATTCTTATATCATTCGGTCATTTTTACTTAGATGATTGAAAGTTCTTTTTAAATAAAAAAAAATCTTTCTAACAACTAACTTCTTTTCTTTACTTACTGGATTTTGTGGGTGCAATCCGCTGAAAACCCTCAGGAGACAACACTCCTCCTCTAGGGGAAACCTAGAGGTATAACGGCTTGTTGCACATGCTCAGTGCAACCGCGACATCTGTGAAAGTGGTATAATAATTTTCTGATTTTTGTTTTGTTTTGCTCGGGACGAGCAAAAAGATAAGTGTGGGGGTGTGATTAGTCTCTAATTTTACATAATTATCATCACATTCTCATATTTATTTAATGTTAAATTTTGCTAATAAAGCTTTGGTTGCTTCAATCTAGGTCCATGGTGTGCAAATGAAGAAGAAGACCTAAATCACCATTTAATTGGTGATTAAAAGCCTACCAATTAGCCATTGACTTTAGAGTGAAGATTTTGTCAGCCCAGGGAGTCAAATCGCAAATCCAGGAGGTCTAATTGACAGAAGACAGACTGGCCTGCACGTTGCCAAAACACTGGCGCGCGCAGCCATCTCTTGGCCGCAGAAACGCGGCCAGAGCCGCGTTTCCGTGGCCATCTTGGCGCGCGCGCGTTTGTGTTTTGGGCCACGTGCTTCCCACGTGGCCCCCTTTCCCCTGGTACCTATAAATACCCCCCTGGGGTCTTCAGTTTGAGGGGATCAGAGCTTTAGCAAGTTTTGTAATCTTGTTTTTTAGGTTTGTAGTTGTTGTTGTTATTCTTCTTCTAGTTGTTGTTTTAGCCATTAGAGTGAAAGAGAGAGAGTGTGTAAGTGTTATATTTGAAGGGTGACAAGCTAATACAAGTACTACTTCTCTTCCTTCTTTCAATTTGCTTGTGCTTTCCTTTGCTCTTTACTTCTTCCTTTTGTTGTTTCTTGTTGTAGTGTAACTTCTTCCCACTTTACTTCTTTTCTTCTACTTTGTTTTAGTGTGACTTTCTCTCTTTAACTTTTCTTTTCTTTTGTTTTCTTGTAGTGTAACTCCCTCTCTCCACTTCTTTTCCTTTATTGTTTCTTTTACTTTTATGGCTAACTAACTTTTCATTAGCATGGCTAACTAACTACTAACCCACTAATTTCTAACACTTGATTGATAACCCAAATGAGTTAATAGTGTCAAACAAGCCTTGTGCAAACAAGAGCTATGGCATCTTAAAACGAGGGTTCTAACTCTAATTTACCTACAAGTATTTACTTTCTTATACTTCATGCTTAATGAGTTTTGATGATTTATGAGTTGTGTACTTTACTTGTTATTGTAAGTTAGAGACTTCTCCTTTTAACTTTTCTGATACCAATTGTGCACTCGAGTCTTCCCTTATTCTCGCCTTCTATCGGATCTTGATAAGGGAATGTCCGAGTTTTTGCCGTGTAAAGCTAAGTTTTAGGATGAACTTTCACTCGATTTCCACGTGAATAGTTCCAATGCAAAAGGTTTGTATTCGCCTATGATCCATCGTGAGGCTATCTTCCAAAAGTTAGAAATTAGTGGGAGCACTTAGTAGAAAGTTAGCCATGCATTTTTACAACTAAGAAAAAAATCACTTTTTACAAACCACCAAAACATTTTCCAACAATTCTTCAAACAACTTGTTTTCACTTTTCAATTTTTTATTTAGACACAAAGAACTTTCTTTCTTCTTGAACTTTGAAGCCGCATCAAGCTTCCATCGCTCTCCCTCCTTGTGGATACGACCCGTATAGCCACTTTGCTACTACAGAAGAATCACAAAAGCAGTAACATCAACCCATACTTCCTTCTCTTATTTTAGTACTTGCTTTTTGCCGATCCTGACCATTGGTCACTATCCATGTCAGTACTAGTGTCTGATAGTACAGAATCAGAAGCAAACGCAGAAAAATAAGCCAAATCTAAGTCTTTATTGATAAATAAGTCTTCATTGATAAATAAGAGGATTTATTTCTCAAAGACATTCTTCTTCTGCCTCTGATTCTATATCCACTTCATTGCCTAAATCTGGTTCTTCTAGCTGGAGATTCTCATCAATCTTAAGAGAATCTTGTTCGAGAAGGGAATCAGTGAAGTAATTCTCTACCCCCTTGAACGGATACTTTCAGTGATCAACGTTCTCACTTTTCTCCATTCATCAACATATTTCATCACTTGATGAAGGGTAGATGGGACAATAGAGTTACGGTGGATCCATGGTCGTCCCAGCAGCAAGTTCTAAGGCGTATCAACATCAATGACATAAGACGTCACTTTAGACTTCAAATTTTTGATCTGGCATTTGAGTTTGATCTTGCCCATCGAGCGTGTACCATTGGCATTGAAGCCATAAATGGTAGTTTGTGTAGTGCTCAATCGATGGGTGGAATCCCCAAATGCTGCATGATCTGGTGGGACATAATGTTCAATATGGATCCTGGATCAATCTGAATACTGTTCGCTTCAAATGATCCAATGTACCCTGTATAATATAAGGTTCTATCATGTTTCTTCTTTATTTTCATATCTTCTAGAGAGAATGAGATGCATAGGGAACGTCGAGAAGCCTGATGACAGTACTCATCATCTTCCTCCTGTGGAATGGAAGGAATCTGGGCTAAGAAAACCTCAAAATCCACCAATGCTTCTCTTAGAGCTTTCCATATGGATTTAAAAAGTCTGAGAAGCTTGTATACAGTGATCTGAGCAGGGATGTTGTCCAACTGAGCCAAAACATTAAAGCGGAAGGGAGTTAATGGTCTTGCATCATCTTTTTGAAGGGCTTTGACATAATGAAGCTCTTTCTGTTTGTCCACATGCTGCTTTGTAGATTGCTCGGATGTCTCCTTTACTGGCTGGGAAGATCTTGCCACCAGCTGACCATACTGTTTCAAATATGACTTGCTGGATCAGGTCTTTGACGTGGAAGGGGTACATGTATCAGTAGCCAAGGCAGACTCCTCTTCTCCTGAACTGGTGAGGGAAGCAATATCTTCCTCAATTTCTCTGATAGAGATACCCACCACATTGCTGGACGACGCTTTAGCCTTGCCTTTAAATTTCTTGTATGTAACAGTTGTCTATTGTTAGTTTTCGATAATGTCAGGGTGAACCCATATTATCTCTCCTCAAGGAGTAGGGACAAGGCTTTTTCTCTTTTTTGTTATGGGGATCAATATTGATCACCCTTAGTTACCCTTTCGGGATGGGAACTACTCTGGATGGTACTGATGGGAGTTCCTTGCCAAAATGAAGGGATGTCATGTTAGCTGTCACTTTCTTCTGCTCTGGACAGAGGTTGAGGACATCCATGTCGATTAGAGCTTGAAAAACATCCTTAAAGATGTAGGAGCTCTTCGTAGGATGTCCCAACATCTTGTGATATAAACAGTAGCTGGCATTATCAATCTTCTTGACTTCATTAGGGCGTCTGACCTTTGGCAATTTATTTTTGTTACTCTTCTGAAGTAACTTGAACAGAAAGACCACGTGCTCATCCTTGAAGGAGTATGATTTACTGGCAGGTGCTAGGCTGGGTGCTCCACCCCCTCTGGCTGATTAGGGTTTCTAAAGTGATTTAACCTTCATTGCTAAAGTATCTCATTTTTTGGTTGAGATTATGACTCTGGAGTGCATCACGTTGATTTGTCAGGTCTTGATTTGTTGTCTTTCTCTTCAGCCTCGACCCGGGCGACTATTTCCTCTGCCTGCTCGCTTTGTTGCACCAGCTGCTTCCAAGTGCGATATTCCACTACTCCTATCTGGGAGAGGAGTGTAGTTTGTAGGTTGTGGCGGCACGTTTTTGCCAGTGTGGATTGGCACATGCCACTTGGACAACGGAGTGCCATACTGTGAAATCTCTCCACAAAAGCTTTGATGGACTCACCTAGAGGGGGGTGAATAGGTGATGTGCTAGTCAAATGCGGTATTAAAAATTTAAACTAACAATTCTATACTTAATAAAGCAAGTAAACAATATTAAATAACTAGGCAATCCCAGATAGTATATCAATTGAACTCAAGTAATATCAAGTATATAAAAATGTGAACAATATGTGAATGCAAGATAAATAAACACAAGTGAGCAAAGAGAGAGAGAGAGAAGCAATCGCAAATACGGGAGATTTGTTTCGAGGTTCGAGCCACTTGATCTACGTCCCCGCATTCACTGCAATGAAGGATTTCTACTAGAATTGATCCCATAAGATCACTCGGTGTGGCAAAACCTACAAGTTCTCTCAAGAACTCTTTTGGACCCACAAGTCCCTTGCTCCAAAAGCACACTAATACACACGAACTCGCAAGCTCGTCAAGGCTACAACCTCTAACTTCTTCAAATATAAAAGTAAAATACTTGGTGATCACTTCTTAATCACAAACAAACACTTCTCACAAACAATAATCCTATAGGATAGATTTAGAAATAAAAGACTCAAGCTTATATGAGAAAACTAGATAGATTGGAGAGAGAAAAGCTCAAGAAAATCTTTTTGAAAACTCAATAGAAGTACTCTAAAAATTCTCTTTTGATATATAAATGAAGTTCCTAAACCTTGTTGAGAAAACTCTGTTGAAGATGAAAAAATAAGCTCTTAAAAAACTTCTTAAAAACTTACCCAAAAACCCATTATATAGGCTAAAACAAAAAGTAGTCGTTAGGCTCCAAACACAAGTCAGAAACATTTGTCGGTCGACCGGGCGATCGACTGCCAATGGTATATTTTTGGCCGTTGGGGATTGTGGGTCGACCAGCTGGTTGACCGATAAAACCCAAGAGTTCGACAGGGATAGTCGGTCGATCGGTCGATTGATGATCGGAGAAAAACCGCGCACAAAAAGTGTATGTTTTGAAATCAAGATTTAAAGTGTGTGTGCTTTGGCTTCCTCGATACTTCCGTTGTAGCATAGAGGCTAAAATGAGTCGAATCCATAAGGACGGGAGACGATAGAAGCTTTGCCGATTGATTCATGTGTCTGTTAAAAGTTCTTCAATGTTTTAAAGAATGAAAAGAAAAGAAAACAAAGAATGAAAAGAGAAGTACGGTGGAACACAAAGAAGTGAGAAACATAAAAAAGAATATGTTTGCGGTTTTTGGAATATTTCTAAAACAAAGTGAAAAGATAAAGAAAACCTACGATTACTAACTACTAATGACTCCACCAATATGCTAACCTCTTAGTGATAGTTATCTCACATGTATCATTGGCTATCACTAGTCCTTGGTTCAAGAGCGTTACAAAGTATAGCTCATATGTTAACTTTCACATCCAAATTCAACTAACAAGTGCAAGCTACACTTAAATCATCAAAACCCAATAAGAGCAAGCATGAAATAAAGTAATATTAGTTTGTTAGAGATTTAGATGTTAGAGTGTTAGATCCATCATCATGAGCCATCAATGGCTCTTGCAAGAGCAAGGCCAAGTAGAGGCTATTAGATTCATGTGAATTACCATAAAAGAAGTTAGCAAGTTAGTGGTTAGTAGTTAGTTGCCATGAGAGAAAAGATTAGGTAAACATGTAAAAAGAGTTAGAGAAAAGAAAACAAAGATAAGGTAAGAGAGCACTTTTCATATATTGTCACATTTTATAACAAGCACTCTTGCTTCCCATAATTTACCACTCTCTATCCCTGTTACAAGATCTACAAGAAATGGAAAATACAAAAAAGGAAGAAGAAGAACACTAACTTAAACTACCCTAGACTACAAAATGGAGATGAAAACTACCCTAAACTCTGCATATGTTCAAACTCTAGAACCCAGGGGGTTTTTTATAGGCACCAGGGAAGGGGGGCCAGGCTGGCAACAATTGGACAGAAGTGATGGGGAGATTCTGTCTCCTCGTTTTAAATTAACCGCAAGCACACGGTTGTTCGATGCAGCACTTCAGGGTCGATCCACAGGGACAAGTGGTTCTTATGGTTTCAACACTTCTACGCGAATTGGGTAAAAAGTTTTGGGATAGCTTGTTCCAAACTAAATTGTCCATCTAAGGAAAAGTCAAGCACCTAGGTTTGAATCCCCTAAACTAGCATCAAGCAGTCAATTTCGGTCCTCATATCGGTTTGTTGTCACTTACTAAATCTCTACTTCTAATAGGCAAAATAAGTCTGAACACTGGATCTAAGCGCAGGGTATTATCTACATCACATGGTCCATCAAAGGTAAATAAAATGACTAAATAAATTAAAAGCAGAAAAGCAGTAAAACCCTAAGTATGGACCATTGACTATTGATACATACCTTGTCAAATAACTAGTGACTCTAGAAATAATCTCCTAAAAGTTATAGGTCAATTGGTTTGTGCAACAGTCCTAAATAGGAGAACAACTGATGATCACATGAATTTTGATTAGGTTCATCTCCCCTAAGCACTTGCAGTAAATTAGTTACTCATGATATGATTTACTACATTACAATCCAGTAAGTAAATTATAATGAAATCAACTAATTAATTGCAGCAAATGAATAGCCACATTAATTAACTACTCTGAATTAATACATAACTAATTAATTAAATTAATCTTTAACCAATTAATTCTCCTTTTTAATTCAAACTAAGTTAAATATATAAACATGAATCCTTACCTGCACCCTCCTTTGCATGGGCCCCACAAGTGATGCCACCACCTGCTACAGTGAAGAGAAGCGGGGGGAGAGAAGGAGCGTGGGCCCCGCTCTCTACGTCTGCTACAGGGCCGAGACCGGAGAAACCCCTGTGTCTCATTCCCGCTCCCGGGGCAAAAGGAGACGCCCACAAACCTGTCTCTCATGCACCAAGAATGATGAGAGATAGCTGCTTTGCAAAAGAAATATACAATCTAATTATGAACTAAAAAAGAAAAAAAAGAAAAAAAAGAAAAAATAATCCACCAAAAAGCTAATTCCTATACAAAAGTGTCCTGGCAATCATCACAAGGCAAATAAAAGCATCTCCTTATCTAATAAAATATACAGAAAATGAATCAAACCCTAAAACTCTAGCTGTCGTTGGAAAAACATTTCAATAAAAAGATTTCTGGGAAATTCATATTACGGCCAAAAACTGGCCAAAATCCCTATCCCCCAAACCATAGCCTTTACATGTATATTTATAACCTAGGGTTTAGCTATTTTACATAAAAAGTCTACCACAAATACAACTTTACACAGAAAAGAGAATAACAATTTACAAATTAGAATTTCAGCCATAATTTGCATTTAAGCCCTGAACTTTTGTGAAACTGCTTCTCAGCTCCTACTGGATTCCAACTTCTTTAATTTAGTTGTAACTTTCTTGCATGTGATCTTCAATATGTTGGCCCAAAAGGTTACACTCTCCAATTGTTTAGAGTTTTGATGATAACAAAACAAATAAGAGCTATTTGGTACTAATAAATTTGTTCAAGATAAGTTTCAGGTTAGTACCATGTTTGGAGGGCATTACTTAGCTTTTGCAAGAATTTCTAGGTTCATGAAGCAAATAAGGCATATGGCACAACAAGGAAGGAACATACAAGAGAAGGCTCTAGCAAGGCATTGCAAGGCTCAAGACTCAAGAAGATTTCATTAGATTTTTTTTAGTTTTATAGTTTTGTTAAAGAATAGTGAATAGGTTTGAAGCTCTATAATCCAACACACACGTTTTTGCGCACATGTCTTTCCTAAAAATATTTCCTATAAATATGTATAAAATATTTTTAAATACAATCTTTTGCCTACAAACTCTATTTTATGTTTTATATATATCTCTAATCAAAACTATTTTGTAAAATTTCAAATCTCCTCAAAATCCTGTTTCAATCTCAGTTTTTGGCCTGTGCCGGTCGACCGACCGGTCGACCGACACTAGTTCAGGTCAGTACGGTCGACCGCTCGGTCGACTGGAGTTCTGACACTGGGTGCGTGCATGTGTGCACATTTTCCCGGTCGACCAGGCAGTCGACCGGAGCCCTTCGGTCGACCGGGCGGCTGGCCGACTGAAGTGCAGTTGCTCTCTGTTTCTGCCCAGTCGACCGGGCGGTCGACCGATAGCCTATAACGGCTCTTTCATTTGAACCCCAGTCGACCGACCGGTCGACCGAGAGAGTCGTTTCAGCCATAACGGCTAGTTTTTAAACATGGTTTATTTTTGTCTTTTTCTTTCTTAAACAAGGTTAAATGATATTTTCTGAACCTAATACTTTTTAATTACCATTAAGTGGGTTTACTCCTTAATCCCTAGCCCTCTCCTATAAATAGGGGTGTTTAGGGAGAGGTTTATTACAACAAAAATTTGCAAAAATTTCAAAAGTTTAAGGCATTCAAAAGAGCTTTATTTCTTGGTTTTTGTGCTGAAATTCTCTCTCATTTTCTGAAGTATTTTTCAAAACTCTCTGATTTAGTTTTCTTTTTCCACTTACAAACAAGAGCTTCAATCCTTCTCATTATTCTATAAGGATTTTGTAAGGGAAGAGATTTTCAAGAGAGAGTTTGTGGTCTTTTGATCACCAAGAGATACTTGTACTTGAGATTGTGGAGTTAGGTACTCCGGTGTATTTGTAACATCTTTGTGAAGTTATAGTGGTTAGAATCCTTCTGGGGAAGGCGGAGACGTAGAGCTGGGTGCTCGAACCTCGAAAAAATTCTCGGTATTAGCGTTTGGTTTACTTGCTCTTGCTTCTTACTTTACTTTCATTGCTTCTATTACTCGCTCTCTATTTTCATTGCAATACTCTCTTGTTTCATATTCATTTTGTCAATCACTAGCTCATACAACAAGATTGCATTGTGCACCTCCAACTCATATCTAGAGGAATCACGAGGAAGGAGTTCAGAGCCCTTTGTGGGGAATTCGTCTTCTAGTCTTGTTTTGGGCGAATGTTGCAACATTATTTTTAAATTGTGCATTGATTAGCATTATCACCTTTTCACCCCCTCTAGGTGATTTCAATTGGTATCAGAGCTTGGACTCTAGCTTTGGCTTAACATCCTTAGAGAGTTCCTTAAAATTTGCTAATCATCTTTTGCATCCTTCATTCATACACTAGTAAACATGGCCGACAACATCAAAACCCCTCCTAAATTTGATGGACTTAATTTTCCTATTTGGAAGGTTAGGATGACTATTTTCTTACAATCTTTAGGTAGCTTAGTTGCTAAATCCTTGACCAAGCCCTATGTTATACCCGATAGTGAGGAAAGCACTTGGTCCGACTTACCTTTAAAGAATATGAGGCTAACTCCAAGGCCCAAAATTCCCTCCTAACCGCCTTGAATGAGGATGATCTTACACGGGTAATACATTGCCAATCCGCCTATGAGATTTGGCAACATTTGTTGGTCACACACGAGGGGACATCACAAGTAAAGAGAGCTAAGATAGATCTCTTGAGGTCCCAATATGAAAGCTTTAAAATGATTGATGATGAATCTATTGATTGCATGATTACAAGGTTTACTAAAATTACCAATGCTCTTTCCTCTTTAGGTGATGATATTAGCAATGACCAAAAGGTGCGGAAAGTAATTCGGGCTCTTCCTTTATCATGGGAGATAAAGGCCACCACCTTGAAAGAGTTGAATGACAAGGATGAAATAGATCTCATAAGTCTCATTGGAAACTTGAAGACTCATGAGATGGAAAAGAAGGAAAGAGAAGAAGCGGCTCCTCAAAAGAAGAAATCCATAGCCTTCAAGTCTTCCTCCACTCTTGATGATGATGAAGAAGATGAAGAAGAAGATGAGGAGCTATCCCTCCTTGTGCGAAATGTGAAGAGGATGTACCGCAAGAATAAGCTCAACTTTAGAAAGAGATTGGAAGGAAAAGAGGAGAGAAGAATCATTTTCTATAATTGCCGAAAGCCCAGACACATCATGGCCGATTGCCCGGAATTCAAGAAGAAGATGACTTCCTCCTTTAAGCAAAAGAAGCCGGTGGAAAAGAAAGCTTACAAAGCCACTTGAGATTCGGAAAGCGAGTCCGAAGATGAGGTGGACACGGCGAACATGTGTTTCATGGCAAACACACCCAAGGTAACCACTCAACCTTTTGATGAAGAAGATGAATTGAGTAAAGAAATGCTTGTACATGCTTTTGTTGAACTTTCAGAAACCTATGATGTTAAAAAGGTAGAATGTTCAAAATTGAAAAAGAAAGTTGCTTTTCTTAAAAATCAACTTTCTATTGTTTCAAAACAAAGGGATGAAATTTCTTCTAATCTTGTTTCTACTCAAAAAGAATTTAATGCTTACAAAGTTGCTTGTAAAGCAAAATTTCCTAAGATTGATGAAAAAGAAATTTCTTTGTTAAAAACTAGAATTGTTGATTTTGAAAAAGTTTTGAAGGATTATACTTTTAATACTAAGAAACTTGAGGATATGTTTTCTAAGAAGCACACTTCTCATGCTAAAGCTTCTCATGTTAAAAATACTCATGGTCATCATGTTCACACTCCACATAACACTCATGCTAAATCCACACATGCTCACAAGTCACACACTCACTATGTATTTAAATATGGTAGAGTTTATAGATGTACTTATTGTGGTAAGAATGGACATTTAGCTAAGTTTTGTTATGACCAAATAAATAGAACAAACAATCTTGTATGGGTTCATGACACTAACTCTTTAGGACCCAAGAAAATGTGGGTACCAAAATCAAGTCCTAAATTATTTGATGTCGGTACACACCAAGGCTCCAAGACGTAAGGAGCGGTGGTACCTTGATAGTGGTTGTTCAAGACACATGACATGGGATATCAACAACTTTACAACCCTATCAAGGTACGTTGAAGGTGGCACCGTCACCTTCGGAGATGACTCCAAGGGCACTATCATTGGTATAGGTAACATTCAAATTGGTGCATCTCCTATTATAGAAAATATTGTTCTTGTTGATGGTTTAAAACATAACTTACTTAGCATTAGTCAACTTTGTGACCGTGGACTTAAAGTTATTTTTGATGATTCTTCTTGCAAGATTTTTGATTGTAAAACCAATGATTGTATTCTCACCAGATTTCGTGATAATAATGTTTATATCATTGACATGCTTAATTTGGATTGTTCTACTAAATGCTTGAATGCTTTTGATGAAAATTCTTGGCTTTGGCATAGAAGATTAGGACATGCATCTTTTGACCATCTTGCTAGGATTAATTCTAAGGAATTGGTGAAGGGTATTCCTTGCTTGAAGTTTGAGAAAGACCGGATTTGTGGTGCGTGCCAACTTGGGAAACAAACCAAGTCTTCCTTCAAACCAATCAGGGATATCATGTCAATTAGGCCATTAGAATTAATTCATATGGATCTTTTTGGACTAACTAAAACTAAAAGCTTAAATGGTAGTAGATTTGCATTTGTTTTAGTTGATGATTTTTCCCGTTTCACTTGGGTTTTCTTTTGGAACACAAAGATCAAACTTTTTCTCATTTCAAGATTTTTCGAAAAAGGGTTGAAAAGAAAAAGGTTTTTCGATTTTGAATATAAGGAGTGATAGAGGTGGTGAGTTTGTTAACCAACTCTTCATGACTTATTGTGATGAAAAGGGAATCAAGCATGAAATGTCATATCCTAGGACTCCACAACAAAATGGAGTTGTAGAAAGGAAAAATAGAACACTTCAAGAGATGGCTAGGACTATGATAAGTGAATATGACCTCCCTCAATATCTATGGGCCGAGGCCGTAAACACCGCATGCTATATATCAAATCGTATTTATTTGTGTAAAAATTCTTCCAAAATATCTTTTGAAATGTATCATTCTAGAAAACCTAATGTTGCATATTTCAAAGTTTTTGGATGCAAGTGTTTTGTTTTGAATACTAGAGACAACTTGGGTAAATTTGATGCTACGGCATATGAAGCAATATTTGTTAGATATTCTACTACTAGCAAAGCTTATAGAGTATTCAATAGATCTTCACTTACCATTGAAGAATTCATGCATGTTAAATTTGAAGAATCTAATGTGGTTGTTGAGAATGTTGTAGAGATTGACCCATTAGGTGAAGACATGGAGAGACTATCCTTGAAGGATTCACCCGCTCAAGAAGATAAGTAAGAACCCATTGGTGATGTTCAAGAGGACAAAGAGGAAAGCTCTCAACGCTTCCGAAAGCTTGGAGATATGCTACAAATCATCCCAAGGATCTCATCTTAGGTGATGCATCTAAAGGGGTAACAACTCGCTCCAAACTCCATGACTTATGTGGTAACTTTACATTCATTTCTCACTTTGAACCCAAAAACATCCTCGAAGCCGAGGGGGACTCATATTGGTTGCTAGCCATGCAAGAGGAACTCAATCAATTTGAGCGCAACCAAGTTTGGCACCTTATTCCTAGGCCTCACGATAGACCAATAATTGGTACTAAGTGGATCTTTAGGAACAAGATGGATGAGTCCGAAAATGTCATTAGGAATAAAGGTAGGTTAGTGGCCCAAGGTTACACTCAAGTTGAGGGAATTGACTTTGAGGAGACCTTTGCACCCGTAGCACGGCTCGAAGCCATACAGATGACACTAGCTTTTGCATCTTTTAAAAATTTTAAACTTTTTCAAATGGATGTGAAAAGTGCATTTTTAAATGGTTTTATAAATGAAGAAGTTTATGTTGAACAACCTCCCGGTTTTGTTGATCATGTTCATCCCAATTTTGTTTTTAAACTTGATAAAGCTTTGTATGGATTGAAACAAGCTCCAAAAGCTTGGTATGAAAGGCTTTCTAGTTTTCTCATTTCAAATGATTTTATTAAAGGCAAAGTAGACACAAAATTATTCACTAAGCATGTTGATAATGACATTTTAATTGTGTAAATTTATGTGGATGATATAATTTTTGGTTCTACTAATGAGTTTTTATGCAAGGAATTTGAAAAGGTTATGCAATGTGAGTTTGAAATGTCTTCCATGGGTGAATTAAATTTCTTTTTGGACTCCAAATCAAGCAATTGCAAGATGGGAATTTCATATGTCAAGCCAAGTATGCAAAGGAACTCGTAAAGAAGTTTGGACTTGAAGGCTCAAAAGTTTGCAACACTCCCATGACAACTACAACCAAGCTTGATAAGGATGACCAAGGTAAATGTATTGATATTAAGTTATATAGAAGTATGATAGGAAGTTTATTGTATTTAACGGCAAGTAGGCCGGACATCATGTTAAGTGTGTGTCTTTGTGCTAGATTCCAATCGTGTCCTAAAGAGTCCCATCTTATTGCGGTAAAACGCATTATTCGTTATATTAAGGGGACAATTGGAATAGGTCTTTGGTATCTGAAAACCGGAGATTTCTCAATGACGAGTTATTCGGATGCCGACTATGCGGGTTGTAGAGTAGATAGAAAGAGTACTAGTGGGACATGTCAATTTCTTGGTAATTGTCGTGTTTCATGGTCCTCTAGGAAACAAAATTCCGTAGCTCTCTCAACCGCCGAGGCGGAGCATGTTGCCGCGGGGGCTTGTTGTGCACAAGTCCTTTGGATGA
Source organism: Agave tequilana (assembly GCA_038442645.1). NCBI lineage: Eukaryota > Viridiplantae > Streptophyta > Magnoliopsida > Asparagales > Asparagaceae > Agave > Agave tequilana. Next base: position 89,845 of record JAVJIF010006516.1, read on the forward strand.
AACATACTCTCCTTGATTATGATTTGCATTATAACCATATAAAAATATTTTGTGATAATACTAGTATTATACATATGACTAAGAATGCAAATCAACATAGTAAGACCAAGCACATTGAGATTAGATATCACTTTCTTAGAGATCATTTTGAGAAAGGTGATATAGATATTGATTATGTTTCCACGGATTTGCAACTTGCCGATATTTTCACTAAACCACTTGATTTTGCTAGATATTCCTTCATTTGTGGTGAACTTAATGTTTGTGTTATTGAATAAAAATGTTTATCTTATCCCTTTTTGATGTATGACAAAAAGGGGGAGAATGAGTTTTTATGTGGAAATATGAGTTTATATGGTTTTTGACTTTTTGAAGTATTTTTATGATTCCTTGTATTTGAGTTTAAGTACTTTGCAAGTGTTTTATACCTCATGGTTTTTTCTTGCAAATTAAATTGTTTTTCCTTTTTTAATATAGCATAATTTGAGGGGGAGTTTTCACCTCCCCTATAATTTTTATCATAGCCTATTTGTTTTGTCATCATCAAAAAGGGGAGATTGTTGGCCCAAAAGGTTACATTCTCCAATTGTTTAGAGTTTTGATGATAACAAAACAAATAAGAGCTATTTGGTACTAATAAATTTGTTCAAGATAAGTTTCAGGTTAGTACCATGTTTGGAGGGCATTGCTTAGCTTTTGCAAGAATTTCTAGGTTCATGGAGCAAATAAGGCATATGGCACAACAAGGAAGAAACATAGAAGAGAAGACTCTAGCAAGGCATTGCAAGGCTCAAGACTCAAGAAGACTTCATTAGATTTGTTTTTAGTTTTATAGTTTTGTTAAAGAATAGTGAATAGGTTTGAAGCTCTATAATCCAACACACACGTTTTTGCGCACATGTCTTTCCTAAAAATATTCCCTATAAATATGTACAAAATATTTTTAAATACAATCTTTTGCCTACAAACTCTATTTTATGTTTTATATATATCTCTAATCAAAACTATTTTGGTAAAATTTCAAATCTCCTCAAAATCCTGTTTCAATCTCAGTTTTTGGCCTGTGCCGGTCGACCGACCGGTCGACCGACGCTAGTTCAGGTCAGTACGGTCGACCGCTCGGTCGACCGGAGTTCAGACACTGGGTGCGTGCATGTGTGCACGTTTTCCCGGTCGACCGGGCAGTCGACCGGAGCCCTTTGGTCGACCGAGCGGCTGGCCGACTGAAGTGCAGTTGCTCTCTGTTTCTACCCAGTCGACCGGGCGGTCGATCGATAGCCTATAAAGGCTCTTTTATTTGAACCCCGGTCGACCGAGAGAGTCGTTTCAGCCATAACGGCTAGTTTTTAAACATGGTTTATTTTTATCTTTTTCTTTCTTAAACAAGGTTAAATGATATTTTCTGAACCTAATACTTTCTAATTACCATTAAGTGGGTTTACTCCTTAATCCCTAGCCCTCTCCTATAAATAGGGGTGTTTAGGGAGAGGTTTATTACAACAAAAATTTGCAAAAATTTCAAAAGTTTAAGGCATTCAAAAGAGCTTTGTTTCTTGGTTTTTGTGCTGAAATTCTCTCTCATTTTCTGAAGTGTTTTTCAAAACTCTCTGATTTAGTTTTCTCTTTCCACTTACAAACAAGAGCTTCAATCCTACTCATTCTTCTATAAGGATTTTGTAAGGGAAGATATTTTTCAAGAGAGTTTGTGGTCTTTTGATCACCAAGAGATACTTGTACTTAAGATTGTGGAGTTGGGTACTCCGGTGTATTTGTAACATCTTTGTGAAGTTATAGTGGTTAGAAATCCTTCTGGGGAAGGTGGGGATGTAGAGCTGGGTGCTCGAACCTCGAAAAAATTCTCGGTGTTTGCGTTTGGTTTACTTGCTCTTGCTTCTAGCTTTACTTTCATTGCTTCTATTACTTGCTCTCTATTTTCATTGCAATACTCTCTTGTTTCATATTCATTTTGTCAATCACTAGCTCATACAACAAGATTGTATTGTGCACCTCCAACTCATATCTAGAGGGATCACGAGGAAGGAGTTCAGAGCCCTTTGTGGGGATTCGGCTTCTAGTCTTGTTTTGGGCGATTGTTGCATCATTATTTTTAAATTGTGCATTGATTAGCATTATCACCTATTCACCCCCCTCTAGGTGATTTCACAATAGCCGTAGAGGAGTCCTAGCAATATCGAGTCTTCCATTAAAGCTCTTTTTTTTTTACTTGGCCACTCTTCTAAAATGTTGAATTGCAGTCTTTTCTCCTTTTGGTAAACCTGTACTGCAAAACCACTAAAAATACTCGAATATTATTATTTATATACAAAGATATAGATAAATGAGAGTAATCAAATAGTATAAATTTATGTCAATCAAGAAGCACAGGTGCAGTCGCGCCCGTACGGCTGTGGTAACGCAGCCTAGGCCGCGTTTTCGCGGCCCTACTAGGGCGCGTGTGCGGCGCCTGCTGCTGCGCGCTGTCCTGTCTGTCCCCTGTGTGGAAGTCCTAGTTTCTTGATTTGACGCCCTGAGCTGACAAAATCTCCTCCCTAAGGTCAATGGCTACTTGGTAGGCCTTTAAACACCCATTAAATAGTGATTTACGGTATTCTTTTTCATTTGCACACCATGGATGTAGGATCAAGCAAGTAAAGATTTATTAGCAGAATTTAATATGAAATAAATATGAAGATGTGTTATGAAATATGCAGTTTTAGAGACTAATCACACCCCCACACTTATTTTTTGTTCGTCTCGAGCAAAACAAAAACTAAAAGAATTATTACACCACTTTCGCAGGTGACGCGATTGCACTGAGCATGTGCAACAAGCCGTTAAACCTCTAAGTTTCCCCTAGAGGAGGAGTTTGTCTCCTGAGGGTTTTCAGTGGATTACACCCACAAAATCCATAAAGAAAAAATATCAAATGTTAGTATTTTGAAAATAAAGAAAAGTGTTGAAGTATGTTTGTGAAAATATAAGTGATCCAAGGTCAGAGGTTAACCAAAAATTGTTCTTCCTTAAACTAAGTCGAAATGCAAAATCTTGTTATAAATTAAATGTAAGAATTTAAAATTGAATTGATTCTTTGATCTTTCATAAAACTCTTAGAAAAATATGCACTTTGTGAACAACGAAGGTTCTTGGGATATCGACTCTAACTTTCGTGCCATTTATTTAATACATTTTTTTCTTCTTTTTTTTTTTTCCATCTTCCCTTAGTTTTCTTAGGCTTTCTTATTTATTCGGGTAGTGATCCTTTAGCAGGTGACTCCGAAACCAGATGATCTTAGGGCACCAGATGAGAAAACATCCCTTGGACTTAAGAACTCGAGCAAACAAGACCACAAAACTAAAGGGGATTTTGTTATTTTTGTTCACCATTTTAGGTTTGAATAATCATGCTTCCTTAAGCATAATTACCCAATCTTCAATAAGTGATTTTATTATCATATCATTTTTTTTAATATATATATATATATTATGACATTTTCGGTCTTTGTTTCAATCCCAAAAATTGTGTAAGTGTGAAGTGCATAAATTTAAGTTAAAAAATTCAAGATCAAATTATCTTTCCAATCTTACTTTCTTATCTTAAAATTTAAACAAGATCTATTATTTTGACTCAGCTTAAAATTTCATAATTTTAGGTCTTCCTAATTCCTAAGATCATTTTAATTTTCTTAAAAATAAATCGAACTATTTCTCTTATTTCAAAAAGTTTTCCAAATGTTTTGTTAAAAGAAAACAAAAAGTTTTTAAGAAAAGAGAAAAGTTTTTATAGAAAAGAATCTTTTTTAAAAAGTTCATAAAAAGAAGTGTAAAAGAAAGAAAATGTAAAACTAACTATGTTAGTAAGCCCTCTCCCACACTTATCTCATGCATTATCCTCAATGCATCATGAATGTGTATATACATGAAACAAATAGAAAGGGAAGGAAAATTACCTCATGTTGGTGGTTCCAGTGGTCGTCTGATAGGGTCAAGCGTTGCTACCCAATCAAGATATCATGGATCATGCATAAACCCACCAATGACCTCTCTAATATGACCCAGTAAAAGAATGACTGAATGAATGGTCTTATTAAAAAAATTATCCCTATCTAATTTTCAATTTTTAAAAGTAATTATTGAGTCATTTCTTTAACATTCTTGTCCAACAATAAAGTGTGATTTCGGGAGATGATTGATTTGAACCAAATGAAACAGGAGCAAAAACCGATATCGACTCAGGAATTTGACTCAGATCAAGTTGAGAGTCAACAATGAGAGTCGAAATTGGTTCAAAAATAGGGTCCAAACTAAAGAATTGATGTTCAAACACTTTCCCCAGCAATGAAGTGTGATCATAAGATATTGGTGATCCAATTTCACAGTGTACTAGTACAGGATCCAATGTTGACTCCGGAATAGAGAAAAATCTGGTAAAGATATCGGGGTCATTATTGAATCAAAAAGTGAAATGGAATTACTCACATGAGGTTCAAGATCACATTCAGGTTCAAGTTCAATTTCGAGAAAATGATAACTTGCTAAAATGTCAAGGTGGTTCTCAAAATTTTGGGCAAGTTCAAAAGGATGTAAGAAAATTGAATCTTGATTTTCGTCTACAGAAGGAATGTGAATGGGTGAAATGGTTTATTCAAGTTCAGAAATTATGGGAAGCAAAACTGGCTCAAGAATGTTACGTAGTTCAGGTAACACTACAGGAGTCGATATTGATTTAAGGATTAGACTCGAATTGCTAGTTTGAAGCTCAAGTTCACATTCATCTTGAAGTTCAATTTCAGGAAAGGGATAACTTGCCAAACTATCAGGAATTGGATATTGGTCAAGTTCAGGTTGGTATAATGAAATTGAAGTTGGATTTCCAAAATGGTAAGATTCTTGAGTCATATGAACATCTAATGGATAAGGGAACTTATTCATATTTTATATTATTCGCTCGGTCTCTTGCACGAATTCCATAATTTTTTCCCATAATGATTTTTCTTGGAGTGGTTTTGGAAAAGAACTATATGAATTTTGGAAATTCTGTGGACATGATGAGGCCATATTGTATTCAAATTGTTTTTGGGTCTCTATTGCTTCTTCCAAGGTCATTTGTAATGAGGATTTTTCTTCAATTAGTGGTTCAGGAAGATATTAAGCAGAATTGGAGAATGAATATTGTGAAAATTATGGATAATGTAGTTGAAAATTTGACTCGGGGGAGGAGAATCCCATTAACTCTGTGAAGAGTTGAAATTATTTTAAAAATTATGGTCATAAGATTGGGGGTACGGGTCAAATTGAGTCAGATAATCCCAACCCGACATATATGGTTGGTTCATGTTATACATAGCCGGGTTGGAGTTATCTGAGTCAAATGTGGTCGGGGTGAAATATGGATTCATATTATAATTGAAAGAATTATTGTTGTTAAAATCCATTTCACAACTTACAAAGAAGAAAACTAACTAACTAACAAACTAATAAATAAAGAAAAAGGAAACAAGCCTATGATAGGGTTGACTTAGACCTAGACGACTCCTTACTGGTTAGACTGCCCACGGGGGGTATATTGTCGGAATCTGACCACGAGTTAATCAGCCAGGTGGGGCAAGATCAGTGGGAGGTATCCGTGCTGGAGCAACGGGCCTCATTATGCCAAACCTCTGTTCTTTGAAGATTCACCTCTCAATCCCCAACCTTAGACATTGATTTGATAAGAGTCAACTTCTAATAACTTTCCCCTTAAGTCAATCTCTTAAATGAGTCCGAGATGTCCCTAGGGGCCAACATCTAGAAAATTTATTTAGGCTTGGGTTGTGTGAGTGGGAAGGTGATTTTTGGACTAAGGGAGGATAATAACTTTCCCACCTCATGTTGTATTGGGCTTTGTCCTTAAGTTCAATTTGTGCAAGTGTGCAATATAGATAAGAATGAATACACAAAAAGAGTAAATCACCCACGTGTTTGTCCTATGCTATATGCAATGCCATATGTACACCTCCTATCAATATCACAGCAACACATGAATAAAATATAGTATATTGGGATGAAAATTGACAGGTGCCTAGATGCAAATGTTCAAATCATTTTAAAGCATCCAATTTCTGTATTTTAGTTCTTAAAATTATTTATAGTATACAGGTAATATAAATAAAATTTAGCAGCAGAGTATAAGAATAAACAAGAATTTACCCGACCACACAAGAGTAAGTGTGGACTTCTGCAACGCTAAAACTTTAACCCGCACACCAAAAACAAAGAAGAAAGGTTAACAAAAACGTGAAATCAAACCGTTCCCATCCGGCAATGGCGCCAAAATTTGATCGGAGGAAAATCGCGCATAAAAAGTGTATGTTTTGAAATCAAGATTTAAAGTGTGTGTGCTTTGGCTTCCTCGATACTTCCGTTATAGCATAGAGGTTAAAACGAGTCGAATCTAGAAGGACGAGAGGCGATAGAAGCTTTACCAGTTGATTCACGTGTGTGTTAAAAGTTCTTCAATGTTTTAAAGAATAAAAAGAAAAGAAAACAAAGAATGAAAAGAGAAGTACGGTGGAACACAAAGAAGTGGGAAATATAGAAAAGAATATGTTTGTGATTTTTGAAATATTTCTAAAACAAAGTGAAAAGATAAAGAAAACCCATGGCTACTAACTACTAATGACTCCATCAACATGCTAACCTCTTAATGATAGTTTCCTCACATGTATCATTGGCCATCACTAGTCCTTAGTTCAAAAGTGTTATAAAGCATGGCTCATATGTTAACTTTCACATCCAAATTCAACCAACAAGTGCAAGCTACACTTAAATCATCAAAACCCAATAAGAGCAAGTATGAAATAAAGTAATGTTAGCTTGTTAGAGATTTAGATGTTAGAGTGTTAGATCCATCATCATGAGCCATCAATGGCTCTTGCAAGAACAAGGCCAAGTAGAGGCTATTAGATTCATGTTGATTATTATAAAAGAAGTTAGCAAGTTAATGGTTAGTAGTTAGTTGCCATAAGAGAAAAGATTAGCTAAGCATGTAAAAAAAGTTAAAGAGAAGAAATAAAGATAAGCTAAGAGAGCACCTTTCATAGATTGTCGCCTTCTATTACAAGCACTCTTGCTTCCCAACATGTACCGCTCTCTCTCTATTACAAGATCTATAAGAAATGAAAAATACAAAGAAGGAAGAAGAAGAAGAACACTAACCTAAACTAACCTAGACTATAAAATAGAGATGAAAACTACCCTTAACTCTACATATATCCTAACTCCAGAACCTGGGGGTTTTTATAGGCACCAGGGTAGGGGTGCCAGGCTGGAAATAGTTGGACAGAAGCATGGGCGCAGCCGCGCCCGTATGGTCACGGAAACGCGGCTAGGCCGCGTTTCTGCAGCCCTACTAGGGCCGTGCGCGCGGCGTCTGCGGCTGCGCGATGTCCTGTCTGTCCTCTATCAGGTGGAGTCCCGGTTTCTTGATTTGACGCCCTGAGCTGACAAAATCTCCTCCCTAAGGTCAATGACTATTTGGTAGGCCTTTAATCACCCATTAAATAGTGATTTATGATATTCTTCTTCATTTGCACATCATGGACCTAGGATCAAGCAAGCAAAGCTTTATTAGCAGAATTTAATATGAAATAAATGTTAAGATGTGGTATGAAATATGCAGTTTTAGAGACTAATCAGTCGACCGATCTCCTCACTCTCATGGGCTGTGCATGTTGGTGCACGTCAGTCAACCGCACGGTCGACCGACAATAGCCCAAAAACTATATTTTGAAATATAAACATCATTTTAAACCAAATTAAATTCCAATAAATTTCAATAAAATCCACAAAAATAAGTTCATATAAATACAATGAGGTACATATATGTGTTATAAAAACCAAAACATATTATAAACATGTGAACTTGATTTTGAGATATAGAAATTCAATCTTGAAACGAAAACCATATTTTCTAAAAGCTAAACTTTGAAATGAAAACCTAGTTTTTTCAAAACTTGCATAAATATAAAATCAAGTTTGTTAAACTCATTTGAAGGATAATGTATATGGATAGAACCCAATACACATAAAACATATGGACTTCCTTTTCATGAAATCTATTCATAAAAAAAAAAATGGTTTAAACAGAAAACTAAATCTTTTGTGTGTGTATAAGCTTGAGAAATTAAAACTAATCTATTTTTTACATAATTCTAAACTTACAAACTCTTGATTCAAGTTTTCTTCTTGAATAATATTTTTCTCAATGTTGACTTAATTCAAACTTGATTCCATCAAGGTAGACTCCTCCTTGAGTACTTGATACGATCTTTAATCATGAGCTCTTGAATCAACACATGCTCGCTTCAAAACATAACTTTGAATCTTTTGTTGAAAATACTATACTAATATCTTGATAAATATCTGAAACTTAACAACAAGATCATTAATACAATAATTAAATGAATTAATCATCATCAAAACTAGAGTGATGGGCCTTTGGGCAAACAATCTCCCCCTTTTGATGATGACAACACTCATGGAGTTATATATGTATGGATTAAAGATAAGCTTTGTAAAAACTCTCCCTTGCATAGTATAAAATACATAGATATTCAATAAAGCTCATAGTTAAATATCAATCATAGACATATATACATAAATACAAACATAACATGCATATGTAAACTCTAAATTTCTCTTCTCTTTTTTATCCATTCATCAACAAAGTGTAAAAACAATATGTTAAATTTATATGTGATATAAATCTATGAAGAGAAGAGATGTCAAGTTCTCCCCCTGCATACATGCATTATATAGAGAAGGGATGAATAAACTCTAACCTACATAAGCATATTATATAATATATAGACAGAGATGTTAAGCCCCCCCTACACATGTGTATGATATAGAGAAGAGAGGTCAAGCACTTCTTTATACAATATACTCATTATAAATTTACATATAGAAGAGACATTAGTTTAACTCTACTTGCATATAAGCAATACATATCAAAAATAAATTTTGAAAATAATTAAAATTTTGATTTTCTAAGATACCAATTGTAAAAACCAAATTTTGATACCACTTAAAATATCACTTGTAATTAAATAAATACATCGATACCATTTAGAAAAAATAATTTGAAATATTGATATCAATTATAATAATTGATACCAATAGAAATATAAACATTTTGCTAACAAAACTCAAAAGAATGAGAGTAAATATATGATACTAATTAGTCTCTAAAACTACATATTTCATACCACATCTTCACATTTATTTCATATTAAATTCTGCTAATAAGACCTTTCTTATATGTTTCTAGGTGCATGGTGTGCAATGAAGAAGAAGACCCTAAATCTCTATTTAATGGGTGATTAAAGGCCTATAATTTAACCATTGACTTTGGAAAGCTGATTCGTCAAAACCAGGGGCCCAAAACTAGAAACCAGGAACTGCATCTGACAGGGGACAGACGGGATAGTGCGCGGCACCTGGCAACGCGCGCGCGGCTCTAGAAGAGCCGCAGAGACGCGACAATAGCCTTGTTTCCACGGCAGTACCGGCGCGGCTGCGCCCGTACTTTGGGCCATGGTTTGCCCCTTAGCCCTCCTTTCCCCTGGTGCCTATAAATACCCCCTGAGGTTCTTCAGTTGGAGATATATAGAGAGTTATGTAGTTTTCTCCATGTTGTAGTTTAGTTTAGTTTAGGTTAGTTCTTCTTTCTCCTCTTTGTATTTTCCATTTTCTTGTAGATCTTGTAATAAGAGAGAGAGTGCTACATAGTTAAGAAGTAAGAGTGCTTGTAATAGAAGGTGACAATCTATGAAAGGTGCTCTCTTAACTTATCTTTATTTTTTTCTCTAACTCCTTTTACATGTTAAGCTAATTTTTCTCTCATGGTAACTAACTGCTAACCACTAACTAGTTTAACTTCTTATTTGATAATCCACATGAATTTAATAGCCTCTATTGATGGCTCATGATGATGGATCTAACACTCTAACTTTCTAACTCTCTAACAAGCTAACATTACTTTACTCCATGCATACTTTTGTTTAGTTTTCATGGTTTAAGTGTAGCTTGCACTTATTTTGTTGAGTTGGGATGTGATGAGTTACATATGGGTCATGCTTTGAAACGCTCTTGAACCAAGGACTAGTGATTGCCAAGGATACATGTGAGACAACTATCACTAAGAGGTTAGCATGTTGGTGGAGTCATTAGTAGTTAGTAGCCATGAGTTTTCTTTCTTTTTCACTTTATTTTAGAAATACTATCAAAAATCACAAATATATTCTTTTCTATGTTTCCCACTTCTTTGTGTTTCACGTACTTCTCTTTTCATTCTTTATTTTCTTTTCTTTTCATTCTTTCAAACATTGAAAAACTTTTAACATACACGTGAACATACCGTGTAAGCTTCTATCGCCTCCTGTCCTTGTGAATTAGACTCGTTTTAGCCTCTATACTATAACAAAAGTATCAAGGAAGCCAAAGCACACACACTTTAACTCTTGATTTCAAAACGAATTATTTTGTGCACGGTTTTCCCCCGATCAGATATCAATTTAATCAAAAATTCCTCTTTCTTTTGAAACAACCAAAAAATCAATGAATAAACTTTTAAAGAATGTACTAATTCATTTGAAACAAAATCAAGCTTAGCATGAAATCAATTATGTTATAGAAACATGTATAGACATTATTAAACATGCACAATCAATCATATGTTTGTATGTAATCAAAATATCACTTGAAATATAATATATACATACATAGATAAATATCAATAATTATACAAAAATAAAATAATATGATAATCATGTGTATAACTCATTGAAATCACCAACTTATATGCACATGTCAAAATATAGTCATTTAAGTATATAAGGCACAATCACCTAACCAACCGCCCACTAATGGTAGAAGTTTTCAAAATAATTATTTTAAAGTAGTTGAGAATAGTTTTGAAAATACTATTAAGTGAAGAATAAAAGAACTAGTTTAAAAGAAGTTTTGAAAACTAGTTCAAAATTCTTCAAAAATATGCAACAAATCATATATCTCATAAAACATACTAATTACACAAGAATTGTCATTCAAAATCCATATAACGCATGCAAGCTCATGAATACAAAATTATGAGTAAATAAAGGTGAGTGCACAATAAACATGTGAATAGTTCTTTCATGAAGATAAAATAATAAAACACAAAATCACTCATCAAAACTCATATGAGATTTTTTTTATAAACATGATATATCATATAACATGTAAGAATCATCAACATTAGGACATACAAATAAAATCAAGCATAAAATGAGTACATAAAAAAATAGAATGTGTATAGCAAGAAAATCAAGTGTATCTTAAGAGTTGTACATGTATAGCACAAGTTTTAACAAGATCTACATATGAACTCATGATCTAAACATATAAATTAATATACGCAAAAACAACATAAATCTACTAAAAAAGATAGGCATGTAAATTCACTTCAAAACATGAAGACAATTTTTAAAAAAATACATGCATAGCTTAACAACCAATCAACTCATCTTTAAGTACAAAACAATAAATGATAGAGTCTAGGTTGCTACATTAGCATATGAGCTATTAAGCAAATAATATATTTTTAAAATAGAGCATGAAGTGGTTATTAATACCGATGTAGCCAACTTCATTTCTCCAAAATAAGGTGGTCCTCCTACCTAAAGCTCTTGATAGTGATGCATCCAAGGATTTATCTGTCAAGCTCACTATGCATTCACCACCAAGGCACCAATCCTCTCACGTTTTGTGAGAGCCCACACCTACATCAAAAATAATTGGTGTAGATTTTGGTACCCATATCTTCTTGGGTACATGAGGGTTAGGAGCATTTGGAACCTAAACATTCTTATTTGCAAATTTGAAATATTTAATGTTTCATAGCAAAATTTTGCAAGATGACCATTGCGGCCAACTTGTGTACATTGTATACTCTAGCACACAATATAAGTATGAGCATGATGTGCATATGGTGTATGCCATGGAGGGTGTGCATGAATATGTGGAGTTTGTTTATTTTGAGACAAGGTTTCCAATTTAGAATGATTAAAAGCACAATTGCTCAAATTTGAGATCAAGCAATCAATTTTATTTTTCAAACCATGAATCTCATTTTTATCAAAAGAGGATACAACGTTCTTAGTGTAAGAAACATGACAAGCATGGAAATCAAATTTATTTTCTTTTAAAAGAAAAATAGAAGTCTTTTCTTTTTCAACCAAAATATTTTCTTTTCAAAGATTCATTTTCATTTAAAACAATATCCTTTTTTTAGAAATCAAAATAACTTGACTTTTCAAAGATTCATTTTCTTTTGAAATATAATTTCTAATTAATTTTGAAAAGAATCTTTTTCTTTTAAAATAAAATCATTTTCATTTTTTAATTTTTGTGTTTTAACCTTTAACAAATCATATTTTCAAGAAGTTTTTGACAAAACAATGTAAGCTTATCTTATGGCATCTCATTATCATTATCAAGCTCGAAATCGGAATAAACCTCAAGGGGGTCATCCCTTTAGACTATGCAGCACATGTCGGAAGTATTACTTCCTTCATCCGAATCTCTCTCCTTTTCATTTTGTATTTGTTCACCAAGAGAGGTCAATGTGTTCCATACTATAAAAGCTGAATCAATGATAGAAATCTTAGATAAATAATCATCACTTAGGCTTAATTTTAAAGCATGAATGATTTTTGCATTAGCCTCAAGATATTTGCTATTTACAAAATATGATTCTTTAATAGTGGCAAGATAAACATGTATACCAAAAACTTTAAGATATAAAGTCATCTTAACTTTCCAATTTTGGAAGTCAAGAAAATTAAACATGAGAGTTGTATGAAAATTTATGTCCGTGTATAAACAAGTAAAGTGATTAGCAAACTAAGAATCTTTAACTCTAGATTATTAGACTCAAATCAAGAGCAACAAGCTCTGATGCCACTTTTAATTAGCTAGTGGGGGTGAATAGGTGATGTGTTAATTAAATGTGAAATTAAAAATTTAAACTAACAATTCTATACTTAATAAAACAAGTAAATAATATTAAACAACTAGGCAATCCCAGGCATGTATATCAATTAAATTCAAGTAATATCAAGCATATAAAGATGTGAACAATATGAGCATGCAAGATAAATAAACACTAGTGAGTAAAGAGAGAGAGAGATATGCAATCACAAACACAGGAGATTTGCTTTGAGATTTGAGCCACTTACTCTACATCTCTGCTTTTACCGTAATGAAGGATTTCTACCTGAACTGATCTTGCAAGAGCACTCGGAGCCGCAATACCTACAAGTTACATCAAGAACTCTCTTGGACTCGCAAGTCCCTCACTTGTTCCCGCAAGAACACCAATACACACGAACCCGTAAGATCGCGAGGTCGCCACCTCCAACTTCTTCAAATACAAAGATAGAATACTTGGTGTTCACTTCTTGATCACAAACAAACATTTCTCAGAAACAAGGATCCTATAGGATAGGTTTAGTAATGAAAGGCTTAAGCTTGTGATAGAAAACTAGATAGATTTGAGTGAGATAAGCTCATGAAAATCTTTTTAATAGATTTGAGTGAGAAAAGCTCAAGAAAATCTTTTTAAAAACTCAAGAGAATCACTCTTGAAAACTCTCTTTTGATATGTAAATGAATCTCTAAAACTTGTTGTAAAAACTTTATTGAAGATAAGAAAATAAGCTCTTGTTCTTAAAAACTCACCCAAAACCCCATTTATACAGGCCAAAACAAAAACTAGCCGTTAGGTTCAAAACACAGGTCAGAAAGACATATCAGTCGATCGCCAATGGTCATATTTTTTATCATTGGGAATTATCGGTCGACTGGCAAATCGACCGATAAAACCTGAAAAATCTATAGGGACAGTCGGTCGACCATTCGTTTGGCCGATCTCCTAACTCTCATGGGCTGTGCACATTGGTGTACGTCAGTCAACCACACGGTCGACTGGCGCTGCTATCGGCAATCGACTGACATTGCTATCGGTCGACCATGCGGTCGACCGGTAATAGCCCAAAAACTATATTTTGGAATATTTTAAATATCTATTTAAACACAATTAAATTCCAATAAATTTCAATAAAATCCACCAAAATAAGTTCACGTAAATACAATGAGTTAAAAATATGTGTGATAAAAAATCAACACATATTACAAACATATGAACTCCTTTTTGAGATATAGAAATTCAATCTTGAAATTAAACCGTATTTTCTAAAAACTAAACTTTGAAATGAAAACCTAGTTTTTCCAAAACTTGCATAAATACAAAAACAAATTTGTTAAACTCATTTGAAATACAATGTATGTGGATAAAACCCAATACACATAAAATATATAAACTTGTTTTTCATGAACTCTATCATAAAACTAAAAATGGTTTAAATAAAAAACTAAAATTTTGTGTGTGTGTATGTATAAGCTTAAGCAATCAAAACTAATTTATTTTTCACATAAATCTAAACTTACAAACTCTTGACTCAAGTCTTCTGCTTGAATAAATCTTCTTCTCAATATTGACTTAATTCAAACTTGATTCCATCGAGCTAGACTCCTCCTTTAGAACCTGATGTGATCTTTAAGCAGAGCTCTTGAATCAACACGTGTCCCATTCAAAACTTGACTTTGAATCTTTTGCTAAACTAAACACCAAACTATGATCTCAATAAATATCTTAAACTTAACAACACAAGATCATTAGTACAATAACTACATGTGTTAATCATTATCAAAATTAGAGTAATGGGCTTTTGGGCTAACACTTTCTTCTGCTTCGTGGCGAGAAGAGTCAGCATTGCTACCTCCATATCGTCTTCAAAGAAGCAAGATAGAAGTAGCCTTTCCAAGTCAGCCCAAATTTTAATAGAGCTGGCAGGTAGCTTCATAAACTATTCAAAAGCAACTCCCTTGAAACCGCCAATGAATAAATGAGCCATGATGGCATCGTTTGATACTATGTTCCCGGTTTGAGACTTAAAGTAGTATATGTGCTGGTTTGGTGACCCTATACCATCGAAAATATATAGGGTCAATGCCTTGAACCTTGGAGGGTAGGGAGTTGTCCTATTCCACAGGGTAGGGTCAGACTACCCCCACATCTTGAAGGTTATCTCAGTGTGCAAGGGCTTCGAGGTGTTTCTCTAGATTGCTCATCCTCCTTGAGTGACGAGATCTGCTTTCTGAACCACCCTCCTCTTCAGATGAAGGTTTGGGGGACTTGGGTTTTGAGTGCTTTTCACCTTCATATCTGATTGTACATGTTTATTGCATGATTATTGCATGTTTATTAGTAAATTCCTGCATCTAATTTAACTGAATCTGTGTAATAACTGTGTCTTAATTTGCAAGCTTGTCCTAACTAAAAGGGAGAAGATAAGACCAAATAAAATCCAGTTAAATTTTTACTTAATTGGATCTATTTGGTTAACTGAAGATAAAGCCAAATAAATACAATTAAATAAGATTTAGAAGAATAAATTTGGTTAGCTTGAAAAATCAAAGAGATATTGTCAAAATATAGAAATGCAAAAGAGATATTATCAGAAGATCTTTTCTATTGGGCAAGCGATTTTGTTTATACTCTAACATTATCTCCACTTTATCAGAAGATCTTTTCTGTCCAGTAATTTGGTCCCTATCTTCAGACGCTCTCCCTACTCTTTTCTTCGCTACAAATACTACATTTTCTAGAGTTCAACATGACAAAAATTATGATTAAATTCTTGCTTTATTTTTAGGATTTAGGATCATTATTAGATAGATTTAATAAGTTGTATCTCAGTTTTTTACTTTGTAGTTCAGTTCAGTAATAAGTGAGATAGAGAAAATAGTGTAATTTACTGTTGAAGCGACATCAAAGGAGATTCACTTTGTTTATCCAACTCTTCTTGAAATTTTTGGTTTGTTGTATTTTCATTCTATATTTTGCTTTATATCTTGTTTGAGTAGCTAAATTGGTTTTTCTGGGCTCACAATCATCTCTCTCTTCTATTCTTCTTTGTTTTGAATGATTTTTGTGCAAAGAACCCAACAGAATCATATGAATGCCTAAAACTAAGTCTTGCATCTTTGCAAGTATTCTTGAAGGCACATGAGGATGGGTTTGGATTTTTAAACTTTTATTTAGAAAACAATACATGAACTTGTTTTTACTTCAAACTTGGAAAACAAACTTGATGATTTAACATTTAGTTCAAGAGTAATTTTTAAAAAAAAGAGTTAACTTTTTCAAATAACATCTTATTCACTTTACTTAAGCTTTCAAAATTTAGCCTTAAGTTTTTACCTATGATCACATTGAGGCACTACTAAAACTTTCAAGAGAAAAATCTAGAGTTGAGTAAAGATAGTGAGCCCAGATCTTATCTTTTATTAAATACAAACAATATCACTCTCAAATTTTCTTAAAAATCCTCTTTTCCAAAACCTATTCTGATCGTCATTTTTTCTTTGAATCACTTCTCTACGCACCATACTCTTTTCTTCTAAAAGCAACAACCACTAAAACTTGTTTTTTTTCAAAAATACTAAAACGCTTGCACTGCATCTCTCATCGTAGACACAACCTGTTAGCCCTAAGCGAACATTATTTAATTTTCAATCAAAATTTTTGGCGATGTTGCCGAGGAGGGAACGGTATTCTTTGTGTTTGACAAGTTTGGTATTCTGTTTCAGGGTTAAGAAAATTAAGTTGAGAATTCAAGCATTGCAGAAGAAAACTTGTTATCCTGTGCCCCTGCTCTAGAAAGTAGGTAACATGATTCAAAGACTTGGCCGTGGAAACACATCTTTTGCCACGCAAATGTGGCAATTTTGTGAGACTATTAAAAAATCTTTTTTGCAGGATATATTGCTCTACAAAATAAGCTTCTTTAATTGCTAGTTTTTTATACTTGATTATTTCATCACTCTGTTTTAATCCAATAGTTATCGATTGATTGAAATTGCTTAAAATATGTTTAGACTTGCATTCATAGGTATTTGTCTAATTACATTTTCTTTCAATTACTGTTGAAAAGAGCTGGAAACTATTTATGTTTGCATAGCATCTAGCTTAGAAACATTCTTGGGTGATTTACTTACTGAGTGTTACTTTTGCAAAATCTTGCACACTTTGCATAAACAAATCTTAAAATCAAAACCCAATAAAAGATAAGGTGGGGAAGTCATTACCCTTCTTAAGCCCACAAACCATCTCTAAGCACACACAACCTAAGCCTAACTTAAAATCTGATAGACATAGGCCCTAGGGACATCCTAGACTCACTAGGCGGTTGACCTAAAGGGGAGGCTGTTAAAATTTGACTCTTGCCAAATCGGTTTCAAAGGAGGGGGATTGAGAGGCGAAACTTTGAAGGTTGGTGGTTTGGCTTAATTAGGCCCGTCATTTTTGCGCGGATATCTCCCACCATTCTTACCCCGATCTAACTGATTATCTTGTGATCAGATTCTGTATTATACCTCCTATAGATAATCTAACTAGTAAGGAGTTGTCTAGGTCAAGTCTACCTTAGAATAGGCGTGGTGGAATTTTTCTTTTTTCTTTTTGACTGATTGGTGAACTTGTTTGTGGTAGTAGTTGTGTACGTAAGTGTGGTCAAGAGATCCAAACACATCTAGGTTGACTAGAAGCACTTAACTACCCAAACTAGAGTCAAAATCAAATCCGGTTATTGCTCAACCTACATCATTGTAGGAGAGGTCCTATCTCATGAGGACCTCCCTTCCATCTTGCATCAATGACAACAGTTTTGAACTAAAACCACAATTCATCAACACTCTTCCAAAGTTTCATAATCTAGAGTCTGAGGATGCATGCTTCTTCATAAGAAAATTTGAGGAAGTATGCCTCGTGATGAGTATATAGCACTTAGGAGACGATGCGATTAGGTTACGTTGCGTCCCTTTCATACTTAAGGACCTAGCTAAGAAATGGCGATACAACTTAGCAATCGATTCTATCACTTCTTGGGATGATTTCGTCAAGACTTTCTAGAAAAAATTCTATCATATTCACAAGGCTGCTCTCATCAGAAAGAATATCATGCAGTTCAAGTAAGAAATTAGTGAACTATTTTGGAGGTACTTTGAATGTTTCATAGACCTCCTTGCCCAATGTCTCAATCATGACATAGAGAAGTGGCGACAATGCCAAATTCTTTATGACGGTTTAGACTACCAAACAAGACCCTTTTAGAAACCATGTACCAAGGAGGATTCTTGTAAAAGGATGAAAACCAAGGGTGGGATTTATTTGAGAACCTAGTCGGAAAAACCATCCAATGACAACTGATTCCTAAAAAGTTTAGGAACACAAATCCTATCTTTTCAAAAGGAGGTCTCCATTCCATAAAATTATCCATTACTGTCGAGGGTAAAATTTCTAACCTAATGAGAAGATTGGAAGCTCTAAAAATGAAGAAGCCAGTTTCAGTCAACCAAGTCAGCCCAAACCAATTTTCAACTCCAGATTGCGCTTATTTTTAAGCCACGACCATGCGTTTGAGGAGTGTCCAGTTTTTCAAGCTCAACGAATATTCCCTTGAATGTGGCCTTTGTTGGCCCAAAAGGTTACACTCTCCATTTATTGAGTTTTGATGATGACAAACCAAATTAGTGCTATTTGGTACTAATGAGTTTGTTTAAGATAAGTTTCAGGTTAGTACCACATTTGGAGGCCATTGCTTAGCTATTGCAACAACTTCTAGGTTTCATGAAGCAAAGGAGGCATATTGCATATCAAGGAAGGAACATAGAAGAAGGGGCTCTAGCAAGGCATAGCATGGCTCAAAGACTTGAAGATTGCTCAAGAAGTCTTTAATTATTTTGTTTTTAGTTTTATAGTTTGTTAAAGAATAGTGGATAGGTTTGAAGCTCTATCACACACGTTTTTGCGCACACACTTAATCCAAAATAATTTCTTATAATTTATACAAAAATATTTTGGATACAAGATTTTGCCTACAGATATATATTTGTTTTTATGGTAATCCTTGCTCAAAAATATTTTTGTCAAAATCAAAATCCCTTTTAATTTTTCTGTCCAAAACCTGGTTTTGACCTGAGCCAGTCGACCGGACAGTCGACCGGACCTATGTCAGGTTTGGCCGGTCGACCGGCCCAGTCGACTGTAGTTCTGGGTGTACATGTATCAGTGTGCACGTTTTTGCGGTCGACCGCACGGTCGACCGACTGTAACTCAGTCTGCTCTCGGATAGATTGGGTCGACCGGGCGGTCGACCGCTGGCCTGCAACGGTCATAATTTTGGACGTACGGTCGACCGGCCAGTCGACCGAACTATCCGTTGAACAGTAACGGGCAGTTTTTAATGAGCTGTTTTATTTTGTCTTCTTGTGTTTAAAATTTGATTTAGGGATATATTTCAAATCTAATATGACTTAATTAACCTTAAGTTTGTATTATCCCTAAACCCTAGCCCTCTCATATAAATAGGGGTGTTTGGGGAGAGATTGGTTACAACATTTTATTACAAGAAAAATTCAAAAGTTTAAGGCATTCAAAAGAGATTTGTTTCTTGGTTTTTGTGCTGAAATTCTCTCTCATTTTCTGAAGTGGTTTTTGAAATACTCTCTGATTTAATTTTCTTTCTTCACTTACAACAAGAGCTTCATTCCTACTCATTGTTCTCTAAGGACCTTTTTGTAAGGGAAGAGACATTTGAAAGAGAGAGTTTGTGGTCTTTTGACTACTCAGAAATTGCTTGTAATTGAGATTGTAGAGTTGGGTACTCCGGTGTAATTGTGATTTCTTTGAGATAGTGAAAGTAGCTAGAATCCTTCTGGGGAAGGCGGGGAGTAGAGCTGGGTGCTCGAACCTCGATAACATATCCTTGTGTTTGCGATTGGTTTACATTCTTGCACTCCTTTACATTACTTTTCTTGCACTTATTACTTGCTTATCTTCATCATTGCTATATTTACTCGCTTTCATTCATCTTGTGAATCTTGTGTGGTGATTGTTACATCTTAATTTTTAATTTGTCCATTGATTAGCATTATCACCTATTCACCCCCCTCTAGGTGATTTTCAATTGGTATCAGAGCTTGGACTTTAGGTTTTGCTTAACATCCTTAGAGAGATCCTTAAAATTTGCTAATCAACATTTTCATTCATACATTCATACACTAGTAAACATGGCCGATAACATTAAAACCCCTCCTAAATTTGATGGACTTAATTTTCCTATTTGGAAGGTTAGGATGACTATATTTTTGCAATCTTTGGGTAGCTTCGTGGCCAAGTCCTTGACCAAACCCTATGTAGCACTCGATTGTGATGAGAGCATTTGGACCGACTTCAACTTTAGAGAATATGAGGCTAACTCCAAGGCCCAAAACTCCCTATTAACCGCCTTGAATGAGGATGACCTTACACGGGTAATTCATTGCCAATCCGCCTATGAGATTTGGCAACACTTATTGGTCACACACGAAGGGACTTCACAAGTCAAGAGAGCTAAGATAGATCTCTTGAGGTCCCAATATGAGTCATTTAAAATGATGGATGATGAGTCTATTGATAGTATGATTACAAGATTTACTAAAATCACTAATGGTCTTTCTTCCTTAGGTGATGACATCTCCAACGATCAAAAGGTGCGGAAAGTGATTCGGGCTCTTCCGTCTTCATGGGAGATAAAGGCCACCACCTTAAAAGAATTAAACGACAAGGACGAGATGGACCTCATTAGTCTCATTGGGAACCTAAAGACCCATGAGATGGAGAAGAAGGCAAGAGAAGAGGCCACTACTTCAAAGAAGAAATCCATAGCCTTCAAGACTTCATCCACCAATGATGACGATGAAGAAGACGAAGAAGATGATGAGGAGCTAACTCTACTTGTGCGGAATGTCAAGAGGTTGTACCGGAAGAACAAGCTCAACTTCCGGAGGAAATTTGAAGCAAAGAGGAGAGAAGGATCATTTGCTACAATTGCCGCAAACCCGGACATATCATGGCGGATTGCCCGGAGTTCAAGAAGAAGATGACTTCCTCCTTCAAGCCAAAGAAGCCGGAGGAAAAGAAAGCATACAAGGCAACGTGGGATTCGGAAAGCGAGTCCGAAGAAGAGGTGGATACGGCGAACATGTGTTTCATGGCAAACACTCCTAAGGTAACCCCTCAATCTCATGATGATGAAGATGATGAATTAAGTACGGAAGTTCTTGTACATGCTTTTGTTGAACTTTCCGAAACTTATGATAACAAGAAACTTGAATGCTTAAAATTGCAAAAGGAAGTTGCTTTTCTCAAAAATCAACTTGCTATGGTTTCTAAAGAAAAGGATGATATTTCTTCTAATCTTATTTCTATTCAAAATGAGTTTAATGCCTACAAGGTTTCTTGTAAGGGAAAATCTCCTATTGTTGATAAATGAAATTTCTTCTTTTAAATCTAAAATTAATGATTTTGAAAAAGTTTGAAAGATTGTGCTTTTAACACTAAGAAACTTGAAGAAAAGTTTTCCAAAAAGCACACCTCACATGTTAAGTCTACTCATGCTCACACTACACATGCTAAATCTTTTCATGCTCACAACTCTCATGCTCACAAATCACACACTCATTATGCTTTCAAATATGGTAGAGTATATAGATGCACATATTGTGGTAAGAATGGACATTTAGCTAAATTTTATTATGACCAAGTTAATAGATCAAATAATCTTGTTTGGGTTAATGAAACTAACCCCCTAGGACCCAAAAAAATGTGGGTACCAAAATCAAGTCCTAAATTATTTGATGTAGGTACACACCAAGGCTCCAAGACGTAGGGAGCGGTGGTACCTTGATAGTGGTTGTTCAAGACATATGACGTGGGATATCAACAACTTTACAACCCTATCAAGGTACATGGAAGGTGGCTCCGTCACCTTCGGGGATGACTCCAAAGGAACTATCATTGGTATAAGTAACATTCAAATTGGTTCATCTCCTATTATAGAGAATGTTGTTTTACTAGATGGTTTGAAACATAATTTGCTTAGCATTAGTCAACTTTGTGACCGTGGACTTAAAGTTGTCTTTGATGATTCTTCTTGCAAGATTTTTGATGTTAAATCCGATGTTTGTATTCTTACGGTTTTCGTGATAATAATGTTTATATCATTGACATGCTTAATTTAGATTGTTCTACTAAATGCTTGAATGCTTTTGATGAAAATTCTTGGCTTTGGCATAGAAGATTAGGACATGCATCTTTTGACCATCTTGCTAGAATTAATTCTAAGGATTTAGTAAAGGGTATACCTTACTTGAAGTTTGAGAAAGACCGCATTTGTGGTGCGTGCCAACTTGGGAAACAAACCAAGTCTTCCTTCAAACCAATTAAGGATATCATGACTACTAGGCCCTTAGAACTAATTCATATGGATCTTTTTGGACCAACACAAACTAAAAGTTTAAATGGTAGTAGATTTGCATTTGTTTTAGTTAATGATTTTTCCCGTTTCACTTGGGTTTTCTTCTTGCAAAGTAAAGATCAAACATTTTCATATTTCAAAATTTTTCGAAAAAGGGTTGAAAAAGAAAAAGGTTTTTCGATTTTGAGAATAAGGAGTGATAGAGGTGGTGAGTTTGTTAACCAACTCTTCATGACTTATTGTGATGAAAAAGGAATCAAGCATGAAATGTCTTGTCCTAGGACTCCACAACAAAATGGAGTAGTAGAAAGGAAAAATAGAACACTTCAAGAGATGGCTAGGACAATGATAAGTGAATATGACCTCCCTCAATATTTATGGGCCGAGGCCGTAAACACCGCATGCTATATTTCAAATCGTATTTATGTGTGTAAGAATTCTTCCAAAACATCTTTTGAAATGTATCATTCTAGAAAACCTAATGTTGCATATTTTAAAGTTTTTGGATGCAAGTGTTTTGTTTTAAATACTAAAGAGAATTGGGTAAATTTGATGCTAAGGCTTATGAAGCTATCTTTGTTGGATATTCTTCTACTAGCAAAGCATATAGAGTTTTTAATAGATCTTCACTTTCTATTGAAGAAACCATGCATGTTAAGTTTGAAGAATCTAATGTGGTTGTTGAGAATGTTGTAGAGATTGAACCATTAGGTGAAGACATGGAGAGACTATCCTTGAAGGACTCACCCGCTCAAGAAGAAAAGCAAGAATCAATTGGTGATGTTCAAGAGGATAAAGAGGAAAGCTCTCAACTGCTTCCTAAAGCTTGGAGATACGCTACAAATCATCCTAAGGAGCTCATCTTGGGTGATGCATCTAAAGGAGTCACAACACGCTCCAAACTCCATGACCTATGTGGTAACTTTGCTTTCATTTCTCATTTTGAACCCAAAGGCATTCTCGAAGCCGAGACGGACCCATATTGGTTGCTTGCCATGCAAGAGGAACTCAATCAATTTGAGCGCAACCAAGTTTGGCACCTTGTTCCTAAGCCCCACGATAGACCAATAATTGGTACTAAGTGGATCTTTAGAAACAAGATGGATGAGTCCGAAATGTCATTAGGAATAAAGCTAGGTTAGTTGCCCAAGGTTACACTCAAGTTGAAGGAATTGACTTTGAGGAGACCTTTGCACCCGTAGCACGGCTTGAAGCCATACGGATGACACTAGCTTTTGCATCTTTCAAAAATTTTAAACTTTTTCAAATGGATGTGAAAAGTGCATTTTTGAATGGTTTTATTAATGAAGAAGTTTATGTTTCTCAACCTCCCGGTTTTGTTGATCATGTTCATCCCGATTTTGTTTTCAAACTTGATAAAGCTTTATATGGATTGAAACAAGCTCCTAGAGCTTGGTATGAAAGGCTTTCTAGTTTTCTAATTTCAAATGATTTTGTTAAAGGCAAAGTAGACACAACTCTATTTACTAAGCATGTTGATAATGATATATTAATTGTGCAAATTTATGTAGATGATATAATTTTTGGTTCTACTAATGAGCTTTTATGCAAGGATTTTGAAAAGGTCATGCAACTTGAATTTGAAATGTCTTCAATGGGTTAGCTCAATTTCTTCCTTGGACTCCAAATCAAGCAATTGCAAAACGGGACGCTCATAAGTCAAGCCAAGTACGCAAAGGAACTCGTAAAGAAGTTTGGACTTGAAGGCTCAAAGACTTGCAACACTCCCATGGCAACTACAACCAAGCTTGATAAAGATGACCAAGGTAAAAATGTTGATATTAAATTATATAGAAGCATGATAGGAAGTCTTTTATATTTAACGGCAAGTAGGCCGGATATCATGTTTAGTGTGTGTCTTTGTGCTAGATTTCAATCGTGTCCTAAAGAGTCCCATCTTATTGCGGTAAAACGCATTATTCGTTATATTAAGGGCACTATTGGGATGGGTCTATGGTATCCGAAAACCGGAGATTTCTCAATGACGAGTTATTCGGATGCCGACTATGCGGGTTGTAGAGTAGATAGAAAGAGTACTAGTGGGACATGTCAATTTTTTGGTAATTGTCTTATTACATGGTCCTCTAGGAAACAAAATTCCGTAGCACTCTCAACCGCCGAGGCGGAGTATGTTGTCGCGAGGGCTTGTTGTGCACAAGTCCTTTAGATGAAACATACTCTCCTTGATTTTGATTTGCATTTTGATCATATAGAAATATTTTGTGATAATACTAGTACTATACACACGACTAAGAATGCAAATCAACATAGTAAGACCAAGCACATTGAGATTAGATATCACTTTCTTAGAGATCATTTTGAGAAAGGAGATATAGATATTGATTATGTTTCTATGGATTTGCAACTAGCCGATATTTTCACTAAACCTCTTGATTTTGATAGATTTTCGTTTATTTGTGGAGAACTTAATGTTTGTATTATTGATTAAACATGTGATTCCTAACCCTTTTTGATGTATGACAAAAAGTGGGAGAATAAGTTAGTGCATGATAAAAATAAATTTATATGGTCTTGGTTCCATATGAGTTTATATGTTGTCTTGTTTTGTTTTCATGCGTTTTGTGAATTCTTGAGTTTTGTTAGTATGTGATTTTCATTATTGTTTCAATTGGTATCAAGAGAATAAATGTTTTCAACGAATTCTTGTGTTTGAGTTTAAATGTTTTTCTTTATATAGCATAATTTGAGGGGGAGTTTTCTCCTCCCCTATATTTTTATCTTGTAGCCTATCTTGTAGCCTATTTGTTTTGTCATCATCAAAAAGGGGGAGATTGTTGGCCCAAAAGGTTACACTCTCCATTTATTGAGTTTTGATGATGACAAACCAAATTAGTGCTATTTGGTACTAATGAGTTTGTTTAAGATAAGTTTCAGGTTAGTACCACATTTGGAGGCCATTGCTTAGCTATTGCAACAACTTCTAGGTTTCATGAAGTAAAGGAGGCATATTACATATCAAGGAAGGAACATAGAAGAAGGGCTCTAGCAAGGCATAGCATGGCTCAAAGACTTGAAGATTGCTCAAGAAGTCTTTAATTATTTTGTTTTTAGTTTTATAGTTTGTTAAAGAATAGTGGATAGGTTTGAAGCTCTATCACACACGTTTTTGCGCACACACTTAATCCAAAATAATTTCTTATAATTTATACAAAAATATTTTGGATACAAGATTTTGCCTACAGATATATATTTATGTTTAATGGTAATCCCTGTTCAAAAGTATTTTTGTCAAAATCAAAATCCCTTTTAATTTTTCTATCCAAAACCTGGTTTTGACCTGAGCCAGTCGACCGGACAGTCGACCGGACCTATGTCAGGTTTGGCCGGTCGACCGGCCCAGTCGACTGTAGTTCTGGGTGTACATGTATCAGTGTGCACGTTTTTGCGGTCGACCGCACGATCGACCGACTGTAACTCAGTCTGCTCTCGGATAGATTGGGTCGACCGGGCGGTCGACCGCTGGCCTGCAACGGTCATAATTTTGGACGTACGGTCGACCGGCCAGTCGACCGAACTATCCGTTGAACAGTAACGGGCAGTTTTTAATGAGCTGTTTTATTTTGTCTTCTTGTGTTTAAAATTTGATTTAAGGATATATTTCAAATCTAATATGACTTAATTAACCTTAAGTTTGTATTATCCCTAAACCCTAGCCCTCTCCTATAAATAGGGGTGTTTGGGGAGAGATTGGTTACAACATTTTATTACAAGAAAAATTCAAAAGTTTAAGGCATTCAAAAGAGATTTGTTTCTTGGTTTTGTGCTGAAATTCTCTCTCATTTTCTGAAGTGGTTTTTGAAATACTCTCTGATTTAATTTTCTTTCTTCACTTACAATAAGAGCTTCATTCCTACTCATTGTTCTCTAAGGACCTTTTTGTAAGGGAAGAGACATTTGAAAGAGAGAGTTTGTGGTCTTTTGACTACTCAGAAATTGCTTGTAATTGAGATTATGGAGTTGGGTACTCCAGTGTAATTGTGATTTCTTTGAGATAGTGGAAGTAGCTAGAATCCTTCTGGGGAAGGCGGGGAGTAGAGCTGGGTGCTCGAACCTCGATAACATATCCTTATGTTTGCGATTGGTTTACATTCTTGCACTCCTTTACATTACTTTTCTTGCACTTATTACTTGCTTATCTTCATCATTGCTATATTTACTCGCTTTCATTCATCTTGTGAATCTTGTGTGGTGATTGTTACATCTTAATTTTTAATTTGTCCATTGATTAGCATTATCACCTATTCACCCCCCTCTAGGTGATTTTCAGCCTTTTCAAGTCCCAATAATAATTCTTACTCTCAAATATACAATCATGGCTGGAGAAATCACTCGAATTTCTCATGGAGTCAAAATAATCATGACCACTCAAGGTCAAACCACTTCCAGCCTCTAAATAATCAACCCAATTTTTCTCATTATCAACACAATTTTCTCCACCCAGCTCCAACATCTTTCTTCCAAAGTCCTTCACTTGAGAAGCGAATGACTGACTTTGAGAAGAATATGGAAAGGTCTATGAAAAATTAAGAGTCCCTCATACAAACAATGTAGAACAACTACACACAAGCCATAATTAGAAGTTCAAATGAGTCAGCTAGCTAATTCACAAAGTGAGAGGCCCAAGGGTACTTTGCCTAGTCAACCATTAACAAACCTAAGAAACTCTAACCAAGTTCATCTAGCCGAGGATTAATTGAAAATAAAAGCAATGAGAATTACCGTCTAGCTTTGGGCTAACGGGTCATGTCCACGAGAAGGAATGCGTTAGAAACTTTTTGATGAATTGTTAAATAACAAAGAATGGTGTTTATATTTTTCTTTCTTTTTTTTTTATTGAAAAAGAGAATGAAGAGTAAAGGAATGATTAAAAGAAAAATTGAAATTTTAGAGAAGGATTTGGAAAAGGTGATCTTTAAAAAATGTTGAAGATTTTTTGGTTATTTTTAACTTAGGAAAAAAAATCTAGGCTCACTATCTTACTACTCAACGATGTGTTCTTCTCTCAAAATTCTTAGTGCCACAACTTGATCATAGGCAAAAACTTAAGCTTTAGTTTCGAAAGTTTTAAGCAAAGTAAATAAGATTGTTTGAAAAAGTTTAATTCTTTTTCTTAAGAAATCCTCTTGAACTGAAAGTTAAATAATCAAGTTTTCTTTTAAGTATGAAATAAAAAACAAGTTCAAGTGATATTTTAAAAGAAATAGAAGTTAGAAATCCAAACCTATCCTCGTCTGCCTTCAAGAATACTTTCAAAGAAGAAAGGCTTAGTCTAAGGCATACATATGATTCCGTTAGGTTCTTTACATCAAAATGATTCAAAATAAGAGGGAATGAAGAAAGGGACGATAGTGAGCCTAGAAAACAAGCTTAGCTACTCATGAATGATGTAAAATAAGATATGTAAATAAAACAAGACATACTTGTGAATTGGAGTAGTAGAAGAGAAAGATTGATCCTTTATTGATGTCACTTAAACTTCAGATTACAATCACTCTATCTCTCTCTCACTAGTATTTTGAATGAACTACAAATTAAAAAAAACAGAGATACAACTTCTCAATACTATCTAACAAAGAACCTAAAACCTAAAAACAAAGAGATAAACTTAAACTAACTTCCGGTCCCTTTTCCCTGAAAAATGTAGTATTTATGGGCAAAAACCAAACGGGGAGGGCGTATGAAGATAGGGGAGAAAACGCTCCCCAAACAAATCCAACCAAGCCGCGAAAACGTGGCTTTCGTCGCGTTTTTGCGACCATGGTGCAGCCAGGTGGCCACACCTAGTTGGTGGTGATGCTTCATTTGGTGATTCACCTTTATCTCATGCTGGTTTCTCCATTTCAGCTCCAGGATTTGACGAAACGGCCATTGATCTTTAGCTTTAACCACTTGATTTGGGAAGATTTATTTTAGCCGGTTTTCAACCTCTCTGATTTGCCATGATCTGCCCTAATTTTCTAATTTCAAATTAATTCTGAATTAAATCAGAATTTGTTAGGTTTTTGGGCTCATTTCTCTTCCTTTCCTTTTACCAATGGGCCTGCACTTTATAAAGAAAAAATAAGACTTATTAATAGAATTTATTAGATAATAAACATGGTAATGTGACAATATATATGCAATATATGTGACCGATTACACCCCCACACTTATCTTTTACTCGCCCTCGAGCAAAACATCAAAACTAATCCTAATCAATTATTAGACCACTTTCGCAGGTCACTCGATTGCACTGAGCATGTGCAACAAGCCGTTAAACCTCTGGGTTAGCCCTAGAGGATGAGTTTTATCTCGTAAGGATTTTCAGTGGATTGCACCCACATAATCAATAAAGAAACAGAAAAAATGTTAGAATTTTCGAAAAGCATTTTGAAAAGATAGAAAATATTTGAAGTATTGTTGTAAGAGTTCAAGTAATCTATAAGTTACAGAAAAATTAAACTTTTCATTCCTAAACTTAGTCTCTGTTCAAAAACATATCATCAATCAAAGTAAGGAGTTAAATTGTATTTTTCATCTAGTCTATTACTTTACCCTAAGTCATATGTACCTTCGTGACTGTGAAGTTTGACTAAGGGTTCTTTAACATTAACTCTTATGCCTTATTTATATTTATGTATTTGTTATTATTTATTTATTTATTTTTTGGTGATATTATTCCTCAATTCCATTAGGCTTTCTAATTTGCCCATGTAACGAGCCTTTAGTCGGTGACACCCAAACCGGACAATCTTAGGGCACCGGTGAGAAAATACCCCTAAGGACTTAAACTCTTGAGCAAACAAGACCGCGAAACCAAGGGTTTTTATTTATAAAATGTACCCCTTTTAGGCGTAAATACTTATGCTTCATGAGGCACACATGCCAAGCTTAATCAGAGGATTTATATATATATATATATATTTAAATCTTATCTAATTATCTTTTGCATAAATACCAAGGCTTGCTTAGGCCAAAGCACCTAGCTAATCAATAATTAGATTGCATATAATATATATATATATATATATATATATATATAATATATATATATAATATATATATATATATAAGGCATAAGAATTTTGTTTTTAAACCTAAGTGTGTAAGTGTATTAGGTGTGCATATTTCTTCAAGATAAAGATCAAGACTAAATTACTTTCATCAGTTTTCTTCCTAACCCTGAAAATCAAACAAGTAATCTTATTTTGACCAAGTATAAGAAATCCTAATTATGATTTTTCTATTCCTTAAAATTGACTTAATTTCTTATAAAAAATATATCAAATATTGTTCTTACTTTTCAAAAAGTTATATATATATATTATCTTTGTTTCTTCTTTTTTTTTAGTTATATTAGTCATGTTAGAGTCCTCCCCGACACTTATCTCATGCATTATCCCCAATGTATGAAAGAAATGTATAGATGTATGAAATAAAATGTAAAAGAGGAAAGTTACTAATATACTGGGTCGAAAAGACCCATAACCGTTTCATTTACCGGCACCGATTCCAAGAAAGCTTTAAGGCATTGACCATTTACCTTAAAGTCATTTCATTTTTGGTGTCACTGATCTCTATAGCACCATGTAGAAACACGATTTTTACAACGAATGGCCCAGTTCATCTTGACTTTAATTTTTCTGAAAAAAGATGAAGTGTAGAATTATAGAGTAAGACTTTTTGTTCAGGGACAAAGATTTTCCTTGTGATGTATTTATCATGAAAATTCTTAACTCTATCTTTAGTGATCTTAACATTTTCATAGGCCTCATTTCTCAACTTCTCTAATTCGAAAATTTGTAATTTCTGAAGGTCACCGGCTTTAGTCAAGTCAAAATTTAGCTGCTTGACTGCCCATAAGGCCCGGTGCTCTAACTAACGGGTAGGTGGCAAGCTTTCTCAAAGACTAACCTATAAGGAGACATCCCTAGAATCGTCTTGAAAGCGGTCCTATAGGCCCATAGGGCATCTACAAGTTTGGTGGACCAATCTTTCCGGTTTTGGTTCAAAGTTTTCTCCAAAATAAGTTTGATTTGTCTATTGGAAACCTCAACCTGCCTGCTGGTCTGAGGATGATAAGATGTGGACAACTTGTGAGTTATGGCATAGTCTCTCATAAGAGCTTCAAAAGATCTATCGCAAAAGTGAGTACCATTATCACTGATGATAGCATGAGGGGTTTCGAAGCATGAGAAAATGTTCTCTTTCAAGAACTTTATGATAACTTTGTTATCATTAGTTCTACTAGGAATGGCTTCACCCACTTGGACACATAGTCCAGAACAACCAATATGTATTTGTTTCCAAATGAATTAGGAAATGAACCATAATGTCAATGCCCCAAAAATCAAAGAGTTCTTTTTCTAGAATTATGCTGAGGGCATCATATCTCGTTTTGAGATCCTTCCTACCATCTGGCATCTAGAGCACGTCTTGCAAAATTCATAAGCATCTTTGAACAAAGTGGGCCAATAGAAACACCTTGCAGCACCTTTCAGCAGTCTTGCAGGGATCAAAGTGTCCACCGCATGCAAGTTCGTGATGGAAGGAAAAAACACTCTTAATCTCTTCATCAGGAATGCATCTCCTAATAATTTGATCAGAACAGTACTTAAAAAGATACGGTTCCTCCCAAAAGAAATACCGGACTTGAGATAAGAACCGGTATGTGTCATTTTTAGACCAATAAGAAAGAGTTTGATTTGTGACTAAGTAATTCACTATATCAGCAAACCAAGGTTCCCTAAAGACAGTTAAGAGATTTTCATCAGGAAAGTCCACATTTATAGGAAATTCATTGCATGGAGAGTTTGGGATTCTCGAGAGATGGTCAGCAATGACATTTCTACGCCTTTCTTATCTCGAATCTCGAGATCAAATTCTTAAAGAAGGAGGATCCAACGAATGAGTCAGGCCTTGGCATCCTTCTTCATCATGAGGTACGAAAGCGCAGAATGATCGGTGAATATTGTGGTTTGGACCCTAGTAGGTAAGGACTATAAACTATCCAAAAATCACTAGGGTAAAGTAATTAGAAAGCAGAGTCCAGACTCCAAACACGGGGCTAATTATAGCCACTCGTATAATGCCAAGGCGCTGGGCATGGAGCCCGTGCCTCAACATTAGTACAGTACCAAGATGCGAGGGTTGAAACCTGCATCCTAGGTGCTCAGTAATAGCAAAGACGTGACTCAAAGCCCGCGTCCTTAAATCAGTACAGTATCAAGACGCGAAAGCCTGAAGCCTGCGCCTAGTAGAGTTCAAAACTCACAACAAAATGCGAGGCTCAAAGCCCGCGTCTTGGTTGTAACTTCCCTCATTACTGGGTCAATTACTGCTCACGAAATGAGGGAGTTAACCCCCATTATGGAGTGTTTTAGAGGGACACTTTTACCCCCTGAAACCTCTATAAATAGCCCAATTTGCTATGAAAAAGGGGTCAAAAAACTTTAGTCAGAAGAACTTCGGTCGTAAGCCTTAGAAGGACCAAAATTTTCAGCTAAAAAAAAGAGAGTTCAATTCTTCTAACAACTTGCTGTGTACAAGTTTGTTCTTGCCTACAGTCTCTTTGAGATTTTTTAGGTGGGGCAGAAGCTGTGTTACTTCATCCACCGTCTAAAGAGAAGATTCCTAAAAGATCATGATGTTTACCCGGTCAACGGAAAATAAGAATCACTTTCTATCGCCACATCAAGAACCCAACACTAAACAAAGAGAAGATTTAGGCTTGGATATCTTCCCTCTCTTGTAATCAGAGTATTGATCCGTTGTAACTTTTTTTACAATCAAATAAAGAATTTACACGCTCTCAATTTTTCCCACCAAACAGGAGATGGCGACTCAGCTGGGGACTACTTTCTCTACCGATGAGCAAGTCGTGGCGCAAGGTGATGTCACCTATATGAGAGAAATGGTTGAATCACTTGTCGTGAAGTTTGACCATGCAATGTATGAAGAGTTCCTCCCTTCTGGGTCTAAGAGCCCTAGGGCGCGGCAGTACCACAAAGTCTCCTTGGGGACCCGCTCTCAAGTCCGCTCTGAGATCCCTTCAGACGCGACTGGCAAGAAAAGTGCTATGGCTAACTGCTTCACATGTAATGCTCGTGTCAACATCTCCCACGAGATCCGTGAGGTTAGCGTTGCTGATATTCAGCCCATGCACGCCCATCCTCTTCCTTAGCTCCAAGTTACCGGGGGTTCCCAATAACCCGTACGGCGTAACCGGAACGCTGAACATCGACAAAGATGACACGCGCGTCAACTACAGGCGCAAGAAGCTGGGACAACCATCTGTCCAGCAGATACAGAACACAAGGTTCAAGCCCGTGTCTCTTCTAAGTTACGTCAGACGCGTGAAGTCTGCGTATGGAGAGCAAAACGCGAAGCCCAACAGGCTTACGTTTTTTAGACTTCACTTCCCAAACGTGACGTTCAGTAGCGCGAGGTCTGTGCTTCTTCTCAGAGACACGAGACCCGCGTCTCTACAACCAAACACGAAATTGAGAAAGTTTGCATGTCTCAACCGTCGCTAACTAGATGCGACAATCAGCAATGCGAGGTTTGCGTCTTTGCTCAGCAGAGGCACGAGACCCACATTTTAAAGCCAAAACGCGAGAGCTGCCCCTGTTTTACCCAACGTGAGCTCCGTATTTCTGAACCATGCATCTCAGATCACAATGCAAGGGTGGCTCTCAAAAGCTGAAAAGCCCTCGACAACCCAAGGCCAATCTCTTTGATCCCCTCCGATGGACCTAAGAGATTATTTGACAAAGAAAAGGAGTGCTAGTCAGATCACTCTGTCTTGTTGCTGTGAACGGCTCATCACGGCAATGCTCTCTGAATGCCGTTGCAGCTCACATGAAAGCAAACAGTCGGTATTCAGACGATTGATCTCAGCCTTCCGATCAGCCAAGAAGTGTTGCTCCCACGAAGGGAAGCCTTCTCTGACATGGAGTACCCTGAAGTCATTACAAACATGGCAAGCAGAAGTAGGAAAAACAACCGGCAGTCAGCTCTGACGAGTCTGACATGAAACCAGAAGGAGTGTATCGGCATACTCAAACTCGGACTGATGCGGTAGCCCCGTCGACTATAGTGCCTTAGCTCAAGGCATTAAAGTAAGTGAATCATACTCCACCATTGCAGAATCGCAGGCCTTGAACTCTTCTATAGAGAAGGAAGCCTTTGCGTACATGACAAACACTCCCGAAGAGACGGCCAGGAGCTTCGAATAGCAAGCCCAGGTCCATACGGAACAATTCGATATGATCACGCCCAACAAGAATCTATCGATACCCTCAAGAAGATGCTTGCACAATTGCTCGAGGACAAGAAGAAGTCAACTGACAAAACTTCTTCTAAGAAGTCTAAAGGCAAACGAAAGAAAGGGGAAAGCTCATCCTCCGTACATATCGAGGAGAAGAGGTAATCCAATTCTGAGTTGTCTAAATCCTCACATAAAGAGGAAGCCAACCCGGAGAATGGGGGTACTCATTCTAAAAGAATGACTCAATTGGAGCAGCGTCTGGAAGCCCTTACGAACACGAAAGGTCTCCAAGATGCAGGAGTGGTCCGGCCATATCCGGCCGAGTGGAACCTTGTTCCGTACCCTCCTAAGTTTAAAGCTCCGACCCTACAGGTTTTCGACGGTAATGGATCACTAAATCAACACATTTACTACATCAAGTCTCAGACAAAAAATGTGGTAGATAATGATGCCATCTTGGCATGTTTGTTCATCTGCACTCTAAAAGGGCTTACCTTTGAATGGTTCATGAAACTCCTAGGAGGCTCCATCAAAAACTGGGGTGATTTGGAGAAGCTCTTCATGACACGCTTCTTTGAAGACGACTCGGAGATTACAATGCCCACTCTCCTCGCAATGAAGCAGCGAAAGGAAGAGTCCGTCAAAGCATTTATGAAAAGATTTCAGAATATGTCACTCTGGTGTCCTAGTGGTATGACCCAGGCCACCCTGGTAGAAATAATCCACCACAATCTACAAACTTCACTCCTAACCCAGATAGGAGTTGCTGAAATCCTCACCTGGAAATAGATGCTCCAGCAACGTGAACAGGCTGAAGAAATTATCGCCAGGGTTAGGGCGGAAGAAAACAAGCCCAGACCCGAAAAGTCGACAAGGCACGCACCAAAAATATCTTTTCAATCAAAAAGAAAGGATACATTGGCGACAGAGAAAAAATCTCCCGTGAAATCTCAGCCAGCCAGAGGGGGAAGTTCTTTAAGTTAGCGACGCGTCAACAAGTAGTACGCTTTCAAGGATGAACACGTCGATTCATTGTTCAAGTTGCTCAACAAGAGCAACAGATTGAAGCTTCCTGAAGCTAGACGTCCTGAGGAAAACAGCAAGTCTGACAATCCAAACTACTGCCTATATCATAGGATGCTAGGGTACCCCACCAAGAGCTGTTATGTCTTCAAAGATATTCTTCAAGCTCTGATTGATGTGAAAGTGCTCAAGCTCCGTCCAAAACAGAAGAAAGTGACGGCTAACATGACGTCATTTCTTCAATTCAGAAACCAGCTCCAACACCAGCCGGAGTAGTTCCCATCCCGAAAGGGGAACTAAGAATGATCAATACAGACCCGCATCACCAATAGGAGAAAGGTCTTGTACCTATCTCTACACCTCAGGGAAAAATTATGTGGGTTCATCCCGACCCTGTGGATGGCCAACAGTGGTCTACTGTTATCAACAGAAGGTCCAAAGGCAAGGCAAAAGTTTCATCCTACAATGTGGTGTGTGTTTCTTCCCGGGAAGCAGAAACTGATGTTCCCTCACTAACTGATTTGGAAGAGGAAACAATCGTCCTTGCCGTAGAGCTCAATAAACCGCTCATGGCAGAAACTCGTTCGGGTCAGTCGTATTTAAAGAAGTACGACGAGATGGTAGCAAGTTGTCCTAAACCTAATGTAGAGCCAACCAAGCCCTCTGCAAAGTAACCTGTGGAGAAGCAGAAAGAGCTTCGATTTTTCAAGGCTCTCCCAAAGAACAATGCGAAAGTATCTCCAACACCTTACCGCTTTGACGTCCTGGCCCAACTGGCCAATATCCGGCCAGGATCACCCTTTACAAGCTCCTGAGACTATCAAGGTCAATAAGAGAAGCTCTGAGGGATGCCCTAGCTGATGTTGAGGTCTTCATGGCCCAGATCCCGGCTGGACCACAAGAGGAAGATGAAGAGGACTGCCTCCATACCTCTCACAATGCCCCCTGCATAACCGTCATGTCAGATGACATGCAGGTCAAAGGGAAACATGATCGGCCCTGTACTTCACAGGGTACATTGGATCGTTTGAAGTGAGCCGCATTTTGGTAGTCCAGGATTCCATTAAGCATCATGCCTGCTAGGTCATGTAGCACTTAGGGATCCCCACCCACCGATTGAGTGCCACCAAACTACCATCTATGATTTCAAAGCCAACGGTACGCGTCCAATGGGATAGATCAATCTCAGATGTCAGATCGGGGACCTGAGATCTGAAGTGACGTGCTATGTAATCGACGCTGATACTTCATACAATTTGCTGCTTGGATGACTGTGGATTCATCGTAATTCAATCGTCCCCTCCACTCTCCATCAAGTCATTAAGTACATCGACGAAAGTAGGAAATCCGAACATTGAATACCGAAAGGCATCCGTTCTAGGGTGTAGAAAACTATTTCACAGACTCCCTCCTGTACCAAGACTCTCAGAGACAAACGAGAATCCACAGCCAGAGGAATTAGACTCTAATAATGAAGCTAACACTGAGCCAGAGGCGGAAGAAGAGTGCATGTGGGAATGAAATCCACTTGTAACGAGCATTAATAAGCTTGATGTTAATAACACTGCCGATGATATAGGCGAGTGGTATATTAATGAAGAGTTGAATTTGGCTTACTTTTCTGTATTGCTTCTGATTCAGTACCGTTAGACACTAGTACCGAGGTGGATAATGACTCCTGGTTGGCAATGGATGCTCTGACATCATTGCATGTACCAATGAAGTCATCCCTCAAAACATACTGTTCGGAATTAGAGTTTACTAATATTCAGAGAGAGGGTTTAGAGTAAACCTTTGATGTTCGTGTGTTGATGTTCAAAAAGCTCCAAATGTAGTTGTAGGTTACTATACTCCTTCTAAATCACTGTCGTAGCATAAGCTATTACGTGTCGATTCCACAGGGAGAGTTGGCGATAGAAGCATCCACGGTTTTGATGTTGAGATTGTTTTAAGAAGGAAAACGAAGATTCTTCTTTGTTTTAAGAAAAAAACAAAATGATAGAGAAAGTGAATGAGAAATTCTTTGTGGGTTTTGTAGAAGAAAAAGGAAAAGAATGGAAAGAATAATGAAATGAAAATGGTTGTATTTTGAAAAGAGAACGTGTTAAGAAAAGAAA
This sequence comes from Agave tequilana, assembly GCA_038442645.1. Lineage (NCBI taxonomy): Eukaryota > Viridiplantae > Streptophyta > Magnoliopsida > Asparagales > Asparagaceae > Agave > Agave tequilana. The sequence continues at coordinate 126,714 of JAVJIF010006516.1, forward strand.
GTTTGAAGTACTTATAGGAAGAGAAAACATGACTAACTAACACTCTAATTTACTAACTTACTAATCTCATAGGATGATGCATGCCTCATATTGATTCATCGGCAAAGGTTTGTCTTGCTTGTTTGGTCAAAGTATTGTCCCATGTAGAGGATGAGCTATCTTCTCGGCTTGACTCGTTGCCTCGTTGATTCATTGGCTCCCGAGATAGATTTTCAGTGATAGAATCAAGGATAGTCACTCAAAGATATGCTAAGAAAGAAAATACAAGATTCATTAGTCCATCAAAGCTAAACTTAAGCTAGCATGAAGTAAGAAAATTGTACTACTAATCAATAGCATAGTTATGTGTTCCATCTTCATGTTCCATTAAGGCACTTGTTCTAAAGACAAGGCTCTAAATGAGGCTCACATGAATCATATGGAAGGAGAACAAGCATTTGCTAGGAATTAAAAGTAACTCATCTTCATTGGGGATAATAGAGACTTGAAATTTGCAAGACTACAATAAAGCATCCAATGATTCACATGAGTTAGCAATCACCCAAGAGTTAGTAGTTAGTAAGGTTAGAGGTTGGTTAGTCATGTTAGAAAGTTAGCTAGACATTGAAGTAAAAATCAAACAACAATCCATTGTAGAAGGTAATGCAAAAGTAGTAAAAGCTTGAAGAAAAACAATGCACTAGAATGAGAAAACATGGAAAGAAAGAAGGATTAATTCTTGCATTGAGTTGTCACCTACTTTAATTACAAGATTTCTCACTCTCTTTCTCTCTCTTTGCTGGATTTTAGAAGGAGAAAGAAAATTACAAGAGCAACTACAAAAACTAGAGAAAATCACAACAATTCCCTCAAAATTACAATGCTCTTCTCTCCTCCCGAATCACAGAGGGACTAGGGGTCTATTTATAGGCTCTAGGAGATAAGGCCTTCTAATCACAGCCGTGGGATTAAACGCTAGATCAACGGCCAGATGATTGCTGCGGATCCGCGGCCAAAGCCGCGTTTCCGTGACAGAATCTTGGCCGTTGCGCCAGCGATTTCTTCTGACATTCTGTTATCCTTCATGTGCCTTGCTGGACCTTATAGAATGTAGGGAATATCCGTGGATGAATCCAGATATGGGTTTCTTCTTTGGGCTTCTCAATTAATCCCTTAATTCCCTTAGAAAATTATTGTTGATGGGCCTTCATCTCCATTAATGTTGGACTTGAAAAAAAGAGAAAAAAGCAATAAAAATCTAATTTTTTTCTTCATATAAGCATAATATGGTAGTGGAAAATGATGTAATAATGACTTCAATCACACCCCCATACCTAGCTTTTGCTCATCCCCGGGCAAAAAGAAAAAATCCTAACTAAATATTAGACCATTTTCGTAGGTTACACGATTGCATTGAGCATGTGCAACAAGCCGTTAAACCTCTAGGTTACCCTAGAGGAGGAGTGTTGTCTCCTGAGGGTTTTCAGCGGATTGCACCACAAAATCCAAGAAAGAAAAATGTTAGTAAAAGAGAAAGATTTTATGATCCATGTTTTCAAGAATCTCATTGATCTATTGGTTTCAGGTTACCCTAAACTTGTCTTTCTTTTTATAAGTTTCATTTTAGAGTCTTGTTTTCAACTTAGGTTAAGTTTTAAAGAACAGAGAGAAAACTGAATTTTTTATCAATCCTAGCATATATACATCTATGTATATGAGGAATTTTCTTAGACTTGAGTTCATTTATTTACTTATATATACTTATATATATATATATATTGTTTTTTTATTTATTTATATTTACATCTCCTTAGCTTCATTAGGCTTTCTAATTTACCCATGTAACGAGTCTTTTACCGATGACTCCCAAACCAGCCGGTCTTAGGGCACCAGATGAAGATACATCCCTAAGGTCCAAGGACTCGAGTAAACTAGGACACGAATGCTAAGGACTTAACCACCTTTAGGCGTGACTGGCCATGTTTCTTAAGGCACAACTAACCAGCTTAATTAGTGATTAAGTTTTTATTTTATTTATTAATATACATATGTATATTTTTCTTCTTTTTTTAATATATATATGTGTAAATAAAATCACTAAGTCTTTGATTAATCCCTCAATATGTAAATGTATATAATGCTCAGGAAAGAATCAAAATCTAGCTATCTTTTCTATTCTTTTTCTTAACCTAAAGATCCGACAAAACTCCTCTTTTCAACTTATATTAAGAAATCTTAGTTTAGGATATCCGTAATTCCTAAGATCAAGTTTAATTCTTTAAAAATGGATCAAAATATTATTAATATTTTTTTTCTAAAAAGAAAATGAAAAATCCTAAAAAGAAAATGAACTAAAAAAAGAAAATGAACTAAAAAGAAAATGAAAAATCCTATGTTAGTATCTACCCCCATACCTATCTCATGCATTGTCCCCAATGTATACAAGATAATGTATGCATGAAATAGGTAAAGAAAAGGTGTTACCCTCTCCGCCGTTTTGGACCAACAGTGGTGCTAGGTCCGGCTGACTGTGAACGCCGCAGACTTTCCTCAATATGATCTAAACGAGATGTCTGCTCCTCAACTTGTTTGCGTAATCGAATTTGTCCCCGAAATATCTTCTTCATGCCTCGCCAAATGGTAGACATGAAGGCACGTGAATCAGTAGGGGGGTCCTGTTGCCAAAAGGCAGGTTCATCCTCTTCCTCTAAAATTCCTCTGAAGAGGACTCAACTGGTACATCTTCAGACTGGACACTAGGAGTCCAGACCGCATGAAGACAACTGTTATAGGCACTAGTGGCCCTCTCTGGTACAATGAATACCCTCTCGTATGAGTCAAAAAACATCATCTGGTAGGAAAGTCCTACACAGACGAGTTATCAGAACTGGGTGTGAGTACTTGGCACCACGTGTGCGTGAGGAATTGCGATTAGACTATAGAAGATTATTTTATTAATGCAGATCGTGTGCTGCCGAGTCATGAGGTCATATGATTTGCAGCACTGGCCTGTAAAAGGAGGTTGTGTGGTCCAGTCCTAAAATGTTGTGTTGAATCCATCGACCAACGCAATGTACATTTCTAAACATTGTACTGGCTTTGAGCCCCCTGCCCTGCTCTGTACAGCGAGCCCCCATAATAGACATGTAATCGATTAGAGGAAGGGAGTCGCAATGATGTGGGTTACATGGGACATTTGTGAGTTCCTCTAGCAGAGGAAGCGTGATAATGATGTCACCCGTGGGCATGTGTACCATGATTTGGTAAGTGTCAAAGTTCACAGAAGCATGGTCTATAGAAGTGTAGAACAATTTGACTAACTCAGGACAATAATAAGCTTCTCTATCTGAATTATCATATATTAAAGCATACCAATCCTAAGCACGAATTCGATCTAAGAAAATATGCCCATATCCGTTAACATCACTAAGAAGTTGAGAAAAATATTTTTCAGTGAATATTGACGGTGCCATGATCAAGATATAAAGCAACGGGAAGATGTACGCAAACCTCCCCAGACTAAGTTGGGGAAAAACACAAAATTGATTGCAGAGAGCAATCGGCTGTGGCAGAAGATGATCAGGTACTGGATCTGGAGATTTTAGAGGGCCGCGACAGAGGAGAAATTTGGCGGCGCTCCAGAAATGCACAGATTACCGCGGATGCGCGGCTTTGGCCGAGGAAACGCGGCAGAGTTAAGGAGGCAGAGGAGTAGAAAAATTTGAGGGGCGGCGCTGGATTTGTGCTTCTCAGATCTGGGGTGAGAGTTAGGGTAGGGAATAAGACACAGGGTAGAGAGTATTTATAGAGAGCTGAGAGAGATAAAATCCCTAAATTACCCTAGCTGGAATTAGGAATTTTCAACCCTAGGGTAATTTAAAGGAGTTTATGGAGAGAGGAAAGTTCTAGGTGCTATTTAGCACCTAAGTCCATTTATTTTATTTTTATTGTTTACTTTTTCTTATTATTTATTTATATATATTTCTTTTTATTTATTTATTTATTTATTTATTTATTTTTTTTAATTATTATTTACAGGAGAGGTCCCAAAATGATATGCAGGAGGTATTGGGAAAATTTACAAATAATGTGGTCACATGTAGACTGGGTCACAAAGATCCAGTTCAAGAACATCGTGTGACTCGAATTCTGTGGTAAAAAATTGCTTTAGGCGTTGACCGTTGACTGTGAAAGTGTTACATTTTTTAGGATCAAAAACTTCAATGGCACCATGAGGGAAGACTCTTTGAACGATGTATGGACCTGACCATCTGGTTTTCAACAGGAAAGAGGTGGAGTCTTGAGTTATACAATAGAACTTTTTGTCCTGAGACAAAAAATTTTCTATGAATTGATTTATCGTGGAAGAGCTTAGTTCTGTGTTTTGCAATCCGAGCGTTATCATATGCATCGTTTCTCAATTCTTCTAATTCGGATACTTGCAATTTTCTCAAAGCATCGGCTTTGTCTAAGTCCAAATTCAGCTGTTTTAATACCCACATAGCTCGGTGCTCTAACTCCACAGGCAAGTGGCAGGGTTTCCAAATACAACTCGATATGGAGACATACCGAGGACAGTCTTGTAGGCAGTCCTATATGCCCATAGGGCATCAATGAGTTTGATGGACCAATCTTTACGATTCTGTCCAACAGTTTTCTCCAATATTAATTTGATTTGTCTGTTGGTGACTTCCACTTGCTCGTTCGTCTGAGGATGATAGGCCGTGGATAATTTATGAGAAATAGAGTATTTTCGCATTAGGGCTTCAAAAGCCCGGTTGCAGAAATGACTCCCGTTATCACTAATTATCGCATGGGGGGCTCCGAAGCGTGAAATAATATTTTCCCGTAAAAACTTGATGACAACTTGGTTGTCATTTGTCTTAGTAGGAATAGCTTCAGCCCACTTGGAAACGTAGTCTACAGCCACCAACATATATTGGTTGCCATAAGACAGAGGGAAGGGTCCCGTGAAGTCAATGCCCCACAAATCAAAAATTTCGACCTCCAAGATAGGTGTGAGGGGCATCATGTCTCTACGTGTGATTTGACCCGTCATTTGACATCTGGCACAGAGCTTGCAGAAAGTGTAAGCGTCTTAAAAAGAGTGGGCCAGTAGAATCCACTCTGAAGTACTTTTTCAGCAGTTTTTCTTGGACCATAATGTCCACCGCAAGCTAACTTGTGACAGAAGGTCAAAACACTTTGATGTTCATCCTCAGGAAGACACCTTCTTATTATCTAGTTAGGACAATATTTGAATAAATACGGTTCATCCCAAAAGAAAAACCGTATTTGACTCATAAAGCGGTGTTTGTCCTGACCTGAACAATCGGAAGGTGTTCGCCCAGTTGCAAGGTAATTTGCTATATCAGCATACCAGGGCTCTTTACACATTGTGAAAATGTGTTCATTAGGAAAGTTGTCATTGATTGGGATTGTCTCTGTTGGTGCATTGGGAATTCGTGAAAGGTGATCTGCTACCACATTCTCAACACCCTTTTTATCCTTAATTTTCAAATCAAACTCTTGCAAAAGAAGTATCCATCGAATAAGTCTAGCCTTTGTGTCCTTTTGCATCAAGTATTTCAGGGCGGAGTGATCAGTGAAAATCGTTGTCCTGGACCCTAGTAGGTATTGACGGAATTTCTCCAACGCAAATACAACAGCTAAAAATTCCTTTTCAGTAGTTGTGTAATTTAGTTGGGCTTCATTAAGCGTCCTACTAGCATAGTAAATCACGTGTTGCCTATTACGAATACGCTATCCTAGAACAGCGCCTATAGCATAATCAGAGGCATCACACATGATCTCAAATGGCCTAGTCCAATCTGGTGCAGAAATTATCGGTGCCGAGACAAGTCTGTGCTTAAGCTCCTCCCAAGCTTGTAAACATTCTAAAAAACACCTAGAGGGGGGTGAATAGGTGTAAGTGCTAATCTAGAAATTAAGTGCAAACTAAGTGCACAAAATGCGGAAGCTAATGCAAATCTTGCAACACACTTAGTACAATCAACAAGTGTAGCCGAATTCCCCGTGAAGGGCTCTGGACTAACTCCTCTTGATTCCCCTTGAATGGGTTGAGGTGCTATGTGAAGCTCTTGTTGATTAGGTACAAGTGAGGCACACACACAATCAAGCCAAGCATATAAGAATGAATAGCAATATGAAATAATGCAAGGCAATATGAAATATGCTCAACACAAGCAAGTATGATATGATATGAAGTATGATACTTTGCACAATTATAAGAGTGAGAGTTAGAGAGACAATGGATCAAAACGCAAACACCAAGATATGTTTCGAGGTTCGAGCACCTTGCTCTACATCCCCGCCTACACCACCGTGTAGGATTTCCAATCCACTATCAACGTCCACCGAGGACTCCCACCGAGGGAACCTTCACCGAGAAGGATTTGTTACAACACTAGAGTACCAAACTCCTCTCTCAAACAATCACCTCACAACCGAGGGGTAGGCCCGTAGCCAAACAACAACCAATCTACCTCACTCTAGAGGGATACAAACCAACAACCAACTCCACCTCACCAAGAGGGAGCAAACACCAATCTCCACCTCTACCTAAGAGGGAGCAAACCAACAACCCAATTACACAATCTCAACCTCTACCAAAGAGGGAGCAACCAAGAAATTAAGGGTTTACAATAAGTGGTTTCTTTCAACCACAAACCTCTTTCCTTTTCTTTTCCACAAAAAACAAGATCCTAATAGATTAGGATAGTATGATATGGCTCAAGTGTGGAAAACTAGGTGTTTGGAAAACAAGCAACAAAGAAAAACACTTGAAAAAATTCTTGCAAATGATATAGAATGAAAACCAAGACAAATCTCCCAAAATACTCTTTTCTTTGATTTTTCCAAAAACCTAAAAACAATAAGGATGAGAAGTTTAAAGCCCAAAAACTCTTTTTAAAACTCTTTTAAAACACTAGAAATGGTCAGGAAATTTTGGCATAAAAATCTTGAGGAGAAACTCCAAACAATGGGGTTTATATAGGCCAAATTCAAAACTAGCCGTTAGGCTGACGTGTCAGCCTGACAGGCCTGGCGGTCTACCGCCCGGTCGACCGTCCAACGGTCAAAAAAATAGCCGTTGACAACTGCCGGTCGACCTGGCGGTCGACCCAGACAAACAGAGACCAATCTGGTCACAGTTGGTCGACCGCACGGTCGACCGTCTACAAAAACAGCCGACGTGCACGGTTTTGTGCACGTCCGGTCGACTGGCCGGTCGACTGGTTGCTTGGCCCAGTCGACTGTCCCAGTCGACCGGCCCAACCTGGCAGACAGCAAAATAGGTCAGATTAGAACACATTTTGAGGTCTAAAACGTTCGAATTTGGGAATAAGTTTATAGTATGAAGTTGTAGATATTGAAGTCTGCTTTCTAATGCAACTTAAATCAAATCAATATCATTTCCGAATTGAAAGTTATCAATAAATACTAAAAGGTGTCAAAACAGAAACTGTAAACTGTTTTCAGAACAAGAACAGATTTCAACCAAATATTTGAAAACTTTAAAATTAGAATCAGAAAATAGTTATTAAATAAGAAATTTAGATCTGAAAGTTATCTTTGAAATGCAAGTTAAATCATGTTATTTGAATATAAAAATAAAAAGTTATGATAATAACTATAGAAGGGTGTCAAGCCTTGAAATCCAAAACCGATTCAATCAAAAACCAAACATATTGAATTTATGTGTGTGTATTGTGAACTTGAGCATATCAACTATACTAAGCTTTAAAAATGGATCTAAAACACACTAAACTAAACTATGGATACCTAAGTCTTTGAGTCATCAAGAAGACTTGCTCCCAAACGCGATCCACCGAGTGCAAAGGTATGATCTTTAAGATTTGGCACCGGAATCACCATGATAAGCTTCCAAACACCTTGTTGAAGCTAATCACCAACTAATATCTTGGTTAATGATCTGAAACTTAAACAATACAAGATTATTAGTAAACATAACTATATGAGTTAATCATCATCAAAACTAGGGTGGAAGGCCTTTGGGCCAACAATCTCCCCCTTTTTGATGATGACAAAACTCATGGAGTTATATATGCATGGATTAAAGTAAAGCTTCAAGGAAGCTCCCCTTAACTCATGCATAGCCAAATAAACATAATAATATGCAATGAAGGCTCTTAAAAACATGAATGCACAAATATGCATAAACAATAAAGGTTCTAGATACCAATGAAATATTTAAAGCAAAGCATGCTCTAGATACCAATTAACAAATAAACATTTTCTAGATGCTCTAGATACCAATAAACATACATTAAACTATATTAAACTTAATATATGCAAAAACATAACTATGCATATATATAAAACTCACAAATAATTCTCCCCCTTTTTGTCAATCATCAACAAAGGGGTAAACATTCAAAAACTATAAATAAAATGAGGGGTAAAAATTTTTCTCCCCCTTTTGTGTCAATCAAAACAATGCAAACAATGGTCTCCCCCTTTTTGTCTAAAACAAAAACAAAGTCAATAAGGGGTGACTACAAATTTGATATCAATTAAAAATATGTCAATGAAGCATCTTGATACCAAATCAAGATAAACAAAGATTAATAAATGTTATATGCTATATACATTCATGAAGAGGAAGACGCTAAGTTAGCTTCCCTACACATATGAGTTACATGAAGAAAGGAAGACACGCCCTAATTCACATAACACAAAATATGTAATGCATAAAAGGAGATGTGAAGCTCCCCCTACACACGTGTACCACATAAGGAAGAGTTGTCAAGCTCTTCAATACAAGATACACTCAACATGAATTTATATACATATAGGCAATGTAAAATAAATATGTTTTTCTTAAACAAAATTTGAGATACCAATTTAAAACATTTAACATAAACATCTTGATATCATTAAGAGAAATGTGTTCTTTTAAACATATGATACCAATTTGAAACTATATTTTAACATAAAGTAAGGGAGTGAAAATCAAATACCAATTGAAAGACAACATCACATTTTCTCCCCCTTTATGAAATACCAACTAAACATATGCATAAGCTTGTTAAGATACCAATTGAAAGCAAATCAAACAATAGAATTTTTTTTTTCAAGCTTAGCATAAACAAGTATATATACGTATGAAAATTAGATACTAATTGACATTGATATTCTTGAAAGAGTAAGCATACATATACAAAACATATATGAGTATACAAAAAGATCAAAAATTGATACCAATTAAAAGTGTTCAATGATACCAATTGAAAGAATAGGGTCAAGTGTATATCTCATATTATAACGAAGAATATGAACTAGTTAAAATGAAAAGTTTTGTTAACTAGTACGAAATCCTTCAAGCAAGGAATAAATACAAATCATTTTTCATAAAAATGAAATCCACATGATAATCAACACTCTAATCCAATTAAGCATAAAAATGTCTCATGAAACAAAACATGAGCAAATAATAAATGTGAGTTTACAAGTCAAGTATGGAGATCACAATCATGAAAATTTGTTCAATTAAGTTCAATTATTCCTTTAAATAAGAAAACTAAAAATTAATATTATTTAATCTTCAAGGCATATGTATGTCTAATACAAACCAAAGTATACATACATATCCAAGATACAAACGAGTCCACAAGGATATATGCATGAAGGCACGTGGCTCAAAAAGGATATTCATGTATATCTAATGGTTTGGATAAGGTAAACATATACATAAAGTTTAAATACCAATTCAAGGAAAACATGAAAAGCATGAAAAGTATGAAAATTTAGCTTTTCATTAAAACAATTTGATACCAATTCTTTTCAAGGTATATGCATGATTTGTCAACACAAGAAGTATACATACATATCCCTTAAACACACTTTGAGTCCATAATAGACATTTGCATGAAAGGCAAATGACTCAAGGGGTATACATGTATATCTTCAAGTTTGGCAAAATACACATATACATGAAATGAAAACTCATAATCATAAAAACAAATATAAAAAATGGAATACAAGTTTAAAATGTATGAATCATCAAAACTAGACTATACTAGCACATCTAATGGGAACAAACAAGCATTCAATCCCAAACATATATAGATTTGTTTGTAGCCCATCATATGTACAAATATAAATCCTAGTCTTAATGAAAACTAACATCTAAACATATATTCAAAACATGAAGTATCAAAACAAACACGAATATTATTTTGCTATATAAAACAAGCAAAGATTCATCAAAAATTCTTTTATCAAACTTCTAGGTATATGTATGATTCATCCAAATTTAACAATATACATACATATCCCAACCGTAAACGAGTCTATTAAAAGTATTTGCATGAAGGCAAAAGACTCATGGGTGTATTTATTAGGTTTGAATTCAAAATACATATACATGAAGTAAAAACATGAAAATAGGCATAGCAAGTATAAATGAAGGAATCATCAAAACTAGCTTATACATGTGCATATAGTGGGTACAAATGAGCATGAAGTGCAAACATATAAAAGTCAATTTGTTCTCACTATGTGTACATGCATACATGCAAGTTTTGATAAAATCTACATCTAAACTAGTTTATACTACATAAAGCATAAAACAACAAAAAATCATCATGAGAAAACTAAAACATGATTACTATGTAAATTCACATGTATTAGATTCATGATGTACATTATAGCTTAAACAAAAGTGAGAACACTAAGTATGGGTTCATATAAGTATGTGTGTCTCAAATACTATACATGTATGTCAAGGATCTAATAAACATGGAATGAACATACTAATTCATAGACATCAAAAACATGTTATAAAGCATCAAAACATGCTATAAACAATAATATGAAAGCATGTAAACAATAAATGGGAGTTAGGAATTTGTTACCAAAACCTAGAAGGCAACTCTCCTTGTCTCCAAAAACATGGTGGTCATCTCCACCAAAACTTCCCTTGAAAGTGATGCATCCAATTGATTTCCTTTAAGTCCGGAACGCATCCACTCCAAGGTGCTATCACTCTCACGTCATGTGAGAGCCCACACCTACATTAAACAAAGGAGGGGTGGTCTTTGGTACCCACATCTTATTGGGTCCATGGGGGTTAGTCCCTTCTCTAACCCAAACAAAATTCTTTGCTAAATTTGAAGTATGTAATCTATCAAAATAAAATTTAGCAAGGTGGCCCTTACGTCCACAATGTGTACATGTGTACACATGAGCATACATATGGTGATGGTGGTGTTCGTGAGGAGCATGTGTATGCTGTGGAGGGTGTGCATGCATATAGGATGGAATTTGTTTCTTTCGAACCAAGGTTTCCAACCGTGAGTGGTTCATGGCACATTGGCTCATAGTGGAGCTCAAACAATCTACCTTCTCCTTAAGCATGGATATATCATTATTAATCTTAGAAGAAGAGGTACATGCATTAGGTGAAGTGTGTGATACTACCCTAGCATGGCAAACATGTGCATCAATATTATTTTGTAAAACAATATTTTTGTCTAAACAAACATTCAACTCATTTGAAATAGAAATAATTTTGTTTTTCAAAGCAACATTCTCTTTTAAAAAAAAATCTACTTTTGAAGACAAGTTCTCATTTTTCTTCAAAAGAACATGACAATCATTTTTAGATTTTAAAAAATTATTTTCTTTTAGTGCAAGTTCTAATTGAGATCTCAATGAATCCCTTTCATTATAGACCTCAACCTTCTCTTCTAAAATATTGTTAAGTCTAGCATGCAAACTCTTATTTTCTTGTTCAATTCCTAGACTTTTCTTTTTCAACAAATTATATTTTTCTATTAGTTTTTCACAAACAATAGAAAGTTCTTCATTTAAAGCATGGGGATCTACAATATCATCACATGAAGAACTAGCATCATCACTATCTAGTTGAAGTTCCGATTGTACCTCAAGGGAGTCATTCCCTTGGACCATATAGCATTGTGATTCGGAATCTCCACTAGACTCCTCCGTTGATTTGGCAATTGAAGCTCGGAGGTGGTGGTTGTTGATAATAGATTCCACACTGCAAAAGCGGAATCAATGTTAGAAACACACATAAGATAATCTTTAGGTAATGTGCTTCTAATGGCCTCAAGGGCTTGTGCATTGGCCCCTACATGATTGCGATCTCCAAGATAGCATTTCTTGGTGGCCGCAAGAAAGACATGCAAACCTAAGGTCTTTAGGTACATGGACATCCTATATTTCCAAACATCAATGTTGGAAGGATCAAAGCTAGGTGGGGTCATGAAGTCCATGGCAAACTATATGAGTGTGCAAACACGCAAATGCAAACAATAGACTAGCAACCAAATGGATCTCACTCCTAGGATGTTAAGCCTAAGTATCAGGAGCACTAGCTCTGATACCAATTGAAAAACACGTAGAGGGGGGGAATAGGTGTAAGTGCTAATCTAGAAATTAAGTGCAAACTAAGTGCACAAAATGCGGAAGCTAATGCAAATCTTGCAACACACTCAGTACAATCAACAAGTGTAGCCGAATTCCCCGTGAAGGGCTCTGGACTAACTCCTCTTGATTCCCCTTGAATGGGTTGAGGTGCTATGTGAAGCTCTTGTTGATTAGGTACAAGTGAGGCACACACACAATCAAGCCAAGCATATAAGAATGAATAGCAATATGAAATAATGCAAGGCAACATGAAATATGCTCAACACAAGCAAGTATGATATGATATGAAGTATGATGCTTTGCACAATTATAAGAGTGAGAGTTAGAGAGACAATGGATCAAAACGCAAACACCAAGATATGTTTCGAGGTTCGAGCACCTTGCTCTACATCCCCGCCTACACCACCGTGTAGGATTTCCAATCCACTATCAACGTCCACCGAGGACTCCCACCGAGGGAACCTTCACCGAGAAGGATTTGTTACAACACTAGGAGTACCAAACTCCTCTCTCAAACAACCACCTCACTACCGAGGGGTAGGCCCATAGCCAAACAACAACCAATCCACCTCACTCTAGAGGGATACAAACCAACAACCAACTCCACCTCACCAAGAGGGAGCAAACACCAATCTCCACCTCTACCTAAGAGGGAGCAAACCAACAACCCAATTACACAATCTCAACCTCTACCAAAGAGGGAGCAACCAAGAAATTAAGGGTTTACAATAAGTGGTTTCTTTCAACCACAAACCTCTTTCCTTTTTCTTTTTCCACAAAAAACAAGATCCTAATAGATTAGGATAGTATGATATGGCTCAAGTGTGGAAAACTAGGTGTTTAGAAAACAAGCAACAAAGAAAAACACTTGGGAAAATTCTTGCAAATGATATAGAATGAAAACCAAGACAAATCTCCCAAAATACTCTTTTCTTTGATTTTTCCAAAAACCTAAAAACAATAAGGATGAGAAGTTTAAAGCCCAAAAACTCTTTTTAAAACTCTTTTAAAACACTAGAAATGGTCAGGAAATTTTGGCATAAAAATCTTGAGGAGAAACTCCAAACAATGGGGTTTATATAGGCCAAATTCAAAACTAGCCGTTAGGCTGATGTGTCAGCTTGACAGGCCTGGCGGTCGACCGCCCGGTCGACTGTCCAACGGTCAAAAAAATAGCCGTTGACAGCTGCCGGTCGACCTGGCGGTCGACCCAGACAAACAGAGACCAATCTGGTCACAGTCGGTCGACCGCATGGTCGACCGTCTACAAAAACAGCCGACGTGCACGGTTTTCTGCACGTCCGGTCGACTGGCCGGTCGACTGGTTGCTTGGCCCAGTCGACTGTCCCAGTCGACCGGCCCAACCTGGCAGACAGCAAAATAGGTCAGATTGGAACACATTTTTGAGATCTAAAACGTTCGAATTTGGGAATAAGTATATAGAATGAAGTTGTAGATATTGAAGTCTTCTTTCTAATGCAACTTAAATCAAATCAATATCATTTCAGAATTGAAAGTTATCTATAAAATACTAAAAGGTGTCAAAACAGAAACTGTAAACTGTTTTCAGAACAAGAACAGATTTCAACCAAATATTTGACAACTTTAAAATTAGAATCAGAAAATGGTTATTAAATAAGAAATTTAGATCTGAAAGTTATCTTTGAAATTCAAGTTAAATCATGTTATTTGAATATAAAAATAAAAAGTTATGATAATAACTATAGAAGGGTGTCAAGCCTTGAAATCCAAAACCGATTCAATCAAAAACCAAACATATTGAATTTATGTGTGTGTATTGTGAACTTGAGCATATCAACTATACTAAGATTTACAAATGGATCTAAAACACACTAAACTAAACTATGGATACCTAAGTCTTTGAGTCATCAAGAAGATTTGCTCCCAAACGCGATCCACCGAGTGCAAAGGTATGATCTTTAAGCTTTGGCACCGGAATCACCATGATAAGCTTCCAAACACCTTGTTGAAGCTAATCACCAACTAATATCTTGGTTAATGATCTGAAACTTAAACAATACAAGATTATTAGTAAACATAACTACATGAGTTAATCATCATCAAAACTAGGGTGGAAGGCCTTTGGGCCAACACATTCTTCATCAAATTTGAAGTGTACGTCTTTCCCTAAGAGATTTGTCAGAGGTCTAGCAATTTTGCTAAACCCTTGAATGAATCTTCTATAGAAACCGGCGTGCCCTAGAAATGATCTAATGTCTTTTAAGCACTTTGGTTCAGGGAGCTTTGTTATTACTTCCACTTTAGATTTATCAACCTCAATTCCTTTGTTTGAAACTTCGTGCCCTAGAACAATTCCTTGCTTGATCATAAAGTGACACTTCTCCCAGTTGAGTGTCAAGTTTTTCTCCATACATCGTGGTAAAACCATCTTAAGATGGTACAAGCATTGTTCAAAGGAATCGCCATAAATCGAGAAATCATCCATGAAAATCTCCAAAAATCTCTCCACTATGTCTGAAAAAAGACTAAGCATGCAACGTTGAAACGTTGTGGGAGCATTGCATAGGCCGAAGGGCATTCTTCGGTATGCAAATGTTCCAAAGGGACAGGTGAAGGTGGTTTTGTCTTGATCCTTGGGAGCGATAGGGATTTAATTATATCCTGAATATCCATCCAGGAAACAGTAGTACTCATGTCCCGCTAGTCTCTCGAGCATTTGGTCAATGAACGGAAGGGGAAAGTGGGCTTTACATGTGGCAGTGTTCAATTTTCGGTAATCAATACAGACTCGAATCTTCGTATGAAGTCGAGTTTGTACCAATTCTTTCTTATCATTTTCTACCACGGTAAACCCTGTTTTCTTTGGCACAGCGTGGATTGGACTTACCCATTGGCTATCGGATATGGGATAAATAATCCCATTGTCTAGCAGCTTTAAAATCTCAGCTCTAACAGCCTCCGCATGATTGGGTTCAGTCTACGTTGTGGGTCACGTTTTGGTTTAGCATCCTCCGTCAAATGAATCCGATGTTGTACTATGGAAGGACTAATCCCCTTTATGTCAACCATGGTCCAACCAATGGCTTCTCGATTTTCTCTTAACACTGTAAGAAGATCCTCTTCTTGTTGTTTCATGAGATGGGATGCAATGATCACGGGAAAAGCTTCTTTCTCATCCAAGTATTGGTACTTGAGATGGTTGGGAAGAACCTTAAGCTCGGAAGAAGGGGCAGGATCTATCAATGATTGTTCTTTGTGCAAGGGAAGGATATGGGTGGTATTAGTGGCCCATTCCACAGTTGACTCAACAATCTGATCAAGGTTGAAGTCATCAGACTCCAAGTCAAATTCTTTATCGGACTCATATTCAATCTCCATGTCATGTTCACTTGTTAATCCCTCGATTAAGTTCACTTCAAATGTCTCATTATCCAAATCTCGAGGTTGTTTTCCCAGGTGAAAAACATTCACCTCTTTTGTCATATCTCCAAAAGTTAGACGCATTGAGCCATTCCTAAGTTGATGATTGCGTTTGCAGTGGCTAGGAAGGGTCGTCCTAGAATGACAGGTGTCTGAGCTCTGAGATTGTGTACGGGTTGCGTCTCTAGAACAATGAAATCTACGGGGTAAATGAATTTCCCGACCCGTATTAGAACATCTGTAATCTCCCCCTTGGGAATCTTTACAGATCGATCAGCCAGTTGTATAGTAACTTTGGTTGGACGGAGGTCGCCCAACCCAAGTTGCTGATACACAGAGAAGGGGAGAAGATTGATGCTGGCTCCTAGATCAAGTAACGCCCTGTTGATCGTGGTCTATCCTATAATACAGGAAATGGTTGGGCTCCCTGGGTCCTTATATTTCACAGGAATTGGCCCAATTAGCAACTCACTTATGTTTGAAGCTAGGAAGACCTTCTTTGGGACATTTACTTTTCTTTTCTTGGTGCACATTTCTTTTAAGAACTTGGCATATGATGGGACTTGTTGTATGGCATCAAGAAGGGGTACATTGATCTGGACCTGATTAAACATTTCCCTAATCTTCTCCATGTGAGCATTAATCTTTTGGTTTGCTAGCCTATTAGGAAATGGCACAATAGGCTTGTATGGTTGCTTATTTGTCTTGTCTTTGTCATTGGATTTGAAAGTTGACGGTTGTGAACTTGAGGATGGATCATTTTGAGTTGGTGGTACCAGAACATGAGGTGTGGATACTGATACTGATTTATTGGGTTGATTGGAAACCTGATTGTCTATCCGCTTTCCAGATCTCAAAATATGAACAGTGTTGCATTGACTTGGATCTATGTCTTCAGCTTCATGAATAGGGAAGGGGTTTTTTGGATTAGGTAATGGCTGACTTGGTAATGTTCCTTTTTGTCTTTCATTCAAAGAGTTAGCCAGTTGACCTATCTGAACCTCCAACCTATTAATAGCTTGATTATATGTGTTCATCATTGAGGCCTGAGTTTTGGATAAGGTTTCAATCATTCTTTCTAAATCTGACAGCTTTTTATCTGGATGATTTTGTGTTTGTTGCTGATATGTGGGCTGGAAGTTTGCTTGAAAATGTGGTGGACTCTGATATGATTGGAAATTTGGTGGACTCTGGTGGAAACTGGGTTGATGAGACTGAGCAGGATTTTGATGTGAGAATGGTTGCCTTGGTTGCTCATGACCAGACTGACTCCATGAGAAATTTAGATGGTTTCGCCATCCCGGGTTGTATGTTTTGGAGTATGGATTGTAGTTGGGTCTGGTGTATGCTGCATTCATATTTTCAGGGTACATTTGAGCTTGATAGATAGGACACTCTTCAAACAGGTGGCTCAGAGCATGGCAGTAGGTACAACTCGGGTTGATCACAGGTGGTGGGTTGACCTGATTCACAGCAATTGGTTCCCTAGCTTCAAGCAGTTCTAGCCTTTTCATCAATTGTGTTATTTTCGCCTCGGCAGCTATGGAGGATTCAATCGAGTGCATACCGGTTCTGAAAGTGGTGGGATTGGTTTTCTCTGGGCAAGATTCCCACTGAATGATTTTTCGGCTAACGCTTCAAAGAGATCCCAACCCTGGTTCTCATCCTTTTTCAAAAATTCCCCTTGGCACATAGTTTCAAGGAGTGTCTTGGTTTGGTAGTCTAGTCCGTCATAAAGAATTTGGCACTGCCGCCACTTCTCTATGCCGTGATGAGGACATAGGGCTAGTAAATCTTTAAATCGTTCAAAATACTTCAAAAATGGTTCACTAGATTCCTGCTTGAACTGCATTATGTTTTTTCTGATGAGGGCTGTCTTATGGATGGGATAGAACTTCTTAAGAAAGACTTTGACAAACTCATCCCATGAAGAGAGAGAACTGGCGGGCAAATTATATAGCCATTCTTAGCTATATCCTTAAGTGCGAAGGGTATGAATCTTAATCTAACAGCGTCCTCCCCTAGTTGGGGAATTCTCATCATCAAACACACTTCTTCAAACCACGAATGAAGAAATATGCATCCTCGGACTCTAAGTCATGAAACCTCGGGAGTGTATTTATGAATTGTGATTTAAGCTCAAAGTTATTTCCGTTTGTCTCAGGTAAAAGAATGCATGAAGGAAGTGAAGTGCGAATAGGGTAGAACTTGTCTTGGAGAGAAGTATTGTTGGCCATGATTGGATTTGTGTCAGGAAGTGGTGTTTGTGCAAGTGTAGAAATCCTAACAAGTCTTGTAGAAATTGGATCACGGTGCCACTCTTGCATGCACAATCACAGACAACGTTCACTGATCAAGCAAGCGAAGAAAAAGGAAAATAACAAACAAGAAAAGAAAAAGCAATCACAAGCTATCTAGGATACCTGGACCTAGACGACTCCTAACTGTTCGATGAACCGAAGAAGGTTATTGCTTGAGTCAGACCACAGCTAATCAGCCAGGTAGGGGTAAAATACGGTGGGAGGTATCCGTGCGTAAGTAACGGGCCTTAATTACGCCAAACCATGGTATCTTCGAGGCTTAACCTCTTAATCCCCAACCTTAGACACTGATTTGACTGGAGTATGAATCAAAAATAATTTTCAACTTCAGCTGATCTCTTAATGAGTCCGGATGTCCCTAGGGGCCAACGTCTATCAATTTTATTAAAGAGCTTGGGATTGTGAGTGCTTGGATTATGATTTTTGGGCCAAGGAAAGGGTGATGAAATCCCCACCTTATCTTGTTATTGGGTGGTGCACTTAAGATCAATTTGTGCAAGTGTACAATATATGCAAACAAGATTCACTCAAAGCAATGTAAATCAACCAAGAGGTGAGTCTTATTCTAAATACAATGCGAACGTACCTTACTCCAGCACTCTTCAACAGTAAAGTAAATGAATTGAAAAGACACGAGCCTAAAATGCAAACGTCTAATCAATTTTTAAAATTTTCAACAAATGTTTTACTGTTGAGTTATTAGCAGGCTCCTGGTGATATCATATAAGAAATAAAATTTGTAGCAGGCTATGTTTTTACAAAGCAAGCAGCCCTACACAAAACCTGTTAGTAGTGAACTCCTCTTTGCCGCGGTTCCGCGGCTTTGGCCGAGAAAACGCGGCAAATCAGAGGGTACTTGGTCTCTGCTTTCTTAAGGAGAGGCCCAAGACCACTTATATGTTACTGCAATTCTTTGTTTCCTATTTCCCTAACCTGTAACCTGCAACGGAGAAGAAAAATTCGTTTCTAAAAACTCAAATAAAAACCGTTACTCTCCAAGCAACGGCGCCAAAAATTTGTTCAGAATTAGAGTTTACTAATATTCAGAGAGAGGGTTTAGAGTAAACCTTTAATGTTCGTGTGTTGATGTTTAAAAAGCTCCAAATGTAGTTGTAGGTTTACTATACTCCTTCCGAATCACCGTCGTAGCACAAGCTATTACGGGTCGATTCCACAGGGAGAGTTGGCGATAGAAGCATCCACGGTTTTGATATTGAGATTGTTTTAAGAAGGAAAACAAAGATTCTTCTTTGTTTTAAGAAAAAAACAAACGATGGAGAAAGTGAATGAGAAATTCTTTGTGGGTTTTGTAGAAGAAAAAGGAAAAGAATGGAAAGAATGATGAAATGAAAATGGTTGTATTTTGAAAAGAGAACGTGTTATGAAAAGAAAGTTTGAAGTACTTATAGGAAGAGAAACCATGACTAACTAATACTCTAATTTACTAACTTACTAATCTCATAGGGTGATGCATGCCTCATATTGATTCATCGGCAAAGGTTTGTCTTGCTTGTTTGGTCAAAGTATTGTCCCATGTAGAGGATGAGCTATCTTCTCGGCTTGACTCGTTGCCTCATTGATTCATTGGCTCCTGAGATAGATTTTCAGTGATGGAATCAAGGATAGTCACTCAAAGATATGCTAAGAAAGAAAAAACAAGATTCATTAGTCCATCAAAGCTAAACTTAAGCTAGCATGAAGTAAGAAAATTGTACTACTAATCAATAGCATAGTTAAGTGCTCCATCTTCATGTTCCATCAAGGCACTTGTTCTAAAGACAAGGCTCTAAATGAGGCTCACATGAATCATATGGAAGGAGAACAAGCATTTGCTAGGAATTAAAAGTAACTCATCTTCATTGGGGATAATAGAGACTTGAAATTTGCAAGACTACAATAAAGCATCCAATGATTCACATGAGTTAGCAATCACCCAAGAGTTAGTAGTTAGTAAGATTAGAGGTTAGTTAGTCATGTTAGAAAGTTAGCTAGACATTGAAGTAAAAATCAAACAACAATCCATTGTAGAAGGTAATGCAAAGTAGTAAAAGCTTGAAGAAAATAATGCACTAGAATGAGAAAAGATGGAAAGAAAGAAGGATCAATTCTTGCGTTGAGTTGTCACCTACTCTAATTACAAGATTTCTCACTCTCTCTTTCTCTCTTTGCTAGATTCTAGAAGGAGAAAGAAAATTACAAGAGCAACTAAAGAAAACCTAGAGAAAATCCCAACAATTCCCTCAAAAATACAATGCTCTTCTCTCCTCCCGAATCACAGAGGGCCTTGGGGTCTATTTATAGGCTCCAGGAGATAAGGCCTTCTAATCACAGCCGTGGGATTAAACGCTGGATCAACGGCCAGATGATTGCAATGGATCAGCGGCCAAAGCCGCGTTTCCACGACAGAATCTTGGCCGTTGCGCCAGCGATTTCTTCTGACATTCTGTTATCCTTCATGTGCCTTGCTGGACCTTCTAGAATGTAGGGAATATCCGTGGATGAATCCAGATATGGGTTTCTTCTTTGGGCTTCTCAATTAATCCCTTAATTCCCTTAGAAAATTATTGTTGATGGGCCTTCATCTCCATTAATGTTGGACCCAAAAAAAAGAGAGAAAAAAGCAATAAAAATCTAATTTTTTTCTTCATATAAGCATAATATGGTAGTCGAAAATGATGCAATAATGACTTCAATCACATACCAAGATATCGGTGATGCGCAAGAATCAGTATTCATGGTCCCAGCAAGACGCAAAGGCCAAAAACCAATTCTGTTCGGAAGAATTAAGTCCGAATTGATGTCTCACAAAGACTCAGAAAGCGAGAACAAATCCCTTCAGTTCTCTCATTATGAGCCAAATATACTCAGAATGATGGAGAGCATGGGATATGATCTAACAAATGGTCCTGTTTTGAACTTCGACAAAGGAAGAAGAACACTACTTCGATCTTTCATTCCAAAAGGGAAGACCCTTGATTATTATCATCGAACTCGCAGGGGGTTGGGTTATGTGCCAACTCCAATTCCGTTAGCCTCTGAGTCTGAAGAGTCATTATACCATAATTACCCATCGGGCACGTCATCGTGGGTGTCAGATGTTAGTGTCGACAACATGTTCAGAGAACTTTCAGTAAACATGGTTTCAACAAGACACTTGGAAGATGGAGATGAAGAAATGATCTAGTCTGATACAGATCCTTGGATGAAACACCTAAACACTTTTTGGGATATTTGCTTCAGACAATGCGAACCACCCATGGAAGATAAGGTTATCCAGATCAATCTAGGAGATGAAATTAATCCTAAGCCCATCTTTATAAGCGAAGGCTTATCACCCTCTGAGAAGGAAGATCCAATATCTCTTGTACGAGAGCATATAGATGTTTTCGCTTGGAATTACGAGGACATGCCTGGGCTTGATCCTCGAGTGGCTATGCATTGCCTCAACATTAATTCGGACGCGAAACCAGTCAAACAGCAGCAGCGACGATTCCGTCCAGAAATAATGGAAGCAATCCAGTCGAAAGTTAAAAAGCTTATAAACTCTGGATTCATCAGGAAAGAACAACACCCTGATTGGGTAGCCAATATCGTCCCCGTTACCAAGAAAAATGAGAAGATCTGAATTTGCATCGATTTTCGAGATCTAAATGAGGCTTATCCCAAAGACGAATTCTCTCTCTCAATCACGAATGTCATGATCGACAATACGTGTGGGTTTGAACGAATGTCCTTTATGGATGATTCTTAGGGTACAATCAAATCAAAGTGTACCCTGATAATGAAAAGCATACTTCTTTTAGGACATCACTGGGGGTATATTGCTATACTGTCATGCCCTTCAGACTAAAGAATGCGGGGGCAACATATCAAAGAGCTCTGAATGCAATTTTTCATGAGCACATACGTAAAATAGTGGAATGCTACGTCAATGATATTGTAGTGAAAAGCCGCACCAAGGGCGATCACATAGCAGATCTGAAGACGGTATTTAAGATAATGTAGGCACATCAGTTGAAGATGAACCCACCAAATCTTTCCTGGGAGTAGCCAGCGATAAATTCCTAGGGTTTGTGGTGACATCCAAAAGAATTCACCTAGACCCAAAAAAATTTCGTGCTGTCCAAGAGATGCAACCTCCGAGGAATCTCAGGGAGCTTAGAGGATTGCAAGGGCGACTAGCGTACATCTGGAGGTTTATCTCAAATCTCTTCAAAAGATGCCAATCCTTCACCAAACTAATGAAGAAGCGCGTTTCATTCATTTGGGACGATGCTCGCCAACAAGCATTCGAGGAAATTAAACGATACTTCACGCAACCACCCATCCTTACAGCTTCGCTTTCAGGAAAACTTTTTCCTGATATATGTTCGAGCGATGGCTCATTCCTTAGGAGTTTTACTAGCCCAGAATAATGATCAGAGTCGCGAGCAGGCAATCTACTATCTGAGCAAAACTATGATCAGAGCCGAACATCAGTATAAACCGATCAAAAAGGAATGTTTGGCATTGGTATTCGCCATCCAGAAAATGCGACACTACTGGTGGGCCAGGCTATAATGTCATATCAAAAGTCAACCCTTTGAGGTTACTCATGACGAAGCCATCGTCACTAAATGGTCGACTAGCAAAATGGGCCATACTGCTTTCCCAATATGAGATGTACTTTCTACCACAAAAAGCCGTGAAGGGACAAGTAGTGGCAGATTTCCTAGCTGAACACCCAAATCCGAAAGCAACCGAACTTTATAAGGATCTCCCAGACAAGGTCGCTGAAGTCTGTCTGACCCAGACGTCTTTCGAAGGACAGGTGTGATTGGTCACTAATATTGCACATTTAATATCATATTCTCCTACTTATTATAGAATAAACTCTGCATTTTTCTAATTAAATGTTTAATTTATTTGCAGGCCCATTCCTAAAGGAGAGTGAAGAGAAATGAGCCCAAAAGCCCACCAAATCCTGTCTTAATTCAGAATAAATTCGAAATTAAGGAATCAGGGCTAAATCTTGGCATATCAGAGAGGTTGAAAACCGGTTGAGAAGAATCCTCCCTGAATCGATCGATTGAAGCCAAGGATCAAAGGCCATTTCGTCAAAATCCCGGACATAAACTGCAAGTCCAGATAAAGATAATTACAAATCAAAAAACCGGGGAGCTCCACCAACAGGGTGTGGCCAGCTAGCCACACCCTGGCCGCAAAAACGTGGCCAAAGCCGCGTTTTCGCAGCTCTATTGGAGAGTTAGGGGAAGCGTTTGCTCCCCCTATCTTCATATGATTCTGTAGGTTTGGTTTTGCCTATAAATACTGGGATTTTCAGAGCCTCCAGGGGACGACCACGCAGAGATAGATTCTAGGCCAGTTTTCATTCTTTTTAGTGTAGGTTTTTAGTTTTCTTTTTATGTAATTTTTAGTTTTTATTTATGTAATTCAGAGGAGATCAGACTTTCATAGGAGAATGAGAATGAAGCTTGTGCTGAGAGTGACACCGATGTAAGTTATTTTTCTTTTCTCTTATTGTTATGAAATCAAATCTATAGTTACCTTTTTATGTACTTCGTTTTAGTGTTCTTCTTCTTCTTCTTTTCTACTTTACTCATTCTTGTACCAATTGCTATCCAAGTGAGTCTTATAGCATCGAAAGAGCCTTGCCTTTGCGAGTGATACTGATAGCTCATGACGATGGATTTGAGTCTCTCTGTATTATTTCATGCTTATTTTGTCTTGATGATGTAATGTGAAAGAGACAATAATCAACTCTTATGGGCTATGCGCTGATTGCCTCCACTTCAAGGTAACATCGTCGCCAAAGATTCAAGGTAAGCTGTTGGTCAAAAGGAGGTAAGTAATTATTTTTAGTTTTGAAAATCACCTAGAGGGGGGTGAATAGGTGATAAAGCTAATCAATGCACAAAAAAAAATTATGATGCAACAATCTCCCAAAACAAGACTAGAAGTCGGATTCCCCGTGAAGGGCTCTGAACTCCTTCCTCGTGATTCCTCTGGATATGAGTTGGAGGTGCACAATGCAATCTTGTTGTATGGGACTTTGATTGACAAGATGAATGAAAGCAAGTGAATATTGCAACGAAAATAGAAAGCAAGTAATAAGAGCAATGAAAGTAAAGAAAGAAGCAAGAGCAAGTAAACCAAACGCAAACACCGAGAATTTTTTCGAGGTTCGAGCACCCAGCTCTACGTCCCCGCCTTCCCCAGAAGGATTTCTAACCACTATAACTTCACAAAGATGTTACAAATACATCGGAGTACCCAACTCCATAATCTCAAGTACAAGTTTTCTCTTGGTGATCAAAAGACCACAAACTCTCTTTTGAAAATGTCTCTTCCCTTATAAAGATCCTGTAGAATGATGAGAGGATTGAAGCTCTTGTGTGTAAGTGAAAAGAAAAGGAAATCAGAGAGTTTTGAAAAACACTTCAGAAAATGAGAGAAATATTCAGCACAAAAACTAAGAAACAAAGCTCTTTTGAATGCTTTAAACTTTTGAAACTTTTGCAAATTTTTTCTAGTAATGAACCTCTCCCTAAACACCCTTATTTATAGTAGAGGGCTAGGGTTTAAAGATAAAACTCACTTAAGGCTAATTAGGAAGTATTAGGATCAGTAAATATCATTTAAATCCTTTTTAGAAAGAAAAAGACAAAAATAAACACCTCAGAAAAATAGCCGTTACTGTTTAAACGGCTCTTTCGGTCGACCGGTCGGTCGACCGGAGGTTCAAATAAAATAGCCGTTGCGAGCTTCCGGTCGACTGTGCACAAACAGAGAGCAACTGCACTTCAGTCGGTCGACCGGTCGGTCGACCGAGAAACGTGCACACGGATACGCACCAACTGCCAAAACCTCGGTCGACTGGGTCGGTCAACTGATATGTCCTGACTTAGTGTCGGTCGACTGGTCGGTCGACCTGCTCAGGCCAAAAATCAAAACTGAAACAGATTTTTGAAGGGGATTTGAAATCTAACAAAATAGTTTTGATTTGAAACATGTATTATACCAAAAAATGAGTTTTTAAACAAGAGGCTTTGTATTAAAATATTTTGTATATATATATAGGGAATATTTCTAGGAAAGACATGTGCGCAAAAACGTGTGCATTGGAATATAGAGCTTCAAACCTATTCACTATTCTTTAACAAAACTATAAAACTAAAAACAAATCTAATGAAGTCTTCTTGAGCCATGCAATGCCTTGCTAGAGCCTTTTCTTCTAAGTTCCTTCCTTGACGTGCAAAAAGCCTTCTTTGCTCCACGAACCTAGAAGTTCTTGCAATAGCTAAGCAATGGCCTCCAAATATGGTACTAACCTGAAACTTATCTTAAACAAACTAATTAGTACCAAATAGATCTTATTTGTTTTGTTATCATCAAAACTCTAAACAAATGGAGAGTGTAACCTTTTGGGACAACAATCTCCCCCTTTTTGATGATGACAAAACAAATAGGCTAAAGAGAGGGTGTAAGCTCCCCCTCAAATTATGCCATGTTAAACAAAGAAAAAACCATATGAGTTGCAAGCAAAAACCATAAGACTAAAAATTATAAACACCATGAGATATAAAACACTTGCAAAACACTTAAACTCAAATACAAGAATTCATGAAAACACATCAAAAATCAAAAACATATATAAACCATATGAACTCAAAAACATATATAAACTCATATGGAACCAACATATGAACTCATATTTCTATACATGTCCATACATAAACTCATTCTCCCCCTTTTCTCATACATCAAAAAGGGTTAAGAAAACATTATTATTCAATAACACAAACATTAAGCTCACCACAAATAAAAGAAAATCTAGCAAAATCAAGTGGTTTAGTGAAAATATCGGCAAGTTGCAAATCCGTAGAAACATAATCAATATCTATATCTCCTTTCTCAAAATGATCTCTAAGAAAGTGATATCTAATTTCAATGTGCTTAGTCTTACTATGTTGATTTGCATTCTTAGTCATGTGTATAGTACTAGTATTATCACAAAATATTTTTATATGGTTATAATGCAAATCATAATCAAGGAGAGTATGTTTCATCCAAATGACTTGTGCACAACAAGCCCCCGCGGCAACATACTCCGCCTCGGCGGTTGAGAGAGCTACGGAATTTTGTTTCCTAGAGGACCATGAAACAAGACAATTACCAAGAAATTGACATGTCCCACTAGTACTCTTTCAATCTACTCTACAACCCGCATAGTCGGCATCCAAATAACTCGTCATTAGAAATCTCCGATTTTCGGATACCAAAGACCCATTCCAATTGTGCCCTTGATATAACGAATAATGCGTTTTACCGCAATAAGATGGGACTCTTTGGGACACGATTGAAATCTAGCACAAAGACACACTAAACATTATGTCTGGCCTACTTGCCGTCAAATACAAAAGACTACCTATCATGCTTCTATACAATTTAATATCAACATTTTTACCTTGGTCATCCTTATCAAGCTTGGTTGTAGTTGCCATGGGAGTGTTGCAAACTTTAGAGCCTTCAAGTCCAAACTTCTTTACGAGTTCCTTTGCGTACTTGGCTTGACATATGAAATTCCCATCTTGCAATTGCTTGATTTGGAGTACAAGAAAGAAATTCAATTCACCTATGGAAGACATTTCAAACTCACATTGCATAACCTTTTCAAACTCCTTGCATAAAAACTCATTAGAAGATCCAAAAATTATATCATCAACATAAATTTGCACAATTAAAATGTCATTATCAACATGCTTAGTAAAAAGAGTTGTGTCTACTTTACCTTTAACAAAATCATTTGAAATGAGAAAACTAGAAAGCCTTTCATACCAAGCTTTTGGAGCTTGTTTCAATCCATACAAAGCTTTATCAAGTTTAAAAACGAAATTAGGATGAACATGATCAATAAAACCGGGAGGTTGTTCAACATAAACTTCTTCATTTATAAAGCCATTCAAAAATGTACTTTTCACATCCATTTGAAAAAGTTTAAAATTTTTGAAAGATGCAAAAGCTAGTGTCATCCGTATGGCTTCAAGCCGTGCTACGGGTGCAAAGGTCTCCTCAAAGTCAATTCCCTCAACTTGAGTGTAACCTTGGGCCACTAACCTAGCCTTATTCCTAATGACATTACCGGATTCATCCATCTTGTTTCTAAAGATCCACTTAGTACCAATTATTGGTCTATCGTGGGGCCCAGGAACAAGGTGCCAAACTTGGTTGCGCTCAAATTGATTGAGTTACTCTTACATGGCTAGCAACCAATATGAGTCCGCCTCGGCTTCGAGGATGCTTTTGGGTTCGAAATGAGAATGAAAGCAAAGTTACCACATAGGTCATGGAGTTTGGAGCGAGTTGTTACCCCTTTAGAGACATCACCTAAGATGAGTTCCTTGGGGTGATTTGTAGCGTATCTCCAATCTTTAGGAAGCGGTTGAGTGCTTTCCTCTTTATTCTCTTGAGCATCACCGATGGGTTCTTGCTTTTCTTCTTGAGCGGGTGAGTCCTTCAAGGATAGTCTCTCCATGCCTTCACCTAATGGGTCAATCTCTACAACATTCTCAACAACCACATTAGATTCTTCAAATTTAACATGCATGGATTCTTCAATGGTAAGAGAAAATATATTGAATACTCTATAAGCTTTACTAGTAGTAGAATATCCAACAAAGATTGCTTCATAAGCCTTAGCATCAAATTTACCCAAGTTATCTCTAGTATTTAAAACAAAACACTTGCATCCAAAAACTTTGAAATATGAAACATTAGGTTTTCTAGAATGATACATTTCAAAAGATGTTTTGAAAGAATTTTTACACAAATAAATACGATTTGAAATATAGCATACGGTGTTTACGGCCTCGGCCCATAAATATTGAGGGAGGTCATATTCACTTATCATGGTCCTAGCAATCTCTTGAAGTGTTCTATTTTTCTTTTCTACAACTCCATTTTGTTGTGGAGTTCTAGGACATGACATTTCATGCTTGATTCCCTTT
This sequence comes from Agave tequilana, assembly GCA_038442645.1. NCBI lineage: Eukaryota > Viridiplantae > Streptophyta > Magnoliopsida > Asparagales > Asparagaceae > Agave > Agave tequilana. The sequence continues at coordinate 154,861 of JAVJIF010006516.1, forward strand.
TCATCACAATAAGTCATGAAGAGTTGGTTTACAAACTCACCACCTCTATCACTCCTTATTTTTAAAATCGAAAAAACCTTTTTCTTTTCAACCCTTTTTCGAAAAATTTTGAAATGAGAAAAAGTTTGATCTTTGTGTTCCAAAAAGAAAACCCAAGTGAAACGAGAAAAATCATCAACTAAAACAAATGTGAATCTACTACCATTTAAACTCTTAGTTTTAGTTGGTCCAAAAAGATCCATATGAATTAATTCTAATGGCCTAGTTAACATGATATCCTTGATTGGTTTGAAGAAAGATTTGGTTTGTTCCCAAGTTGGCACGCACCACAAATGCGGTCTTTCTCAAACTTCAAGCAAGGAATACCCTTCACCAATTCCTTAGAATTAATCCTAGAAAGATGGTCAAAAGATGCATGTCCTAATCTTCTATGCCAAAGCCAAGAATTTTCATCAAAAGCATTCAAGCATTTAGTAGAACAATCTAAATTAAGCATGTCAATGATATAAACATTATTGTCACGAAAACCGGTGAGAATACAATCATTGGTTTTAACATAAAAATCTTGCAAGAAGAATCATCAAAAACAATTTTAAGACCACGGTCACAAAGTTGACTAATACTAAGCAAGTTATGCTTCAAACCATCAACAAGAACTACATTTTCTATAATAGGAGATGCACCAATTTGAATGTTACCTATACCGATGATAGTGCCCTTGGAGTCATCCCCGAAGGTGACAGTGCCACCTTCCATGTCCCTTGATAGGGTTGTAAAGTTATTGATGTCCCATGTCATGTGTCTTGAACAACCACTATCAAGGTACCACCGCTCCTTACGTCTTGGAGCCTTGATGTGTACCTACATCAAATAATTTAGGACTTGATTTTAGTACCCACATTTTCTTGGGTCCTAAAGAGTTAGTGCCATGAACCCAAACAAGATTATTTGATCTATTTACTTGGTCATAACAAAACTTAGCTAAATGTCCATTCTTACCACAATAAGTACATCTATATACTCTACCATATTTAAAAGTATAGTGAGTGTGAGACTTGTGAGCATGTGTGGATTTAGCATGAGTGTTATGTGAAGTGTGAGCATGAGGAATCTTAACATGAGAATCTTTAGCATGAGATGTGTGCTTTTTAGAAAACATTTCTTCAAGTTTCTTAGTGTTAAAAGCACGATCCTTCAAAACCTTTTCAAAATCAACAATTCTAGTTTTAAAGAAGAAATTTCTTTTTCATCAATCTTAGGAAATTTTGCTTTACAAGCAACTCTATAAGCACTAAATTCATTTTGAGTAGAAATGAGATTGGAAGAAATTTCATCTTTTTCTCTAGAAACAATAGCAAGTTGATTTTTAAGAAAAGCAACTTCCTTTTCCAATTTAGAACATTCAATCTTTCTATTATCATAGGTTTCCGAGAGTTCAACAAAAGCATGTACAATAACTTCTTTGCTTAATTTATCATCTTCATCCAGAGGTTGTGGGGTTACCTTTGGTGTGTTTGCCATGAAACACATGTTCGCCGTGTCCACCTCGTCTTCGGATTCGCTTTCCGAATCCCATGTGGCTTTGTAGGCTTTCTTTTCCACCGGCTTCTTTGGCTTGAAGGAGGAAGTCATCTTCTTCTTGAAATCCGGGCAATCCGCCATGATGTGTCCGGGCTTTCGGCAATTGTAGCAAATGATTCTTCTCTCCTCTTTTCCTTCAAACTTCCTTCTAAAGTTGAGTTTGTTCTTACGGTACATTCTCTTCACATTTCGCACAAGAAGGGAGAGCTCCTCATCTTCGTCTTCATCATCTTCTTCGTCATCAAGAGTGGAGGAAGACTTGAAGGCTATGGATTTCTTCTTTAGAGGAGCGGCTTCTTCTCTTGCCTTCTTTTCCATCTCATGAGTCTTCAAGTTTCCAATGAGACTAATGAGATCCATTTCGTCCTTGTCATTCAACTCTTTCAAGGTGGTGGCCTTTATCTCCCATGAAGAAGGAAGAGCCCGAATCACTCTTCGCACCTTTTGGTCATTGGAAATATCATCACCTAAAGAGGAAAGAGCATTGGTGATTTTAGTAAACCTTGTAATCATGCAATCAATAAATTCATCATCAATCATTTTAAAAGATTCATATTGGGACCTCAAGAGATCTATCTTAGCTCTCTTTACTTGTGATGTCCCCTCGTGCGTGACCAACAAATGTTGCCAAATCTTATAGGCGGATTGGCAATGTATTACCCGTATCAGGTCATCCTCATTCAAGGCGGTTAGGAGGGAGTTTTGGGCCTTTGAGTTAGCCTCATATTCTCTAAAGGTAAATTCGGTCCAAGTGCTTTCATCACTATCAGGTACAACATAGGGTTTGGTCAAGGATTTAGCAACTAGGCTACCTAAAGATTGTAAGAAAATAGTCATCCTAACCTTCCAAATAGGGAAATTAAGTCCATCAAATTTAGGAGGGGTTTTGATGTTATCGGCCATGTTTACTAGTGAATGAATGGATAAATGCAAATGTTGATTAGCAAATTTTTAAGGATCTCTCTAACGATGTTAAGCCAAACCTAGAGTCCAAGCTCTGATACCAATTGAAAATCACCTAGAGTGGGGTGAATAGGTGATAATGCTAATCAATGCACACAAAAAAAAATTATGATGCAAACAATCTCCCAAAACAAGACTAGAAGCCGGATTCCCCGTGAAGGGCTCTGAACTCCTTCCTCGTGATTCCTCTGGATATGAGTTGGAGGTGCACAATGTAATCTTGTTGTATGGGACTTTGATTGACAAGATGAATGAAAACAAGTGAATATTGCAATGAAAATAGAAAGCATGTAATAAGCAAGAGCAAGTAAACCAAACGCAAACACTGAGAATTTTTCGAGGTTCGAGCACCCAGCTCTACGTCCCCGCCTTCCCCAGAAGGATTTCTAACTACTATAACTTCACAAAGATGTTACAAATACACCGGAGTACCCAACTCCACAATCTCAAGTACAAGTTCTCTCTTGGTGATCAAAAGACCACAAACTCTCTTTTGAAAATGTCTCTTCCCTTACAAATATATGTAGAATGATGAGAGGATTGAAGCTCTTGTGTGTAAGTGAAAAGAAAAGGAAATCAGAGAGTTTTGAAAAACACTTCAGAAAATGAGAGAAATATTCAGCACAAAAACCAAGGAACAAAGCTCTTTTGAATGCTTTAAACTTTTGAAACTTTTGCAAATTTTTTTCTAGTAATGAACCTCTCCCTAAACACCCTTATTTATAGTAGAGGGCTAGGGTTTAAAGATAAAACTCACTTAAGGCTAATTAGGAAGTATTAGGATCAGTAAATATCATTTAAATCCTTTTTAGAAAGAAAAAGACAAAAATAAAACACCTCAAAAAAATAGCCGTTACTGTTCAAACGGCTCTTTCGGTCGACCGGAGGTTCAAATAAAATAGCCGTTGCAGGTTTCCGGTCGACCGTCCGGTCGACTGTGCACAAGCAGAGAGCAACTGCACTTCAGTCGGTCGACCGGTCGGTCGACTGAGAAACGTGCACACGGATACGCACCAACTGCCAGAACCTCGGTCGACTGGGTCGGTCGACTGATATGTCCTGACTTAGTGTCGGTCGACTGGTCGGTCGACCGGCTCAGGCCAAAAATCAAAACTGAAACAGATTTTTGAAGGGTATTTAAAATCTAACAAAATAGTTTTGAATTGAAACATGTATTATACCCAAAAATGAGTTTATAAACAAGAGGCTTTGTATTAAAATATTTTGTATATATATATAGGGAATATTTCTAGGCAAGACATGTGCGCAAAAACGTGTGTATTGGAATATAGAGCTTCAAACCTATTCACTATTCTTTAACAAAACTATAAAACTAAAAACAAATCTAATGAAGTCTTCTTGAGCCATGCAATGCCTTGCTAGAGCCTTTTCTTCTAAGTTCCTTCCTTGACGTGCAAAAAGCCTTCTTTGCTCCACGAACCTAGAAGTTCTTTCAATAGCTAAGCAATGGCCTCCAAATATGGTACTAACCTGAAACTTTTCTTAAACAAACTAATTAGTACCAAATAGCTCTTATTTGTTTTGTTATCATCAAAACTCTAAACAAATGGAGAGTGTAACCTTTTGGCCAACAAGTTTTTCTTTCTTGTAACTTTTAGTTTAGATCACCAACACCACATCTTCCAAATCTTTTTCATTCTTTTTCAATTTATTTATACATAGTCATTTTCTGATTTTCTCCACCTTCTCATTCTACCACATTCTTCCTCACTTCACTTTAACCTAATATTTTTCTTTTCTTTTTAAGAAAATAAAGAAGAACTTTAACCATTATTGGTAGCATAAAAGAGATCTTACTAAAAAGCGTCCATCGCTAGTCCCTCCTTGTGGATCATGACCCGCATAGCCACTTGCCATTGCGGTAGAATTGAGCACTTACACATCTCTATTTTAAAGTTCTGAAATACTGTATTTGTGTGCAGGTTTAAGCTCAATCAAAAATTTCGGTGCTGTTGCCGGGGAGGGACGGTAAGTTACTCTCTTTAAAAGTTTACATTTTTGGTTAACTTTTTTCTTTCTTTTTTTTTACAGATTCAACAACAAGGAATTCTTACTGCAGTGGACATATAAGTGGCCTTGGACTCTGCTCAAGAAAGCAGAGCCAAGAAGCCCTCAGATTTGCTACATTTCAGTGGCAAAACTAAGTGAACTACTAACCTGTATTCTTGCAGGTTGGCTGAATTAAAAATCTGAATTTCTGTAGCATTTATCTCCTTGTTTGACTCACTGTATATACATTTCTAACACAACAGTAAAAAGTTGATTGTAAGTGTTAAAAATGATTTAGATTTTGCATTTAGGCACGTGTCTATTTCATTTCATTTTTTATTTACTGTTGAAGAGTGCTGGAGCCAAGGTATGTGTGCATAGCATTTAGTATAAGATTCATTCCTGTATGATTGCTTGAATGTTACTTTTCTATATACTTGTACACTGCACTAAATTGACTCAAGGGCTTGTCCTATAAACAAGATAAGGTGGGAAAGTCATTATCCTCCCTTAGCCCACAAACAACCTCCTTACTCACTAACCCAAGCCTAACAAAAAATGAGTAGACGTTGGCCCTAGGGACATCTCGGACTCAATTAGGAGATTATCCTAAGGGGGAAAGGTGTTGGAATTTGACTCCTGTCAAATCAGTGTCTAGGAAGGGGATTAAGGGCTGAAAGCCCGAAGGTTGGTGGTTACTTAATTAAGGAACGTCTTTGACGGATAAGCTCCCACCAATCTTACCCTGACCTGACTGATTAGCTTGTGGTCAAAGTCTGCATTATACCTTCCGTGGACAGTTTAACCAGTTAGGAGTCGTCTAGGTCATAGTTCTACCCTAACTTAGGTTAGAATTTTTCTTTTTTGTTTGCTTATTTGTTTGTTTTTTTGTTTGTGTTTTATTGTGTGATATGGCTTATAACAACAACTTTCTAATTTTAATGGTAATTCATATTACACACCGACCTCTTTTTCGGATATTACCAACCCGGCATATTATAACTTTAACCAATATAGTGTGCCAGATTTGTCTTATCCGAATCAATATAACTCATGCCCCCAATCTTATAACCATAATTTCTAGAATAATTTCAACTCTTCACAGAGTCAGTTGGGATTCACCTCCCCCGAGTCTAATTTTCAACCAACTTGCCCTCCCTATCCACCTTGTCCACAATATTTTCAAGATTCATACTCAGTTCCACCAGTCCAAATAGAAAACCATCAATTTTGGAAATGAGTATGCGTGAGTCCAAACGAAAATCACAAAATCTGATTGGCTCATAATTTCACCACCAATTCTAAGACAACACTTCATCTTTTTAACAAAATAATGAACCAATCAACTATGAAAAGATGCTTGAAGCCATGACTCAGGCTCAAAACGCTCGTAATCACGACATAGATATGATGGTCCAATCTCTACGTTCTCACCGTTTGGCCAGTTCTGATGTCGGTAACCATTCTGTTAGAGCTGAAGAGTCACGTTGTTTTGGAATATAAGTTTCCATTTCAGAACAATCATTTGAACTTGCTCAAACTCCAAATTTTGAAAATGATATTGACAGTTTGGCAAGTTATTCCTTTCCTGAAATAGAACTTGAGAATGAATATGATCCTGAACATCAACTTACTGATTCAATTCTACTTCCTGATTCAACTATGACTCCTGTGTCTTCACCTGATTTCAATCTTTTTTCCGAGTCAACATTGGATCCTGTGCCAATTCATCATGAAATTGAATCACCCATCTTTGATGATCATATTGAACTTGACCAATTTTACACTTTTGAAAGTCCTATTGACAAATTGGTAAGTTCTCATTTTTATGACATTGAACTCAATGAGAAATGTGACCTAGATTCTCAAATCTGTGATCCAGTTCAAATTCCCGAATCAATATTGACTCCTGTTTTGTTACCAGACTTGAGTAATATTTTAGAGTCAGTTTGATTCCCACACCTATCATTCTTGAACTTGAATCACCAATATTAAGTCACATTCCATTGTTGGAAAATAAATGTTGACTTGAGTTTCAACTTCTTGACTTGGACCCACTTCCTGAACCAATTTCGACTCCTGAATCTTTACTTGACTTAAGTCACCTTCCTGAGTCGGTATTAATTCTTGTACTTCCTGAGTCCAAGTCAATCATTCTATCTTTTCACACTCCATTTTGGGACAAGGCGGTTGACAAATTTAACTCCGAAATTAATTATGGAATTTGGAAATTAGATGGGGTCAAATATTTAATAAAAATCATTCATGCATATATCATTTTAGTGAGTTATATTAGAGAAATTTCTGGTGGGTTCCTCCGAACCCCACGAAAAGTCGATTGGGCCGCATTTCGCAGACCAATCTGACCACCACCGGAACCACCACCTTAAGGTAACATTTTCCTTCCCTTTCTTCTTTTTCATGCATCTATGCATTAATTCATACATTGAGGACAATGCATGAGATAGGTGTGGGGGAGGGTCTAATATAACTTAGGTTTTCTCTTTTATAAAAAAAAATTTTTACTTTTAAAAAAACTTTTTGAAAATAGAAACAATATTTTGACATATTTTTTGTAAGAAATTAAGTCAATTTTAAGGAATAGGAAAATCAAAATTAGGATTTCTTAAATTTGGTCAAAATAAGATTATTTGTTTGATTTTAGGGTTAGGAAGATATTTTGTCAAAGTAATTTAGTCTTGATCATTACCTTAATGAAATATGCATACTTCATACACTTACACTCTTAGGGTTCAAAAAAAAGATTCTTATGCCTTATATATATATTAAAAAGAAAAAAGAAAAAAATATCTATGAAAGATGAACGAATCTAATTATTGATTAGCTAGGTACTTTGGCCTAAGCAAGCCTTAGTATTTATGCGAAAGATGATTAGATAAGTTTGAGAAAAAAATATATATAAAAATCCTCTGATTAAGCTGGGTATTTGTGCTTAATAAAGCATAAGTATTCAAGCCTAAAGGGGTCATAAAATAAAATACTTAGTTTTGTGGCCTTGTTTGCTCGAGTCCTTAAGTCCTTGGGGTGTTTCTCACCCGGTGCCCTAAGATCGTTTAGTTTGGGAGTCATCGATTAAAGGCTCGTTACATGGGCAGATTAGAAAGCCTAATAGAACTAAGGAATAATATCACAAAAAAATATATATATAAATAAGGCATAAGAGTTAGAGTTAATGAACCCTGAGTCAAAATTTTCACGGTCACAAGGTGCATATGACTTAGGGTAAAGTAATAAAATAAATGAGAAATACAATTTGACTCCTTACTTTGATTGATAACAAATTTTGAATAGAGACTAAGTTTAGGAATGAAAAATTCGATTTTTCTATAACTTATAGATTACTTAAATCTTACAATTATATTTCCAATATTTTTCTCTTTCAAAATGCTTTTCGAAAATACTAACTCTTTGTTTCTCTTTCTTTATGGATTTTGTGGGTGTAATCCACTGAAAACCCTTATGAGACAAAACTCGACCTCTAGGGGAAACCTAGAGGTTAACGGCTTGTTGCACATGCTCAGTGCAATCGCGTGACCTGCGAAAGTGGTCTAATAATCCTTAGTATAGTTTAGTTGTTTTGCTCGAAGACGAGCAAAAGATAGGTATGGGGGTGTGATTGGTCACTAATATTGCACATTTAATATCATATTCTCCTACTTATTATAGAATAAACTCTGTATTTTCCTAATTAAATGTTTAATTTATTTGCAGGCCCATTCCTAAAGGAGAGTGAAGAGAAATGAGCCCAAAAGCCCACCAAATCCTGTCTTAATTCAGAATAAATTCGAAATTAAGGAATCAGGGCTAAATCTTGGCATATCAGAGAGGTTGAAAACCGGTTGAGAAGAATCCTCCCTAAATCGATCGGTTGAAGCCAAGGATCAAAGGCCATTTCGTCAAAATCCCGGACATAAACTGCAAATTCAGATAAAGATAATTACAAATAAAAAAATCGGGGAGCTCCACCAACAGGGTGTGGCCACCTGACCACACCCTGGCCACGGAAACGCGGCCAAAGCCGCGTTTTCGCGGCTCTGTTGGAGAGTTAGGGGGAGCGTTTGCTCCCCCTATCTTCATATGATCCTGTAGGTTTTGTTTTGCCTATAAATACTGGGATTTTCAGAGCCTCCAGGGGACGACCATGCAGAGATAGATTCTAGGCCAGTTTTAATTCTTTTTAGTGTAGTTTTTTAGTTTTCTTTTTATGTAATTTTTAGTTTTTTATTTATGTAATTCAGAGGAGATCAGACTTTCATAGGAGAATGAGAATGAAGCTTGTGCTGAGAGTGACACCGGTGTAAGTTATTTTTCTTTTCTCTTATTGTTATGAAATCGAATCTATAGTTACCTTTTTATGTACTTCGTTTTAGTGTTCTTCTTCTTCTTCTTTTCTACTTCACTCATTCTTCTACCAATTGCTATCCAAGTGAGTCTTATAGCATTGAAAGAGCCTTGCCTTTGCGAGTGCCGCCGATAGCTCATGATGATGGATTTGAGTCTCTCTGTATCATTTCATGCTTGTTTTGTCTTGATGATGTAATGTGGAAGAGACAATAATCAACTCTTATGGGCTATGCGCTGATTGCCTCCACTTCAAGGTAACATCGTCGCCAAAGATTCAAGTTAAGCTTTTGGTCAAAAGGAGGTAAGTAATTATTTTTAGTTTTTCTTTCTTGTAACTTTTAGTTTAGATCACCAATACCACATCTTCCAAATCTTTTTCATTCTTTTTCAATTTATTTGTACATAGTCATTTTCTGATTTTCTCCACCTTCTCATTCTACCACTTTCTTCCTCACTTCACTTTAACCTAATAGTTTTCGTTTCTTTTTAAGAAACTAAAGAAGAACTTTAACCATTAATGGTAGCATAAAAGAGATCTTACTAAAAAGCTTCCATCGCTAGTCCTCCTTGTGGATCACAACCCGCATAGCCACTTGCTATTGCGGTAGAATTGAGCACTTGCACATCTCTATTTGGAAGTTCTGAAATACTGTATTTGTTTGCAGGTTTAAGCTCAATCAAGGTGCGACAGCTCTTCTTCGACGGTGCATCCAGAACGGGTCCGCGAGTAGAAATTGTAGCCGGAGTGGGGGTTGATCGGGGAGGAACAAGCACTCAAAAATGTGTATTTATGAAATCAATGTAAAGCTTATGTGTGCTAATGTTCCCTCGATACTTCCATTATAGTATTGGCTCAATGGGTCGAATCCACAGGGACGGGAGGCGATAGAAGCATTAACAGTTTTTATTCACGTCGTATGTTAACAATTTCTTCTTTATAAAAGAATGAGAAAAGAAACTGAAAATAAAAGAAATCCAGAAGTGATAGGTGGACAAGGCGATGATAGTGATGTAAAAATAAAAGAGAAGTGATTTTAAAAACAAAAAGATGATGAAACAAAGGTGAACTAAGAAGATGGTGAAAACAACGATGAAAAGATAAAAGAAGAGTTTTGAAATTGATTTTTAAAATAAGATAAAAGAAAACTAATGGCTACTAACTACTAATTTCTCCACTAACTATGCTAACCTCTTAGTGATAGTTGTCTCATATGGATCCTTGGCCATCACTAATCCTTTGCTTTAAGAGATGATACAGAACATGGCTCATAAGATTATTCTTCTATATTCAAACAATACATCCATACCACTAACAAGTTGCAAGCTACTATTAAATCATCAAAACTAGTTAGAGGTGAGCATGAAATAAAGAAGACAGGGCAAGTTAGGAAGTTAGTAGGTTAGGTGTTAGAAATGTTAGATTGTTAGAATCAATCATCATGAGCCATCAATGACTCTTACAAGAGTAAGACCTTGTAGAGGCTACTAGATTCATGTGGATTATCAAGTAAGTGGTTAGATGGTTAGTGGTTAGTAGTTAGATTGTCATGAGAAGAAGAAATTAGCTAAATATCATGTAGAAGATGGAGAAGATTACAATGGAGAAGAAATGAGGCACCTTTGCATAGATTGTCACCATCTATTATATCAATCCCTCTCTATCTCTCTCTGAATCTCTCAGCCCTACTACAAGATCTAAAAATGAAATACAAATATAAAAGAAAAGAAAAGAAGAACACCTACACTATCCTATACTAAAACATAAAAATCCTAGCCTAAATCAAAAACTGCTTGCATTTAGGGCCTCTGTAGAGGTATTTATAGGCAAAGGAGAGTTCTAGAAGACGAGACGGGGCCACGTGCCGAAAATCGATGCGTGGCTCCACCCAATTACCGCAGAAACGCGGCAATACTAGGGATATAAGTCCCTGGTTTTGGCGAGCGACGTCTCCTTTCTTCGCGGAGCTTCCTGGTATATTCGCATTTTGGTATTTTGGCCCGGATATTCATCTGACATGCACAAGGGTCTAGGTTCAATGTATTTTCTAGAAGATCCCTTGCTTGGCCTCCTAGAAATGCGGATTTAATTACCCAAAAATGGGTTTAATTAAGCTCTTATTATCTTTTGCCCTTCTTGTCTTGATTATCTGCAAGAGAGACCAAAACATGGTTTAGACTAACATTTTATTCATAAATCAGTAGGAAATGCGATATAATAATGCAGAATTGTAGACTAATCACACCCCCACACTTATCTTTTGCTCGTCCCGAGCAAAACAAGAAAAGAAAAACTATACTACAATTGATATTACACCACTTTCGCAGGTGACGCGATTGCACTGAGCGTATACAATAAGCCGTTAAACCTCTAGGTTTCCCTAGAGGAGGAGTTTTGTCTCCTGAGGGTTTTCAACGAATTGCACCTGAGCGTTTTCAGCGGATTGCACCCACAAAATCCATAAAGAAAGAAGACAAATGTTAGTATTTTGAAAATGCATTTTGAAAGAGAGACAAGTTTTCAAAATATTTTTGCAAAAAATATAAGCGATCTAAGATCATAAGTCCACCAAAAATTATCTTCCTTAAACTTAATCTCTATGCAAGATCTTATCTTCAATTAAGGTAAGAATTCAAAATTGGATTGAATATTTTATCCTTCATAAAACCTAAATAATATGCACTTTGTGATAGTGAAGATTTCTAGGATTTCAATTCTAACCATCAAGCCATTTATTTTTATATAAATATTTTTTTCTTTTTCTTCTTTTTCCTTCCCTTAGTTTTCTAGGCTTTCTAGTTTACCCGGGTAATGAGCCTTTAACCAATGACTCCCGTACCAGACAGTTTTAGGGCACCAGAAGAGAAAACATCCCTCGAGTTTAAGGACTCGAGTAAACAAGGCCACAAAACTAAGGGGGATTATTTGTTCTTTATTACCACCTTTAGGCGTGAATAATCATGCTTCTTGAGGCATACTTGATTGAGCTTGGACCTGCACACAAATACAGTACTTCAGAACTTTAAAATAGAGATGTGCAAGTGCTCAATTCTACCGCGATAGCAAGTGGCTATGCGGATCGTGATCCATAAGGAGGGACTAGCGATAGAAGCTTTTTTTAGTAAGTTTTCTTTTAAGATACAAAGGATGGTTAAAATTCTTCTTTTAGTTCTTGTAAAGAAAAAGAGAAAAATTAGGTTAAAGTGAATTAGGAAGAAGATGGTGGATTAAGAAGATGGAAAAACTAGAAATGATATGTACAAAGAAATGGAAAAGGAATGATAAAAGAAGTGGTAGATTGTGGTGTTCTAAACAAAAGAATTAAAAGAAAAGAAAGAAACTAAAAGTTACTTACCCCTTTGTGCTCATATACCTTAGATTCATAGCTACAACTTACCTTGTCTTTGAAGGCGATCAAGTATGGCGTGTAGGATCTTCCCCATTCCCTATCTACATTAAGAATAAAAGGGCAAGCTATACTAGCAAGAGAATGGTTGTTCATCACCATAGGCCATCAAGGGCACTTGCAATGGCGAAGCAGTCTTGAGGCTAACAAATTCACTTGGATTGCAACACATTAGAGGAAAGTAAATGAAAATAAGAGTAAAGAAGAAAAAGTAACTTTGATTCAATTCAAATAACAATGGAAGAAGAGATCACTTACACCGGTGTCACCTGCAGTACAAGCTTGCTCTCATTCCTCCATGAAAGTATCATCTCCTCTCAGTTACATAAAGAAAATAAAATTACAAGAAAGAAAATAAACACCTAAGTTATAAACTACAAATTAGCCTAAGTTCTACTCTCTGCTTGGTCGTCCTTTGTACGCTCTAAAAATCCCAGTATTTATAGGCAAAACCCAACCTATGAGAGCGTATGAAGATAGGGGGAGCAAACGCTCCCCTAACTCTCTAACAAAGTAGCGAAAATGCGGCTTTGGTCACGTTTTCGCGACCAGGGTGTGGCCAGGTGGCCACACCCTGTTGGTGGAACTCCCCGGCTTCGCGATTGATGTTTATCTTTAGCTGGATTTGCAGTTTAAGTCCGGGATTTTGACAAAATGGCCTTTGATCCTTGGCTTCAACCGATTGATTTGTAGGGATTTGTTCTAACTAGTTTTCAGCCGATCTGAACTGACCTGATCTGCTTTGATTTACTGAGTTCGAATTAATTCTGATATAATTCAGAATTTGATGGGCTTTTGGGCTCATTTCTCTTCACTCTCCTTTAGGAATGGGCCTGCAAATAAATTAAATAATAATTAGGAAAAAGTAGAGTTTATTTTATAATAAGTATGAGAATATGATAATGAATGTTCAATATTAGCAACCGATTACACTCCCATACCTTTCTTCTGCTTGTCCTCGAGCAAATAACTAAACAAAAATTATTAGACCACTTTCACAGGTTACGCGATTGCACGAGGGTGTGCAACAAGCCGTTAAACCTCTAAGTTACCCCTAGAGGACGAGTTATCTCGTGAGGGTTTTCAGTGGATTACACCCACAAAATCCGTAAAGAAAGAAAAAAATGTTAGGATTTTGAAAACACATTTTGAAAGAAAAATATTTGAAATATTATTGTAAGTTTTAAGTAATCTCTAAGTTATAGGAAAACCGAATTTTTCATTCCTAAACTTAGTCTCTATTCAAAAATTTGTTATCAATCAAAGTAAGGAGTCAAATTGTACTTCTCATCTAGTCTATTCTTTTACCCTAAGTTATATGCACCTTGTGACCTTAAAACTTTGACTAAGGGTTCTTTAACTCTAACTCTTATGCCTTATTTATTTATATATATATATATTTTGGTGGTATTATTCCTTAGTTCTATTAGGCTTCTAATCTGCCCATGTAACGAGCCTTTTAATCGATGACTCCCAAACCAAACGGTCTTAGGGCACCGGGTGAGCACCCCAAGGACTTAAGGACCCGAGCAAACTGTTTTCCATTATGTTTGCAAAGGGGGAAAACTTACAAAAAAGAGTTTGAGGAGCTAAATTACAAGTATTCTTAAAAAGATTACAAGTATATCTCCTCAGAGATTCTGGAGAAGTATGCCGATAGGAGTCTGGTCAGCGCGCGACCACTTTGTCCCTTTGACGATGCGAGCGATGAGATTCCCTTCTCGCCTGGTTCGGGGAATCAGAGAATAGAAGGTTGGTAGAACCCTCTTGCTGCTTCTCAAAATCGCCTTCAATTAGGAATTCCTTCTCGCCTGGTTCCGGAGATTCCTTGAGAAGAAGGACGATGCTAGGGTATCAACACCCTGAATAGAGAAAGCAATTCTCTAAAAGGTCTCTGAATTCGAGAAGCACGGTGCGTTATGAAGAAGCCTCTGCTTGTGGAGTCCTCTTGTATCTCCTCTGTGTCTTGATCGATCGATCCTCCTCTCTCTCTCCTTGTACCCCTGGCGGGCTATTTATAGGGAGAGCAAGGGTATAATCGTCCCTTGAAAATATGGAAACAGATTGAATCGAATCTGTTTAAAATCTGGAAAGAAGCCTTGCTGCGAGGCTAAGATTAGCTTCTGCGGAGCTAGAATTGGCAGGTCGGTTGACCTTCTCTATCCTTTCCATATCGTTGGAGGATTTCCCCTGATCCTCTTACTCGTTTTAGAAGAGTCAAGAGATTGTGGCAATCAACTGCCAAATTTGATCTCTGATTTGATCTTAATTAGATTTGATCTGATTGGATCCGATCTCATCCGGAGATTTGATTGGTCAAAGGTTGACCACAGTAGATTCATAGCGGAGCCGTCCGCATTGAGCTCGTAGCGGAGCTAGAGGCAGCTTCTGGCGAAGTCCGAAAGAAACCCTTTGGCGGAGCTGGAAGTCCTCTGTTGCGAAGTTTGCGAGTTAGCTTCCTGGCGAGGCTTTGGATGGCTTCAAGGCGAAGTCGAGTGATATTAGCCTCTCAAGCGAGGCTATCCCTTTGGGCTCATGTAATGCTAAGTGCTAGCACCTTAGACCTGCTGAGGTCTGTTTAGAAACAATCCGGGTTCACTGTCTGCTTGCTGGATCAGTGGAGTCCAAGTTGCTTCCTTGTCCCTCGGAGATGGGTGAAAACTGGTCTTCAGCTCGTCTGTCACTTGTCTTTTGTAAATGTCAACAAGTTTAGACATTGTTCGGACCAATAAGAATCTTGTCTTTTTTAAGTGTCAACAAGACCCCCTTCAAAGTTTTCAGAAGTCTGCAATGGCTCAGACTTCGAAATACTTTGAACTGCTTTGATTGGTGGTGTGTGGAGTATGAACGTCGCCATGATGGTTGAGTTCAGCTTCGCTTTAAATCCTGCTTTGGGATGTAGATTCGCCGAGGAATCATGTAGACTGGGTAGCTTCGCAGCTAGTAGCCCCGCATCTGGGCTTCTGAAGACATGTTCGCTTGGGAGGGCATGTCGCTTTCCCGAGATCAACTGTCGTGGGCTGGTTACGAGGAGGATTACCCCTTTCTTCGTGCTGATCGAGGGAGATATTCTCCGATTTGCACGTTTCCGAGGGAGGATATTCCCTTTCTTCAAGGCGCAATAAGTGCCTTTATGAGGGAGACGTTTCTCCCTTTGCACGGTTCCAAGGGAGACCGTCCCTTTTCTCAAGGCGTGATAAATGCCTTAAATGCGCTCGTGCTTCCACGTTTGAGGCGGCAGCGCTCAGGCCATGGGCCTATAAATAGGACACTTGAGGTCCTCTGAAGAGAAGTTCTTTGCCTCTCTTCTCTTCTCTTGGTTTGAAAGAGATACTCAGATCTCTGAACTAGTGGGAATGCCCACTCTGGTCATTATTCGGCCAAGGACCGGTAAGTCTTGATCGTTCAACGACTTCACCGATTTTAGGAAATTCACCTCCCTTAATTCAGCTTTAGCAGCTGCTTCAGGGATTTGCTTCCCTTGTTCTTCATCTTACAATTGACTGATCTGTAGAGAAGGATTTTGGCATAGCTTCCTAGAAAGATCGCTTCATGTTAAATCCGCTGCCCAGACAAAACTTGGGACTTGGTCTCTTCAATAGTTGAGCCAGTCTTGCCATATAGGCGGAGTTAAGACTATCCCACGGGGTCAGTCTGGCTAGCCATATAGGCGAGGCTTGGGCTTGGCGTTTGCTGAGCCAGCCCATCAGTGCTGTGCAGGCGAGGCTTGTCCTCTGCTTTTACTGAAATTGGATTGCTTTGACCCAAAGGATTCTGATTTGCAATTTTTTCTGTGCTTAACTGCTAATCTGTTCTGATTTGCCTTGCAGTGGGCTATGCTCGCCAATCTTGTGACTTGATGGAAGGAACCATAAAATTGCCTTATGCTTCCCCGGTTGAAGCTTTACTTTTAAGCAGGAGGAACAATTCGGGGCAGCGGGTGCATCTCCCAGAGGCTGCTGGCAGCCTCTTATCCGAGATGATTCGTTCTGAGGTGAAGCTGGTAGCCGCTTCGTCGGAGATGATCCGCTTCAAGATAGTAGGCGCTGCCTGTGGGTTTGCCGGCATCATTGCCAACTTTCAACTTTGGTGGCCTTTGGGGGCGATCCACTTTGGAAAGGCGGATATCACACCCGTTAGATCACTGGTACCACTGCCGATTCCCATTATACGTGATCTATTGTGTTGGCGGCGATAGGTTTCTATTGCCAGGCTTCAACAAAAATGGCCTGGCAAGACCTGCCATTTTTGTGGTAAATAATGACCGTGTCCTTGCGGCACCACTGATTACAGCCTTGTGCAGGAGGAAGGCCTCCTTTGTCCAGTCGGTTTGACTTAGAAGCGGGTAAAACCACTTGTATGCTTTTTTGCACAAATTACCCTGTCGAGCAACTGGGTGTGTTGTATGAAACACAACTTCGATGTACTATCAATGTACCCTTCTTTTTTTTAAATCAATGAAAGTTCATCATCTGATCTTCGCTTGCTTTCTTTGAAGGTTTGGCCATAGCGGGGCTAAACCGTATGCGGAGTTAAGGACATAGTCCTTTCTTTGAGTGATCTTCGCGAGACTGGCATGTCAGCGCCTTTTTTAGAGGGCTAAGGTAAGCCTCTCGGCGAATGTCCTTGAAGGATTGTGCGAAATCCGCACTTTAAGCCAGGGCGAAGTTAACCCTTAGCGGAATCGAAGCAGCGCTTCTCGGGAAGGTCCTTTGGGCGGCGTTTTGAATTAATTCGAAACGGCGACACACGCCCTTTTCGAGGCCTCGTTTCAGGCGTTGATTGGCCTATAAAAGCCCGATCGGGCTGAGCAGGAAAAGATCTCCTTTTTTTTTCAGAGAGATTTCTTGACTTTCCCTCTTCCTCTTCCCTCTTTGTTCAGAGAACCCTAAGAACTCTTGCAACTCTTTAATGGCGCCCAAAAGACGAGCGGGAAAAGAAGTGGCGACTTCTGCAGCGGAGGGTCCTCCTCCTCCTCCGGTCATCGAGCGACCAGTCACCGGTAAGGGATTTTCCTATCTGATTAGAGACCGTGGTCTCTCTCCTTTGGAGCCAACATTTGGCTATTAGGATGATCGAATAAGATCTGTCCTCATTAGGGAACTCATTTCCTTGAATCTCCCTATCTTCCTTGCACAAGGGAATTAGGAACCGAACAGTTCCTCGTACGAAGCCATTACTCGGGCAGTCTCCATCCTGTTGAGGAACAGGATATAGGTCTGTTCCTTCAGTCATGGTCACGAAGGGTGACTTTTGACCATGATGCCCTCTTGGTGACGTTAGCCCTTAGGGCTATACCACTTCCTGTTTAAGCGAAGTTGGTACTTTGGACGCCTTTTGCAAAAATGCAATTTTATCCGCGAGATCAAGCTTCATCGAGGCTATCGCCTTGCTGGCCTTGCTTGCTGAGCGAGGCTATGCCTCACTTGATTGTTGAACTAATCATAGTTCGTTTCTGTCTTTGCAGTGCATTACACTCCCGATCTCCTGAGCAGTCTGTTTGGGCTGACCAGTGGAGCAGATGGTAACCTCAGCCTGCAGTTCCATGGACAGGCTTCTTTGTTCAGTGAGCGGAGATCCCTCATTCGGGATACGCTCATCTAAGGCGGTCATCCGCAGACCACGCAGAGTATCTTGACCACGGCTCCTCTTGAGGATGTTGACCGTCGGACTTACAGAAAGCCCGACTTTATGTTCGGGGATGCCGCATCCGATCCCGATCGCCAGTTGCAGGCAGGCGAAGGACAATGGATCTTTCAACTGGATGTCGAGAAGTTTTACCTTCCGTCGACTAAGCGACACTTTCCTTTATCTTCTTTCATGAATGTGACTCAGGCTCGGAAGATGGCGTGGGGCGTAAGCCGAAGCGTCGAATCCGTCCATGTTGGGAGATTAACCTTTCAGTCGGGCTATTCGAGGGTGGGCCCTCCCCTCAGCATAATGGGGCTATATCCTGGGAAGGTATCGCGGGAACTTCCAGTGGGAGAGAACCCGACTGTGGCGCAGACCTTTGGCACTCAATTCTGCGCAGTTGGTGGGAACTATCCTGCAACTGACTTCAGGGCTCCCGGTTGGGTTCATCCTCCTAAGACATGGTGGGCGGAGTTGACCAACTATATCCTCGCTCACTTCAAGGAGGACTTGGAGGGGTTGAATCTCTATGAGGCCGTTAGGGCGACCTGCTACGGCATTGAGATGAAGGTGGCGTGCTTCTACGCCATCCTTGAGTTGTACTGCCCGGCTTCGGGGACTTTCTTCACCCCGGTTGGCGAGCTGGGCATGGCTTTGCATGAGATGTGGGAAATCTCTGCTTTGCCTTTTGGGTCTCTTCCATACGAAGAGTACTTTCCCTGTGAGGCGGAGTTGGCTCTCCTGGAGAAGCAGGAGCCTGCTATGCTCGAGACTTATCGGGAGTTGATGTGCCACTTGCATATTTGTTCTAGCATTCACGGTGGTGGCAAGGGTAGCTCGAAGAGCTTAAAGAGCTGGGGAAGTTACCTGTTCCCAGACATGAAGAATGCTCCTGAAGCAGCTCATCGCGGAGTTACTGATGGCGATGTTGTTGAACGGATGGAGATGTGTCTCCAAAGGGATATCGTCGTAACAGAAGACGCAGGTCCCTATGAGAAGGGTGATACCCTTTGGAGCTTTCACCATCAGGCCCGTCGGCCTATGTCTCGAAAGGCGCTGCTGGCCGGTTTCTTAACCGTCTGGTTAAAGAAGTGTGTTGTGCCTTCTTCCTCGGGTGGCATCGTCCACCCGAATGTTCTGCTACCCGCCGTTCGCTTGGCCCACGGCCACCGTCTGGGTCTTCTCCCGGCCATGGTGTGTTGTATTCAAAGAGGCCTTCGCGCACTAACGGAGGCTTTCTGCAGGCCACCGGCGGCAAGACGTGGGAAGAGTGCTATCCTTCCTTGCGATGGACCCAATCCTAGGGTGGGTCTACCGTACACCTACTTGATGGCGTGGTTCGCCTTACACTGCCCTACTTTGATTGGAGCTGGGGAAGATCCTCCGCAGGGTGTTCGAACGGCTCTTCTCCGCCGATTCGAAGGTTGCTCTTGGATGAAAGCCTACGTGGCCGAGGCCCGTAAGTTAGTGCGTCGTCATGACGCTTATAGCCTGTTCCGCTGTTTTTCTCGCATTCGGGGCGCAGGATACAACGAGGAATTCTGAGATGCGGAGTCAGGGCGGTCTCCCATGAGTCGGGGCATTTTTGAGTGGCTGGTCAGCATCCGGCCCTCGCATTTGCTGTACAGGAGTGGGGATACCTGCTACCTGGAACCCTACGTCCCAAGTCGATTTGCCCGCCAATTCGGGTACGACCAGCTGTATGTGGGCAACCCCAATTCGGACCTGGCTTTCATGGGGAGCCTTATTGATGGAGCCCGTGCCTGGCGGTTCTTTACTGCGGATGGCACTGGGGCGTGGCTACGCACGCCGCTGCAGGACCCCGGTCTCTCGACGACCCTATGCTTTTGCCAGTGGTACGTGGCTTCCAACTCCACACCTCCTGGATTTAATGTCAATAGTACGGGTGTGAAGTTAATCTCTCAGCGACTGAAGCGGAAAGCCTCTGATAAGAGAGAAGGCAAACGGGTTCGTGTCCCCGGCTTGGAAGAATTCATCGCTGTGGATGACAGCGAGGCTTCTGATGCAGGGAGTCCTCGCTTCGAGGCGGGGGCTGGAGCTGATACTCCTGCGGCTGGTTCTGGTGTGATGGGGACATCTTCCCCACGACGTGTGGAAGGAGTGGAAGAAGAGGATTCTGACGTCCACTTCAAGAGAAAACAAGCGGGTAGCTCTCGTAGGAAATCGTTGGCGAAGAAGCCCCGTCGTCAAGCTCCTACGATTATCGTAGAGGGTTATCCTCTACAGCGATTCCTCCTGCTGCCCCATTAGCGGCTGAACCGTCGGTTGCTGAACCAACTAGCGGTGAATTCGCTCTAGGTCTGGGTGAGGTTACCCTTGTTCATATAATGCTTCTGGTGTGTTTCGAATAACTCATCCTTTGCTTCTTGTTGTAGGAGCCGAGACGGCTGGAGAGCAAGGGGAACATTATGATCCCCTATTCACTTATGGGGCTGCAGCCGGTTCCCCTGCTCACTCGGAAGAGTCTGTGAGTGGCGCGGCTGATGTTGGTCCTTCAGGCGTTGGGACTTCTAAAGGGAGTCCTGAGACATCGAGCTCTATCGGGTGGTCCACAGGATACTCGGCAAGTGAAAACAAGCCGACTATTCGTGTTGATTCTGCCAAAAAATTTTCGATGGAGCCTCTGGAGACTGGTGCGGCCGACGAGATGTTCGAGGCAACATCATCCTTTGGTATTGTCGTACCCTCTTGGCTTTTTCTGTATATAGTGTCCCGACTAACCGCAGTCTTGTTACAGGTGTTCGGCCTCAAGACGCATCAGCTTCAAGGGAGCCGGTAGATCTTCCTGAGGGATCGAGAGGTGACATGAGCACTTCGGCCACAGCGGATGCTGCTGTGTCTGACGCGCTGTACGGTGACCTGCCTTCTTATCGGCCTAAATCAGCTGAAGGACCAAAGGTTGAAGGGGCGGTAGTGCCGGAGGTATCCTCACTCCCAATCACATCAACGAGTGAGGTGCGGACTGTTTTGCCGAGTGCGGCATTGAGGGTGATTGCGAGCCCTACTTCTCCAACCCTGGTGGTTGAGC
Source organism: Agave tequilana (assembly GCA_038442645.1). Classification (NCBI taxonomy): domain Eukaryota; kingdom Viridiplantae; phylum Streptophyta; class Magnoliopsida; order Asparagales; family Asparagaceae; genus Agave; species Agave tequilana. Next base: position 175,864 of record JAVJIF010006516.1, read on the forward strand.
CTGCTGCTCAAGAGGTGGTTGCCAGTCCTACCTCCGCGGTGGCTGGCGTGCTGGTTTCGATGAGGACTCCGCCGAGATCGCCTTCAGCTAGCCCTGCTACTGTCAGTGTTCCCGCTGCTTCTTCTGCGACGGCGTCGACCAGGCTGGTGGACTATTCCGAGGTTGCCTCCCTGCCAGAAATGGCTGAGGCCGAGAATGATTACATAGGTGACCTGGTCGATAGCTTTTATAGAAGCTTGGAGCGAACTATCGACCTAGTTTTGAAGGGCTCGCCTATACCGTTCTCAAAGCTGAAGGTGGTCCTCTCCCGTGATATTGAGAGCATTCGAGACTTTGAGGGGTATCATCAGGCTGCTGCTTTAGAACTCCTGGTGGATGAACTTGAGAAGGCTGTAGAGGAGTGGCGCCGTCTCTATCGCTCAGACCCGGCGTCCTTAGCTGATGAGCGACTCGCCTGTCTTGTTGCCCGAAAGCACGAGGCCCGGCTTGCTGCTCAAGAGGCTGCTAAGACCGTCTCTTCTGATTTGAAATCCTTGGAAACAAGGCAAGCGGAGGTTGGAAGTGCAATTGACGCCTCCACTAGTGCTCTTCTTGGCGCTGAGGATAAGATTGCGAAGGCTGAGGAAATGTTCAGGAAAGCAAATCTCCTCTTATCCAAGGCCATATCGGTGCGTCTTGAGGAAACTGCGCGGCTTAAAGAACTCAAAGCTCAAAGTGAGGAGCTTGCGCGGCAGGAGCTGTCACAGAGGGCAACTTTGGCAGAAGTTGAAGCTCGTCTGGCTCAGGCGGTGGACTTTGATGAGGCTGAGCTGAGGTCACAAGCGCTTGCCCAGGCTGTTGATGATAGGAAGACGAGGCTAAATGCCCTCGGAGAGCGGCTCAGATCATACAGTGTACGCTTGTAGGTCATTGTATACGTGCCTCCATGTGTCTCCATCTTTTGGAATTAATGGAAATTCTTTCTTTTGTTTTGCTTCTGTTGAATCTCCATCTTGTTCTTGCTTGAGGACGTAATCTTTGAGACGTGGCTATCCGTCGGTTCAGAGGTCGCAATGACATAACCGATTAAGACGTCAGCGATCTCGAGGTTAGCCCTTTGCGGGGCTGAAGGGGAGATACTTTCCTTTTGTAAATGTCAGCAAGCATCGGTGAGTCCTGTCTTTTGTAAGTGTCAACAGGCTCAAAGTTGAGACTTAGCTGTCCGCTGGTTCAGAGGTCGCAATGACATAACCGATTGGGATGCTACCAAGCTCAATGGTAGATGAAACTTGGCTATCTGCCAGTTCAGAGGTCGCAATGACATAACTGGTTGAGAAGCCAACAAGCTTCAAAAATTGGTGAAACTTGGCTATCTGCCAGTTCAGAGGTCGCGATGACATAACTGGTTGAGAAGCCACCAAGCTTCAGAGAGGGTGATACTCGTCTTTTGTAAATGTTAACGAGTATCGAGACCTGTCTTTTGTAAATGTCAACAGGGCTCGGAATTGAGACTTAGCTGTCTGCTGGTTCAGAGGTCGCAATGACATAACCGGATGAGACGCCACCAAGCTTCGAAAATTGGTGATACTCGTCTTTTGTAAATGTCAACGAGTATCGAGACCTGTCTTTTGTAAATGTCAACAGGGCTCGGAATTGAGACTTAGCTATCTGCTGGTTCAGAGGTCGCAATGACATAACCAATTGAGACGCCACCAAGCTCAAGGTTGGTGATACTCGTCTTTTGTAAATGTCAATAAGTATCGAGACCTGTCTTTTGTAAATGTCAACAGGGCTCGGGGTTGAGACTTGTCTTTTGTAAATGTCAACAAGCTCGAAATTGAGACTTAGCTGTCTGCTGGTTCAGAGGTCGCAATGACATAACCGAATGAGACGCCACCAAGCTCAAGGTTGGTGATACTTATCTTTTGTAAATGTCAATAAGTATCGAGACCTGTCTTTTGTAAATGTCAACAGGGCTCGGGGTTGAGACTTGTCTTTTGTAAATGTCAACAAGTTCGAAATTGAGACTTAGCTGTCTGCTGGTTCAGAGGTCGCAATGACATAACCGAATGAGACGCCACCAAGCTCAAGGTTGGTGATACTTATCTTTTGTAAATGTCAATAAGTATCGAGTTTGTAGTAGAATTTGGGAGAAGTCTCGTTTTCACGGGAAGAAACGAGGGAATCACTGTCATAGGTTTAATGTTAACGTAACAGCGAAATGTATATGTGGTCTTACCATTCTATGGATGAGAATTGGTAAGTGACTTTGGAGGTCTCATTCTCTCGGAGAGAGATGAGGGGACTGCTGTCATAGGTTTAATGTTAACATAATAGCGGAATATATGTGGCCTTACCATCCTATGAATGAGAATTGGTAAGTAACTTTGGAGGTCTCATTCTCTCGGAGAGAGATGAGGGGACTGCTGTCATAGGTTTAATGTTAACATAACAGCGGAATATATGTGGACTTACCATCCTATGGATGAGAATTGGTAAGTGACTTTGGAGAGGGAATCAAATGGGAACTGGTCCCTTAGGATTTTTAGCAAATCCCCAGCTGTCAACGGGTTTGATATGCCTTTAACAAATACCGTTTGAGTTGGGCTAGCCATGCTATTCCCCTCAGCATGATGAGTTGTCGAGGACTTATGTTGGGCTTATAGGCCAACATTTTCCTCTATCCTTAATCGTTAAAGGATATTGGATTATTAGGTTAATGTCTGCATAACCTTGATTCCCCTTTAGGATAACCGGTGCCGGCCAGGTTCCTGTTGGTTTTCGGCTGTATGACCTCACTTGGAGGAAGAGAAAGGCTCTTTTTGTGTGTGCTCCAGACACGGAGATCTTGATCAGAGGTGTAGTGTTAACTTGAACAAGAGAAGGATCCTTGATTAAGGATAATATTTCTTTAAGAACTTGCCATTGATCGGCATCATGAGTAGGTCGCCCTCTGCAGTCGCGAGGCGGTATGCTCCGTTTGAATAGACTGTTTCTATTACAAACGGTCCTTCCCATTTAGGCTGAAATTTGCCTTTGGTCTTGTGCGTCATAATCATCGGTCATCTGACAGCTAAGACCAGGTCTCCTTTCTGGAAGACTCTCTGTTTGACCTTCTTATTGAAGGCTTTTGAGATTCGAGCTTGATATAGCTCGATATGTTGCTGAGCTTGTAGTCGCTTCTCGTCCAAAGCTTCGAGCTCTTGAAGGCGTAGGCGATCATTGTCCTCTGATGTGATTTTAGTAATCAGAGCTACGCGCAACGATGGCATCTGGATTTCTAATGGGAGGACTGCTTCGCACCCATATACCAGGGAAAAAGGCGTATTGCCTGTCGGTGTCCGCACCGTGGTTCGGTAGGCCCAAAGACATTCACCGAGCTTTTCGTCCCAATCTCGCTTATTCGAGGAGACGAATTTCTTAAGCAGCTTGATGATTGTTTTGTTGAATGCTTCCGCCAAGCCGTTGGCAGCAGGATTATAGGCAGTTGAAGCTACATTCTGAATTCGGTATTTATTGCAGAACCGATAGAATACTTGGCTTATGAATTGGGGACCGTTGTCGTGGATGATCCGCCTGGGGACACCAAATCGATGGATGACGTGGTGCTTGATAAAGTGAACTACATTGGAGGTTTTGACTTCAACTAATGGTATAGCCTCCGCCCATTTTGAGAAGTAGTCGGTTATTGCTAGGATAAACCGGTGACCTTTTGTCGAAGAAGGACTGATTGGTCCTACGACGTCTATTCCCCATGCTTCAAATGGCCATGAAGCAGCAGTCGGGTGGAGCAACTCCGAAGGCTGGTGTATGAAGTCCGCATGAATCTGACATGCTTTACACCTTCGTGCATATTGGATAGCGTCGGCTATCATAGTTGGCCAATAATATCCCAGCCTACGCAACCTGTCTTTAAGCTTTAGACCTGGCTGATGAGCTCCGCAAGTGCCATCATGCGCTTCTTGGAGCGCTTCCTGTGCCTCTGAATTGGAAAGGCAACGGAGGAGGACACCGTCATATGAACGACGGTAAAGTGTCTTCAGAGTCGGATCGTAGTAGAAACGGAGAAACCTTCGTCTGATAGATGCCGCTTCTTTAGGATTGTCTGGAAGCAGACCGTGCAAAGCATAGTCAATGAGAGGAAAACGCCAATCCCTCGGCTCAAGATTCGTCGAGACATTATAGACTTCTCGAGTTCTTAGCATGTGCTTGGAGCATACAAGATGTCGAGTTGCGACTGTGAGGTGATACTCGGTGTCAGCTGGCAAGGCTAGAGCTGTTGCTAAGGCAGCAAGGGCGTCCGCCTTAGTATTTTGAGATCGGGACACGTGCCCGATGTAGAAACCTTCAAATAGGTTAGCCAATTCGATGGTTGTATGGTAATAAGGCACCAAGTCCTCATGGCGGACTTCGTATTCGCCTTTAACCTAATTGATGATCAGTTTTGAATCGCCACAAGCTTCGAGGTAGCGTACCCCCATTCCATGGGCGAGCTGAAGACCGATGAGCAGAGCATTATATTCTGCCACATTGTTGGAGCACGATTCTGTCAAAGAGAATGCTCTGGGCAGGACATGATTCTGTGGGGAGATAAACACAACCCCCACTCCGACAATAATTTTGCCTTTAGGGCCCATTCGCGATGCTCCATCAAAGAACATCTGCCACACTTCCTCTTCTGAGGTTGCATAAGACTCGAAGACTTCATCAGGGATATCTTCGTGAAGTTTTGAATGCTCCGGAACTGGATGAGCAGCCAAGAACTCTGCAAGGGCCTGGCCTTTAACCGCCTTCTGAGGCGTGAAGATCATGTCGTATTGAGACAATAAAAGTGCCCACTTAGCCAATCTTGAATTCAATGATCCTGGCTTTGTCATAAGAAGACGCAATGGGTTTACTCTGGAGATGACATGTATGGTCTGGCCGACCAAATAATGTCGTGTCTTCTGAACAGCGAAGACGAGAGCTAAACACTCTTTCTCAATAGGGTTGTAGCGAGATTCCGCTCCTATGAGAGTTCTGCTCAGATAATAAATGGCCTGCTCGTGGCCATTGTCGTCCTTTTGAACGAGGAGGGCACCGAGAGAGTAGTCCATAGCCTTTACATAAAACAAGAATGGCTTCCCTGATGTAGGGGCCACTAAGACTGGAGGCTTTGTGAGGTACCTCTTGATGTCTTCATAAGCTTCCTGACAAGCTTGATCCCATACGAAGGGAGTACCCTTTTTCATGAGCCGGGTGAACGGCTGACAGCGGCCTGAGAGATTTGCGATGAATCTTCTAATATAGGCCAGCCTGCCTTGCAAGCCTCTGAGCTCTTTGAGATTCCTTGGTGGATGCATGCTCTGAATGGCTTTGACCTTGTCGGGTCAAGATGAATCCCTTTTGATGTGACAATAAACCCAAGGAACTTGCTACTTGACACTCCCAAAAAGGATTTTGTTGGGTTCATTTTCAGTTGATGAGCCCGCATTATGTCGAACATCGTTCTCAGGTCGCGAAGGTGTTCATTCTTGTTGCGACTTTGACGGCAATGTCGTCGACATAGCATTCCACCGTTTTTCGGAGATGATCGCGGAAGATCACACTCATTTCCCGCTGATAGGTTGCTCCGGCGTTCTTCAGTCCGAAGGGCATTACCGTGTAGCAGTATACCCCTAATGGTGTTCGGAACGAAGTATGCTTCTCGTCGTCGGGATACATCTTAATCTGGTTGTACCCTGAAAAGCCGTCCATGAAAGACATTCTTTTGAATCCACATGTGTTGTCGATCATGACGTCGGTGATGGGCAGTGGGAATTCGTCTTTGGGACAGGCCGTATTGAGATCACGGTAGTCGATGCAGATCCGTATTTTCCCGTTCTTTTTGAGGACGGGGACGATGTTAGCTACCCAATCAGGATGTTGTTCTTCCCGGATGAAGCCACATGCAATGAGCTTGTGAACTTCGGCTTCAATAGCTTCCATAATGTTCGGGCGAAACCGACGTTGTTGCTGCTTGACTGGCTTGACGTCGGTCTTGATGTTCAGACGGTGCATAGCGACCTGTGGATCAAGTCCGGGCATATCTTCGTAGCTCCATGCGAAGACATCTATATACTCCTTCACGAGACCGTTCAATGTAGTCACGGACAGATTCGCCCTTCCTCTGCACAGTGGAGAGGAGTTTGTCCATGGTTACCTCGGTATCATCCTCATAGAAACGAGAGAGGAACCGAGTTTCCAGGTCGATCCAGGAGTTGATAGAGCCCGGGGGAAGACTGCGAAACCAGTCAAACGCCACCCCCTTTAAGGTGCCAATGAAAAGCCTAGCCATTATGGCGTCATTGCTTATAACATTACCAGTCTGAGACCGGAAATAGTAGATGTGCTGATTTGGCGAGCTCTTTCCATCATAGGTATGCAGCGTTGGCGGTTTGAACTTCGGTGGGTATGGCACCGAATCCCACTCCAGCGGATAAGGACGGACTGTCCCTACCTTCTTTAATTCATCCCTCTGAGCTAGGGACGCGATCTGAGCTTGGAGGCCCTTAAGGACTTCGGCGTCTAGGGAAGAACCCTCCTTGGATTTCTCCGGCTTTGGTTGCTCATTGCTGAAGTGTTCCTCCTCATCGCGATTGCTCCCGGCATCATTGTTATTCCGGTTATTGAGGAGTTGAGCGAGCATCTGTTGAATATTATCCAGAGCCTCTTGCTGAGTCTTGGAAGTTTGCTCCTGGGCTTCCAGGCGCCGACGAAGATCGTCGTTGACGTTATCAGCCATATTGACTGATGCTCTGTCTGTTCGCACCGAACTGACTGTCGCCGAAGAGGCATACCCACTATCTTCATCTTCTCCGTCCGATGATTGGAGTGATCTTGTGGGCTGTGACGAGGCTAGGGCCATCGAGGAAGAAAGCTGCTCGTAATTGTAGGGTATCGCCACCCTAGATCTGGTGTTTCGGAAAACACCCTCTTCTTCATGCACCAAGACTTCGCCCAAGCCTGGGCTGTAGTCTGGATCTGGGGACTCTTGTCCTCTTCCGGTCATGTTGACGGATGCGGAGGGTAGATCTCGCGAGATGCTCCTTTTGCGATGTTTCACCGGGACTTGCACCGATAGTCGATCAAAAACCGACCGTCGTCTTGGAGGCGTGGCGGAGATTGGTCCCAGCCGGCAATGGATCGAGTGGAGTGTCAGCAGTTGACATCCCCTGTGTTGGCAATAGGGGGAGGAGGTTTGTCTATCCGTCAACAATTTCCTCAAATCGAACCCGGTCGGGTCCCTGCAATCGAGCGCAAAGGCTCTTTTGGATCGCGCATATGGCGATGTCCTGCTTCTTTTATCCCTGTAGACGGGATTAGCACTGAATAGTGCTTTAGTTCTAGCTTCGCCATTAGACGCGAACTTAGTGCTTAACGCACTGGAAAGTGAAGCATGCTGCGGTGCTTTACCCGCTATGCTGTTGCGAAGGCAATTAGCCTTAGATGGTACTTTGGTTTCAGCTTCGCGGTCATGGACCCTGCGCGTACGCTGTGGTACAGTAGCTTCGTTCATGAGAACGAGGCCGGCGCGAGGCATCGCTGCCCTTAAATTGGACGACGGTATGATTGCCGTCGTAACTTTATGATTGGAGCAGACAGGCATCTTGCCCTTCTCTTCGGTCGAAGACTTCTGTTTAGGTTTCCACATCCGCCTTGGCAGAGGAGACTTAGGTTCGCAGGGAACCTGATTAGCCACACGCGAGGCTGAGGGGTGTTGGCAGAATTCTGCTTCCGGTTTCTGATTTGAAACCTTGGTCGTGGAAACCCTCCTATGCTTCCGTGCTCGAAGCGTTGGGCCACCCCCAGAGAGGACTTCTTCAAATCTTGCTTGATCGAACTGAACCACCAAGTTCTCGCAAGTAAAAGAATCAGACTGCGGACGTGCTTCCTTGTTGCGCCAAATAACCGCAGTAGGTTCGCAGAGAACCTTTTCAGTCTCCGCAGAGACTTCCCTTGAAGATATAGCCAGAGAAGCTCTGGCTGCACCGGCTTTTCTGAATTCAGAGTTAGACCCGAAGGTCTGTTCGCCGCATTGCGACACTTGATTCTCGGCAGTGGAGAATTTCTTCCCCAGCGGAGTCGCCATCTTGTTTTCCATTATGTTTGCAAAGGGGGAAAACTTACAAAAAAGAGTTTGAGGAGCTAAATTACAAGTATTCTTAAAAGATTACAAGTAGATCTCCTCAGAAATTCTGGAGAAGTGTGTCGATAGGAGTCTGGTCAGCGCGCGACCACTTTGTCCCTTTGACGATGCGAGCGATGAGATTCCCTTCTCGCCTGGTTCGGGGAATCAGAGAACAGAAGGTTGGTAGAACCCTCTTGCTGCTTCTCAAAATCGCCTTCAATTAGGAATTCCTTCTCGCCTGGTTCCGGAGATTCCTTGAGAAGAAGGACGATGCTAGGGTATCAACACCCTCAATAGAGAAAGCAATTCTCTAAAAGGTCTCTGAATTCGAGAAGCACGGTGCGTTATGAAGAAGCCTCTGCTTGTGGAGTCCTCTTGTATCTCCTCTGTGTCATGATCGATCGATCCTCCTCTCTCTCTCCTTGTACCCCTGGCGGGCTATTTATAGGGAGAGCAAGGGTATAATCGTCCCTTGAAATATGAAAACAGATTGAATCGAATCTGTTTAAAATCTGGAAAGTAGCCTTGCTGCGAGGCTAAGATCAGCTTCTGCGGAGCTAGAATTGGCAGGTCGGTTGACCTTCTCGATCCTTTCGATATCGTTGGAGGATTTCCCCTGATCCTCTTACTCGTTTTAGAAGAGTCAAGAGATTGTGGCAATCAACTGCCAAATTTGATCTCTGATTTGATCTTAATTAGATTTGATCTGATTGGATCCGATCTCATCTGGAGATTTGATTGGTCAAAGGTTGACCACAGTAGATTCATAGCGGAGCCGTCCGCATTGAGCTCGTAGCGGAGCTAGAGGCAGCTTCTGGCGAAGTCCGAAAGAAACCCTTTGGCGGAGCTGGAAGTCCTCTGTGGCGAAGTTTGCGAGTTAGCTTCCTGGCGAGGCTTTGGATGGCTTCAAGGCGAAGTCGAGTGATATTAGCTTCTCAAACGAGGCTATCCCTTTGGGCTCATGTAATGCTAAGTGCTAGCACCTTAGACCTGTTGAGGTCTGTTTAGAAACAATCCGGGTTCACTGTCTGCTTGCTGGATCAGTGGAGTCCAAGTTGCTTCCTTGTCCCTCGGAGATGGGTGAAAACTGGTCTTCAGCTCGTCTGTCACTTGTCTTTTGTAAATGTCAACAAGTTTAGACATTGTTCGGACCAATAAGAATCTTGTCTTTTTTAAGTGTCAACACAAACAAGGCCATAAAACTAAGCATTTTATTATATGAACCACTTTTAGGCGTGAATACTTATGCTTTATTAGGCACAAATACCCAACTTAATCAGAGAATTTTTATATATATATATATTTTTTCTCAAACTTATCTAATCATCTTTCGCATAAATACCAAGGCTTATTTAGGCCAAAGCACCTAGCTAATCAATAATTAGATTTGTTCATCTTTCATAGATATATATATATATTTTTCTCTCCTTTTTTTATAAGGCATAAGAATCTTTATTTTGAAACCCTAAGTGTGTAAGTGTATGAAGTGTGCATATTTTATTAAGGTAAAGATCAAGACTAAATTACTTTGACAAATTATCTTCCTAAACCTAAAAATCAAACAAATAATCTTATTTTGACCAAGTTTAAGAAATCCTAATTTTGATTTTCCTATTCCTTAAAATTCACTTAATTTCTTACAAAAAATATGTCAAAATATTATTTCTATTTTCAAAAAGTTTTTAAAAGTAAAGAAAATGTTAAAAAAAAATTTTAATAAAAAGAAAAACCTAAGTTATGTTAGAACCCTCCTCCACACCTATCTCATGCATTGTCCTCAATGGATGAATTAATGCATTGATGCATGAAAAAGCAGAAAGGAAATTAAAATACTACCTTTAGGTGGTGGTTCCGGTGGTGGTCTGATTGGTCCACGAAATGCGGCCCAATTGACTTTGCTTGGAGTTCGGAGGAACCCAGCAGAAATCTCGCTAATATAACCCACTAAAATGATGTATATATGAACGATTTTATTAAAAATTTAACCCCATCTAATTTTCAAATTTCATAATTAATTTCAGAGTCAATTTTGTCAACCGCCTTGTGCCAAAATGGAGTTTGAAAAGATGGAATGATCGACTTGGACTTTGAAAGTATGGGAACTAATATCGACTCAGAAAAATGACTTAAGTTAAGTAAAGGTTCAGGAGTCGAAATTGGTTCAGGAAGTGGGTCCAAATCAAGAAGTTGAAACTCAAGTCCACATTCATTTTCCCACAATGGAATGTGACTTAATATTGGTGATTCAAGTTCAAGAATGACAAGTGTGGGAATCAAAACTGACTCTAAAATATTACTCTAGTCGGGTAACAAAACAGGAGTCAATATTGATTCAAGAATTTGAACTGGATCACAAAATTGAGAATCTAGGTCACATTTCTCATTGAGTTCAATTTCATAAAATGAGAACTTGCCAATTTGTCATTGGGACTTTCAAAAGTACGAAATTGATCAAGTTCAATATGATGATCATCAAAGATGGGCGATTCAATTTCATTATGAATTGGCACAGGATCAAATGTTGACTCGGGAAAAAGATTGAAATTAGGTGAAGATATCGGAGTCATAATTGAATCAGGAAGTAAAATTGAATCACTAAGTTGAGGTTCATGATCATATTCATTCTCAAGTTCAATTTCAAGAAAGGGATAACTTGCCAAATTGTCAATGTCACTTTCAAGATTTGGAGTTTGGGCAAGTTCAAATGATTGTGCTAAAATGGAACCTTATTTTCCAAAACAACATGACTCTTCGGCTCTAACAGAATGGTTAGCGACATCAGAACTGACCAAACGGTGAGAACATAGAGTTTGACTATCATATCTATGTCATGATTACGAGCGTTTTGAGCTGAGTCATGGCTTCAAGCATCTTTTCATAGTTGATTGGTTCATCATTTTGTTGAAAAGATGAAGTGTTATTTTGGAATTGGTGGTGAAATTGTGGTCCAATATATTTTGTGATTTTTGTTTGGACTCACGCATACTCATTTCCAAAATTGATGGTTTTCTATTTTGGACTGGTGAAACTGAGTATGAATCTTGAAAATATTGTGGACAAGGTGGATAAGGAGGACAAGTTGGTTGAAAATTGGACTCAGGGAGGTGAATCCCCATTGACTCTGTGAAGAGTTGAAATTATTCTAGAAATTATGGTTATAAGATTGGGGGTATGGATTATATTGATTCGGATAAGACCAATCTGGAACACTAGGTTGGTTAAAGTTATGATATGCCGGATTGGTAATATCCAAAAAAGAGGTTGGTGTGTAATATGGATTACTATTAAAATTGAAAAAATTGTTGTTATAAGCCATATCACACAATAAAATAAAAACAAAGGAAAAACAAACAAATAAGCAAACCAATAAAAAAATAAAATCTAACCTAAGTTAGGGTAAACCTTAGACCTAGACGACTCCTAACTGGTTAGACTGTCCACTGGAGGTATATTGCCGAATCTGACCACAAGTTAATCGGCCAAGTAGGGGCAAGATTGGTGGGAGGTATCCGCGCAGAAGAGACGGGGCCTAATTAAGCCAAACCACGAGCCTTCGGGGTTTCGCCCCTCAATCCCCAACCTTAGTCACCGATTTGGCAAGAGTCAGATTCAAATCAACTTTCCCCTTAGGTTAGTCTCCTATTTGAGTCCGAGATATCCCTAGGGCCAACGTCTACTCAGTTTTAATGAGGCATGGGTTAGTGAGTGAGGAGATTGTTTGTGGGCAAATGGAGGGTAATGACTTTCCCACCTTATCTTTTTATAGGACAAGCCCTTAAATCAATTTAGTGCAGTGTACAAGTATATAGAAAAAAAATAACATTCAAGCAATATTTCATACAAGAATGAACCTTATACTAAATGCTATGCACACATACCTTGGCTCCAGCACTCTTCAACAGTAAATAGAAAATGAAATGAAATAGACACGTGCCTAAATGCAAAGTCTAAATCATTTTTAACATTTACAATCAACTTTTTACTATTGTGTTAAAAATGTATATACAGTGAGTCAAATAAGGACATAAATTCTACAGAAATTCAGATTTTCATTTTAGCCAACCTGTAAAAATTCAGGTTAGTAGTTCACTCAGTTTTGCCACTAGAATGTAACAAATCTGAGGGCTTCTGGGCTCTGCTTTCTTGAGCAGAGTCCAGGGTCACTTATATGTCCACTGCAACAGATATTCCTTGTTGTTAAATCTGTACACTAAAAACAAAGGAGAAGGTTAACCAAAAATGTAAACTTTAAAGAGAGTAACTTACCGTCCCTCCCCGGCAACGGCGCCAAAATTTGATTGAGGTTGGACCTGCACACAAATACAGTATTTCAGAACTTTAAAATAGAGATGTGCAAGTGCTCAATTCTACCGTGATAGCAAGTGGCTATGCGGGTCGTGATCCACAAGGAGGGACTAGCGAGGAAGCTTTTTAGTAAGTTTTCTTTTAAGATACAAAAGATGGTTAAAATTCTTCTTTTAGTTCTTGTAAAGAAAAAGAGAAAAATTAGGTTAAAGTGAGTTAGGAAGAAGATGGTAGATTAAGAAGATGAAAAAACTAGAAATGATATGTACAAAGAAATGGAAAAGGAATGATAAAACAAGTGGTAGATTGTGGTGTTCTAAACTAAAGAATTAAAAGAAAAGAAAGAAACTAAAAGTTACTTACCCCTCTTGTGCTCATATACCTTGGATCGTAGCTACGACTTACCTTGTCTTTGAAGGCGATCAAGCATGGTGTCTAGGATCTTCCCCATTCCTGATCTATATTAAGAATAAAAGGGCAAGTTATACTAGCAAAAGAATGGTTGTTCATCACCATAGGTCATCAAGGGCACTTGCAATAGCGAAGCAGTCTCGAGGCTAACAGATTCACTTGGATTGCAACACATTAGAGGAGAGTAAATGAAAATAAGAATAAAGAAGAAAAAGTAACTTTGATTCAATTCAAATAACAATGGAAGAAGAGATCACTTACACCGGTGTCACCTGCAGTACAAGCTTGCTCTCATTCCTCCATGAAAATATCATCTCCTCTCAGTTACATAAGGAAAATAAAAAATTACATGAAAGAAAATAAAAACCTAAGTTATAAATTACAAATTAGCCTAAGTTCTACTCTCTGCTTGGTTGTCCTTTGTACGCTCTGAAAATCCCAGTATTTATAGACAAAACCCAACCTATGAGAGCATATGAAGATAGGGGGAGCAAACGCTCCCCTAACTCTCTAACAAAGCCGCGAAAACGCGGCCAGATGGCCACACCCTATTGGTTGAACTCCCCGGCTTCGCGATTGATTTTTATCTTCAGCTGGATTTGCAGTTTAAGTCCGGGATTTTGATGAAATGGCCTTTGATCCTTGGCTTCAACCGATTGATTTGTAGGGATTTGTTCTAACTAGTTTTCAACCAATCTGAACTGACCTGATCTGTCCTGATTTAGTGAGTTCGAATTAATTCTGATTTAATTCAAAATTTGATGGGCTTTTGGGCTTATTTCTCTTCACTCTCCTTTAGGAATAGGCCTGCAAGTAAATTAAACAATAATTAGGAAAAAGTAGAGTTTATTTTATAATAAGTATGAGAATATGATAATGAATGTGCAATATTATCAACCGATCAATACTTATCCAGCTTAATAAGTGATTTTTTTTCTTCGTGTGTATATATTATATTTTTTCCTTTATTTTTTGCTTTATGACATTTTAGGTCTTTGTTTCCATCCCAAAAATGTGTAAGTGTGAAGTGCATACTATCTAAGGCAAAAAATTCAAGATAAAATTTTCTCCCCAATCTTTTATACTTAACCTATAATTCTCAATAAGATCCATTATTTGGACTGGGTTTAAGATGTCATAATTGAGGTTTCCTTAGTTTCTAAGATCATCTTAATTTTATTTAAAAATAGATCAAAACTTTGTCTTTTATTTCAAAAAGTTTTTAAAGAAAGGGAAAGATCCTATACAAAAGGGAAGATTTCTAAAAGTATCCTAAAATAAGTGAAAAAGAAAGAAAATCTAAAAAACTATATGTTAGTAAACCCTCCCCCACACTTATCTCATGCGTTGCCCTCAATGCATCGTGATGTATGTACGCATGAAACAAATAGAGAGGGAAGGAAAAATTACCTCTAGGTGGTGCTTCCAGTGGTGGTCTGATTGGTCCATGAAATGTGGCCAATCCAATTTGTGCGGAGTAAGGAGGAACCCACCAGAGACCTCTATAATACAACCCACTAGAATGATGTAGATATGAATGATTTTTATTAAAAATTTTACCCTATCTAATTTTTAAATTTTCAAAATAATTTCAGAGTCAAATTTATCAAGACCCTTGTCCCAGAATGGAATGATTGATTTAGACTCAGAAAGTACAAGAGCTAATACCGACTCAGGAAAAAGACTTAAGTCAAGTAAAGGTTCGGGAGTCGAGATTGGTTCAGGAACTGGGTCCAAATTAAGAAGATGAAACTCAAGTCCACATTCATTTCTCAATGATGGAATGTGACTTTCTAAGGTTGGTGATTTCAGTTCAAGAATGATAGGTGTAGGAACCAAAACTGACTCTAAAATATTACTTAAGTTGGGTAATAAAACAAAAGTCAATATTGATTTAGGAATTTGAACTGGATTACAAATCTGAGAATCTAGGTCAAATTCCTCATTTAGTTCAATTCCATAAAAATGAGAACTTACCAATTTATCAATTGGACTTTTAAAAGTATGAAATTGGTCAAGTTCAATGTGATGATCATAAAAGATTGGTGATTCAATTTCACAATGGACTGGCACACGATCCAATGTTGACTCAGGAAAAAGCCTGAAATCAGGTAAAAACACCTCAGTTAATATTGAATCAGGAAGTGAATTGAATTACCAAGTTGAGGTTCAGGATCATATTCATGCTCAAGTTCAATCTCAGGAAAGAGATAACTGGCCAACATGTCAATGTTTTCAAGAATTTGATGTTGGTCAAGTTCAATTGGATGTTCTGAAATAGAATCTTGATTTTCAAAACAGCAAGAGTCCTGATTCAAATCAATAGAGTTAGAGATATATGAATTGGTCAAAGGTTGATATGAAACAGATTCCTCATTCCTATAAATGTTGACCAATTGACTCAATTCTTGTTCTAACCTATTGATAGACTGTGTAGAAGATTTTTGAGATTGTAGCGCGGACTCTTGCAAGATTTCTATACTCTTTTCAAGATGTGATGTATCTTTGTTCTAGAAAAGGAGTGTAGGGATCTTAGTTTTGAAAATTTTGTGAAGAATGTGAGTCCAAAATGTTTTAAGACTGTGGCTCTGACTCACGCAAGAGTTCCTTACTCGTTTCCATGGCAGATAGTTGCTCATTTGAGGAGGTGAAACTGAGTAAGACTCTTGAAAATATTGTGGAATTGGAGAGGCTATCATTTTCTAAAGTTGTCGCTCGGCCTCTTGTATATTAGCTACTATACTTTTTTCTAACTCAGATTTTTCTTCAATTAGTGATTCTAGAAAAGGAGTATAGGAAGCAAAATTGGGGAATCAATATTGTGAGATTTGTGGACAAGGTGGATATGGTGGACAAGTAGGTTGAAAATTTAACTCGGGGGAGGTGAATTCCCATTGACTCTGTGAAGAGTTGAAATTATTTTGAAAATTGTAGTCATAAGATTGTGGGTCTGGGTTGTATTGATTTGGATAAGTCTAACTCAGTGTAATTGGTTGGTTCATATTGTAAAAGGCTGGGTTGGAATTATCTGAATCAAATGGGATCGGTGTGAAGTATGGAATCATAT
Source organism: Agave tequilana (assembly GCA_038442645.1). Taxonomy (NCBI): domain Eukaryota; kingdom Viridiplantae; phylum Streptophyta; class Magnoliopsida; order Asparagales; family Asparagaceae; genus Agave; species Agave tequilana. The sequence continues at coordinate 191,775 of JAVJIF010006516.1, forward strand.
TATGATTGAAAGAATTGTTATTGTTGAATTCCATTTCACAAACAATGACAAACAAAAATGAAAGAACAAACAACAAAACTAAAAGAAAAGAAAAAATCAAAACCAAGCCTATATTAAGGTTGACCTAGACCTAGACGACTCCTAACTGGTCGATTATCCTGGGGAGGTTATTTCTTGAATCCGACCATAAGCTAATCGCCCAGGTAAGGGCAAAATACGGTAGGAGGTATCCGTGCGTAAGCAACGGGCCTTAATTACGCTAAACCATGGTATCTTCGAGACGTAACCTCTTAATCCCTAACCTTAGACAACGATTTCATTAGAGTAAGATTCAAAACAAGTTCCATCCTCGGTCAATCTCTTAATGAGTCCGAAATGTTCCTAGGGCCCAAAGTCTATCAGTTTTTATTAGGGCTTGGGTTGTGTGAGTGGGGAGATTGTTTTTGGACTAAGGAAGGGTGATGAAATCCCACCGTATCTTGTATGGGTTTTGCCCTTAATTTCAATTCGTGCAAGTATGCAATATAGACAAGAAGATAAAACAAAGTGATAAATCACCTACGTGTTTGTCCTATGCTATATGCAATGCGATATGTACACCTCAGTCCAGATCACAACAACAGAAGAAAATACAGTATATTGGAATTGAATTGACACGTGCTTAAATGCAAATGTCTAAACTATTTTAAAAGCGTCCAATACCGTATTTTAGTTCTTTAGTTTATAGCAGTGTGTACGCAATCAAAGCAGGAAAGTAATAGTACAGATCCACTAGCTATTACAATGAATACAGCTCAGTACAACAAGATATACAATCATCACAAAATGGCCGTGTTCCCGCGGTAAATGTCGCGTCTGCGCGACTTTTCTTTAGAAGCTGGGTCCCTGCTTTCATGAGTAGGGAGCTACAATGCTAATGGGTGTTATGCAATATTAAGTTCCTGTAAACTTTGACCTGCACACCAAAACAGAGAAGAAAATGTTAACAAAAACGTGAAATCAAAACCATTCCCGTCCCCGGCAATGGCGCCAAAAATCTGATCGGGGCGGAACAAGCACTAAAAAATGTGTATTTATAAAATCAATATAAAGCTTATGTGTGCTAATGTTCCCTCGATACTTTCATTATAGCATTGGCTCAACGGGTCGAATCCACAGGGACGGGAGGCGATAGAAGCATTAACAGTTTTTATTCACGTCGTATGTTAATAATTTCTTCTTTGTAAAAGAATGAGAAAATAAAATAAAAATAAAAGAAATTCAGAAAGGATAGGTGGAGAAGGTGATGATAGTGATGTAAAAATAAAAGAGAAGTGATTTTGAAATAAAAAGATGATGAAATATAGGTGAACTAAGAAGATGGTGAAAACAATGATGAAAAGATAAAAGAAGAGTTTTGAAATTAATTTTTAAAATAAGATAAAGAAAACTCATGGTTACTAACTACTAATTTCTCCACTAACTATGTTAACCTCTTAGTGATAGTTGCCTCACATGGATCGTTGGCCAACACTAATCCTTGACTTCAAGAGACGATACAGAGCATGGCCCATAAGATTGTTCTTCTGCATTCAAACAATACATCCATACCACTAACAAGTTGCAAGCTACTATTAAATCATCAAAACCAGTTAGACGTGATCATGAAATAAAGAAGAGATTGCAAGTTAGCAAGTTAGTAGGTTAGGTGTTAGAAATGTTAGAATGCTAGAATCCATCATCATGAGCCATCAATGGCTCTTGCAAGAGTAAGGTCTTGTAGAGGCTACTAGATTCATGTGGATTATCAAGTAAGTGGTTAGATGATTAGTGGTTAGTAGTTATATTGTCATGAGAAGAAAAATTAGCTAAACATCATTTAGAAGATGGAGAAGATTACAATGGAGAAGAAAGGAGGAATCTTTATATAGATTGTTACCATCTATTACATCAATCCCTCTTTATCTCTCTCTGAATCTCTTAGCCCTACTATAAGATCTAAAAATGTAATACAAATACAAAAGAAAAGAAAAGAAGAACACCTACACTATCCTACACTAAAACATACAAACCCTAACCTAAATCAAAAACTGCTTGCGTCTAGGGCCTCTGCAGAGGTATTTATAGGCAAAGGAGAGTTCTAGAAGACGAGACGGGGCCACGCGTCGAAAATCGACGCGTGGCTCCACCAAATTGCCGCGGAAATGTGGCAATTGCCGTGAATCCGTGACAATACCAGGGACATAAGTCCCTAGTTTTGGCGAGCGATGTCTCCTTCCTTAGAGGAGCTTCTTGGTATATTCGTGTGGTATTTTGGTCCAGATATTCGTCTGACGGTGCACAAGGGTCTAGGTTCAACGTATTTTTTAGAAGATCCCTTGCTTGGCCTCCAAGAAATGCGGATTTAATTACCCGAAAATTGGTTTAATTAAGCTCTTATTACCCTTTTGCTCTCTTTGCCTTGATTATCTACAAGAGAGACCAAAACACGGTTTAAACCGACATTTTATTCATAAATCAATAGGAATATGCGATATAATAATGCAGAATTGTAGACTAATCACTCCCCCACATTTAACTTTTTGCTCGTCCCGAGCAAAACAAAAAAGAAAAACTATACTACAATTGTTATTACACCATTTTTGTAGGTGACGCGATTGCACTGAGCGTGTGCAACAAGCTGTTAACCTCTAAGTTTCCCCTAGAGGAGGAGTTTTGTCTCCTGAGGGTTTTCAGCGAATTGCACCCACAAAATCCATAAAGAAAGAAGACAAATGTTAGTATTTTGAAAACGTATTTTGAAAGAGAGACAAGTTTTCAAAATATTTTTGCAAAAATATAAGCGACCTAAGATAATAAGTCTACCAAAAATTATTCTTCCTTAAACTTAATCTCTATGCAAGATCTTGTTTTCAATTAAGGTAAGAATTCAAAATTGGATTGAATATTTTATCCTTCATAAAACCTAGATAATATGCACTTTGTGATAGTGAAGATTTCTGGGATTTCAACTCTAACCATCAAGCCATTTATTTTTATATAAATATTTTTTCTTTTTCTTCTTTTTTTCTTCCCTTAGTTTTTTTAGGCTTTCTAGTTTACCCGGGTAATGAGTCTTTAACTGATGACTCCCATACCAGACGGTTTTAGGGCACCAGATGAGAAAACATCCCTCGGGTTTAAGGACTCGAGTAAACAAGGCCACAAAACTAAGGGGGATTATTTGTTCTTTATTACCACCATTAGGCGTGAATAATCATGCTTCTTGAGGCATACTTATCAAGCTTAATAAGTGATTTTTTTCTTCGTGTATATATATTATATTTTTCCTTTATTTTTGCTTTATGACATTTTAGGTCTTTGTTTCCATCCCAAAATGTGTAAGTGTGAAGTGCATACTATCTAAGGCAAAAAATTCAAGTTAAAATTTTCTCCCCAATCTTTTATACTTAACCTATAATTCTAAACAAGATCCATTATTTTCACTGGGTTTAAGATGTCATAATTGAGGTTTTCTTAGTTTCTAAGATCATCTTAATTTTATTTAAAAATAAATCAAAACTTTTGTCTCTTATTTCAAAAAGTTTTTAAAGAAAGGGAAAGATCCTATAGAAAAGGGAAGATTTCTAAAAGTATCCTAAAATAAGTGAAAAAGAAAGAAAATCTAAAAAACTCTATGTTAGTAAACCCTCCCCCACACTTATCTCATGCATTGCCCCCAATGCATCGTGATGTATGTACACATGAAACAAATAAAGAGGGAAGGAAAGAATTACCTCTAGGTGGTGGTTCAAGTGGTGGTCTGATTGGTCCATGAAATACGTCCCAATCCAATTTGCGTGGAGTCCGGAGGAACCCAACAGAGACCTCTATAATACAACCCACTAGAATGATGTAGATATGAATGATTTTTATTAAAAATTTTACCCTATCTAATTTTCAAATTTTCAAAATAATTTCAGAGTCAAATTTATCAAGACCCTTGTCCCAGAATGGAATGATTGATTTGGACTCAGAAAGTATAAGAACTAATACCGATTCAGGAAAAAGACTTAAGTCAAGTAAAGGTTCGGGAGTCGAGATTGGGTCAGGAAGTGGGTCCAAATTAAGAAGATAAAACTCAAGTCCACATTCATTTCTCAATGATGGAATGTGACATCCTAAGGTTGGTGATTTCAGCTCAAGAATGATAGGTGTAGGAACAAAAACTGACTCTAAAATATTACTCAAGTTGGGTAATAAAACAGGAGTCAAAATTGATTTAGAAATTTGAACTGGATCACAAATCTGAGAATCTAGGTCAAATTCCTCATTGAGTTCAATTCCATAAAAATGAGAACTTGCCAATTTATCAATTGGACTTTTAAAAATATGAAATTGATCAAGTTCAATATGATGATCATAAAAGATTGGTGATTCAATTTCATAATGGACTAGCACAGGATCCAATGTTGACTCGGGAAAAAGCCTGAAATCAGGTAAAAATACCTCAGCAATATTGAATCAGGAAGTGAATTGAATTACCAAGTTGAGGTTCAGGATCATATTCATGCTCAAGTTCAATCTCAGGAAAGAGATAACTAGCCAACATGTCAATATGGTTTTCAAGAATTGGATGTTCTGAAATTGAATCTTGATTTTCAAAACAACAAGAGTCCTGATTGAAATCAATAGAGTTAGAGACATATGATTTGGCCAAAGGTTGATAAGAAAGAGATTCCTCATTCCTATAAATGTTGACCAATTGACTTAATTGTTGTTCTAACCTATTGATAGTTGTGTAGAAGATTTTTGAAATTGTAGCGCGGACTCTTGCAAGATTTCTATACTCTTTTCTAGATGTGATGTATCTTTGTTCTAGAAAAGGAGTGTAGGGATCTTGGTTTTGAAAATTTTGTGAAGAATGTGAGTCCAAAATGTTTTGAGACTGTGGCTCGGACTCACGCTAGAGTTCCTTACTCGTTTTCATGGCAGATAGTTGTTCATTATGAGGAGGTGGAACTGAGTAAGACACTTGAAAATATTGTGGAATTGGAGAGGCCATCATTTTCTGAAGTTGTCGCTCGGCCTCTTGTAGATTGACTTCTATACTCTTTTCTAACTTAGATTTTTCTTCAATTAGTGATTCTAGAAAAAGAGTATAGGTAGCAAAATTGGAGAATGAATATTGTGAGATTTGTGGACAAGGTGGATATGGTGGACAAGGTGGTTGAAAATTTAACTCGGGGGAGGTGAATCCCCATTGACTCTATGAAGAGTTGAAATTATTTTAAAAATTTTAGTCATAAGATTGTGGGTATGGGTTGTATTGATTTGGATAAGTCTAACATGGTGTATTTGGTTGGTTCATATTGTAAAAGGCCGGGTTGAAATTATCTGAATCAAATGGGGTCGATGTGAAGTATGGATTCATATTATGATTGAAAGAATTGTTGTTGTTGAATTCCATTTCACAAACAATGACAAATAAAAAAGAAAGAACAAACAACAAATAAAAAGAAAAGAAAAAAAATTAAAACCAAGCCTATATTAAGGTTGACCTAGACCTAGACGACTCCTAACTGGTCGATTATCCTAGGGAGGTTGTTGCTTGAATCCGACCATACGCTAATCGGCCAGGTAGGGACTAAATACGGTGGGAGGTATCCGTGCGTAAGCAACGGGCCTTAATACGCCAAACCACGGTATCTTCGAGGCGTAACCTCTTAATCCCTAACCTTAGACACCGATTTAATTAGAGTAAGATTCAAAACAAGTTCCATCCTCGGTTAATCTCTTAATGAGTCGGAGATGTTCCTAGGGCCCAATGTCTATCATTTTTATTAGGGCTTGGGTTGTGTGAGTAGGGAGATTGTTTTTGGACTAAGGGTGATGAAATCCTACCTTATCTTGTATGAGTTTTGCCCTTAATTTCAATTCGTGCAAGTGTGCAATATAGACAAGAAGATAACACAAAGCGATAAATCACCCACGTGTTTGTCCTATGCTATATGCAATGCGATATGTACACCTCAGTCTAGATCACAACAACAGAAGAAAATACAGTGTATTAGAATTGAATTGATACGTGCCTAAATGCAAATCTCTAATCCGTTTAAAAGAGTCCAAATACTGTATTTTAGTTCTTTAGTTTCTTGCAGTGTGTAGGCAATCAAAGCAGGAAAGTAATAGTACAGATCCACTAGCTATTACAATGAACACAGCTCAGCACAACAAGATATACAATCATCACAAAACGGCCGCGTTCCCGCGGTAAACATCGCGTCTGCGTGGCTTTTCTTTAGAAGTTGGGTCCCTGCTTTCAAGAGTAGGGAGCTACAATGCTAATGGGTGTTATGCAATATTAAGTTCCTGTAAACTTTGACCTTCACACCAAAACAGAGAAGAAAATGTTAACAAAAACGTGAAATCAAAACCATTCCCGTCCCCGGCAACGACGCCAAAAATCTGATCGGGGCGGAACAAGCACTCAAAAATGTGTATTTATGAAATCAATGTAAAGCTTATGTGTGCTAATGTTCCCTCGATATTTTCATTATAGCATTGGCTCAATGGGTCGAATCCACAGGGACGGGAGGCGCTAGAAGCATTAACAGTTTTTATTCACGTCGTATGTTAACAATTTCTTCTTTGTAAAAGAATGAGAAAAGAAAATGAAAATAAAAGAAATCTAAAAGTAATAGGTGGAGAAAGTGATGATAGCGATGTAAAAATAAAAGAGAAGTGGTTTTGGAAACAAAAAGATGATGAAACATAGATGAACTAAGAAGATGGTGAAAATAATGATGAAAGATAAAAGAAGAGTTTTGAAATTAATTTTTAAAATAAGATAAAAGAAAACTCATGGCTACTAACTCCTAATTTTTCTACTAATCATGCTAACCTCTTAGTGATAGTTGCCTCACATGGATCCTTGGCCATCACTAATCCTTGACTTCAAGAGACGATACAGAGCATGGCCCATAAGATTGTTCTTCTACATTCAAACAATACATCCATACCACTAACAAGTTGCAAGCTACTATTAAATCATCAAAACCAGTTAGAGGTGAACATGAAATAAAGAAGACATTACAAGTTAGCAAGTTAGTGGGTTACGTGTTAGAAATGTTAGAATGTTAGAATCCATCATCATGAGCCATCAATGGCTCTTGCAAGAGCAAGGCCTTGTAGAGGCTACTAGATTCATGTGGATTATCAAGTAAGTGGTTAGATGATTAGTGGTTAGTGGTTAGATTGCCATGAGAAGAAGAAATTAGCTAAACATCATTTAGAAGATGGAGAAGATTACAATGGAGAAGAAAGGGGACACCTTTATATAGATTGTCACCATCTATTACATCAATCCCTCTCTATCTCTCTCTGAATCTCTCAGCCCTAATACAAGATCTAAAAATGAAATACAAATACAAAAGAAAAGAAAAGAAGAACACCTACACTATCCTACACTAAAACATATAAACCCTAGCCTAAATCAAAAACTGCTTGCGTCAGGGCCTCTGCAGAGGTATTTATAGGCAAAGGAGAGTTATAGAAGACGAGACGGGGCCACGCGTCGAAAATCGACGCGTGGCTCCACCCAATTGCCACGAAAACATGACAATTGCCGCGGATCCGCAGCAATACCAAGGACATAAGTCCCTAGTTTTGGCAAGCGATGTCTCCTTTCTTAGAGGAGCTTCCCGGTATATTCGTGTGGTATTTTGGCCCTGATATTCGTCTGACGTGCATAAGGGTCTAGGTTCAATGTATTTTCTAGAAGATCCCTTGCTTGGCCTCCAAGAAATGCATATTTAATTACCCAAAAATGGGTTTAATTAAGCTCTTATTACCCTTTTGCCCTCTTTGTCTTGATTATCTGCAAGAGAGATCAAAACACAGTTTAGACTGACATTTTATTCATAAATCGGTGGAAAAATACGATATAATAATGCAGAATTGTAGACTAATCAGGGGTAGTACTGGTCTCCCTACAGAACTACGTAATCCCCATGTGCATTCTCATTAATCGAGCCATGTTCCAATAATGTGGCGGAATACAATGCTCTCTTGATCGGAATGCAAATTGACGATGAGTTTGGCGTTAAAAATCTCGAAGCATATGGTGACCCTAAGCTCATTGTTAACCAAGTTTGTGGGGAGTACGAAGTAGTCAGACATGAAAACATAGTACCCTATTACAACACAACAATTCACATGGACGAGAGATTTAAAAACTTTTCATCGATCATGTGCCTCGCCAGCAAAATGTGCATGCAGATGCACTGACATCTCTCGCTGCTTTCTTAGCACTTCAAGGTAGAGTAGTAGAGAAAATACTTGTCTATAGCCATGACTTGTATTGTCCAAGAATCGCTTTTGAAGATCACCAAAAGCCGACAGGAGACTGTCAAGCCAAAAAAGCTCTAGAGACTTCAGCAGGTCTAGAGCCCAGGGATTGGCGATTCTCGTACATCAACTATGCATTGTATGACATCATACCTGAGAATCCCAAAGAGGCGGGTGCCATTAGAAGAAAAGCCCTCAAATTCTACTATAATGCGATCACGCGAACACTGTATCGCCGATCGCATGATGGGATCCTCCTCCGCCATCTGTCACAAAAGGAGGCACAGGAAGTACTCAAAGAAGCACATGACGGCTTGTGTGGAGCTCATCAGCCTGGTCCGAAGCTTGGAGATCGACTCCGAGACTGGGATATTATTAGCCTAACATGATCCTGGACGCCATCACTTACGCTAGATGATGTCACGCCTGTCAGGTCCATGGTGACTTCATCCATCAAGCACCAGGATATCTTTGCTCTACAACCTCAACTTGGCCATTTGAGATGTGGAGGATGGACGTGGTTGGCCCTATCAGCCCACCTTCATCCAAAGGACATCGGTTCATCTTAGCTATAACTGACTATTTTTCTAAATGGGCTGAAGTTATTCCCTTCAGGGAGGTAAAAGCATCTGACGTGGTCAGTTTTGTTAAACATCACGTCATTTACCGCTTTGGTGTATCATGACGGATTATTCATGATAATAGGCCCCAGTTCATCAGCTAGGCATTTCAGAGATTCTGCAACAAGTTTAGGATCTAGAGCATTCTTTAATGGCATACTATCCAGCCGCTAATGGCCTTGCAGAAACTTCAACAAGACTATTGAAAAACTTTTTAAGAAATTCGTCTCGAAAAGCCAACGTGACTGGGACGACAAGTTAGGTGAATGCTTATGGGCCTATCGCATGACGGTTTGAACCCAACGAAAGCTACACCATTCTCTTTGGTATATGGGTGTGAAACCGTACTCCCATTGGAAATCCAAATCCCATCTCTACACGTCGCCTTGATGGCAGAGATGACAAATGAGGAGAAGCATTGACTGCGACTCCAAGAGCTGGAGGCTTTGGATAATAAACGTCTACAAACTCAATATCAAATCGAGCTCTATCAAGCTCGAATTACCAGAGCCTTCAATAAGAAAGTCAAGGAGCGGACTTTCAAGAAAGGTGACCTTGTCTTAGCTGTCAGAAGACCTATGGTGATGACGCATATGACCAAGGAAAAATTCTAGCCCAAATAAGAAGTACCATTTGTAGTAGGATCGGTCTACTCAAATGGAGCATATTGCCTTATAACCCCAGACGGTGATACGCTCATAATGCCAATTAATGGCAAATTCTTGAAGAAACACTATCATTAATAGCATTCTTCTCCTGATCAGATTAATACTATACCTTTGATCAAAACTCAAGATCTAAGAAAAGCTTTTTTTTCTTCACTGGATCATATCACGATCGATAAGTATCGAGCCGATTGAGCACTGGTTACATCATAATGCATGATGTAAATATTGAAGAAGAAACAAAGTTCAAGACTTCGGTTTTAGCTTTGTTACTCTTCTCTAGTGTACCTATGGACATCTAATGCCTCCAATGGCTAAGGATAGAGGAAAATGTTGGCTTTTAAGTCCAACATAAGTCTTCGCCAACTCATCATGCTGAGGGGAATAGCATGGCTAGTTCAACTCAAACGGTAATTGGTAAAGGCACACTGAATCTATTGATAGTTGAGGGTTTGGTAAAACCCTAAGGGACTTGGTCCCATCCTCTCCTCTAAAATCTCCTACCAATTCTTATCCACAAAATGGTAGGGCCACAAAAATACCTGGATTTATTTCTCCAATGAAATGAGCTGGGACTTATCATGTTATCAATAAACCTCTGACAAGCCAAATTTCTCGATCCCTAATGGATTCAGTCAAGTTAATATTAAATCTCTGACAACAAAACTCATTAAAAATCCTTGCTGTTATGTTAATATTACACCTAATGGCGAATCTCCCATGTCCCTAGGAAATCAACGATTGTCACATTAATATTAAACCTCTGACAGTTTATTTACTTTCCACCCAAAATCTCCTACCAATTCTCTTCCATAGAGTGGTAGGTCCACAAATGCAATCATTGCTATGTTAACACTACACCCCTGACAATGAAAAATTTCAATACTCCTCAGCGAGTACAAACTTCACTTGTCTCTCCTCTACATGGAGTCACAAATTTTCAAACTTGTCAAGTTCAAAATTACTCCTCTGATATTCCAATTTTCATTTGTCAATTCTCATCAATAGGATGACAAGTCCTCAAAATTGCTCCTATCGAAAACCAATTTTTGTCAAGTTAAAGTTACACCTCTGACATTCCAAATTTCACTTATCAATTCTCATAAATAGAATGACAAGTCCTTAAAATTGCTCCTATCGCAAACCAGTTCTTGTTAAGTTCAAAATTACACCTCTGACAAATTACTGTTAAGTTTAACATCACATCTCTAACAGTGATTAAGTTGCTGCCAAGTTTCACATTAAATGTCTAACAGTCACTTTTCCTCAGGCTCCCATATCGAAGCTAACATGAGCGATGCTAAGTTTAACATCACACCTCTAACGTCCAGTTCATTGTTAAGTTCGACAATACACCTATGACAATGACTTTCCCTCAAACTTCCCTATCGAAGTCGAGATGACCAATGCCAAGTTTAAAATTACACCTTTAGCATTACCTTCACTATCAAGTTTAACATTACACCTATGATAGTGATATTTTCAGTCTTCCCAAATGAAGCTGAAACTCCTATTGAGCCAAGTTAATATCACACCTCTAACTTACATTCCTTTCAAGTTAATATTACATCTCTGACAGTAATCTTAAATTCCTAAAACGAAATTTTCCCTAACTTTGACTTGTTAAGTTAATTATCGCATTTCTAGCGAGTCAAGATTTCCTACTTCTATGTGTCTGATTTTCAATGCAAAAAAGGAATTCAAGACATATAAGAAGACAAGAAAAGTGTCATTTTTATTGATATTCAAACATATGAAAGTGATATAAGATGCTCTCTTATACAATAAGATTGAGTGTTACAATAAAGGAGTAGAAAGAAGTCCCTCTCTCTCAGCGAAAGGTTGCATTCACTCCCCAAGACATCTACACCGCTCAAAATACAAGATATTTGGAAAAGCGCCGAAGAAAGGTTCCTCTCATCTTTTACTGAATCATGTCACAGTTGTCAATGTTGAGATGACTGAGTGCTGATTACATCATGATGCATGATGTAAGCATTGAAGAAGCTCATCGCTAACCGAGAACAATGGTGTTTCTCGAGGTCAAAATGCAGAGGAATATTCTGATTCCACCTGACCAACTGGTGTGGACCATAATCCTTCGCTTAATGACAATCTCCACCACCAGAAAGTAATTCAATGAGCATGAGTTTTTCGTCGATGTCACTTCTTGGGATAAGATTGGTGAAGGGAGGATCCGAGACCTTACTGGTGACATCCTCTTTCCTGTGGCCTTCAAGGACACCATACCCACCACCATACCCACCGTGACCATGACAAACCCGGGGCATTACTGGTGCGTCATGTCCAATAAGACCTTGATGGATATCTCAAGAGCTTGAGCAGGTTGGCTGGTCCAAATAGTCTCCCATGAACCAAGCTTGCCCATCCACAGGAGCTCTAATTCCTGAGTGCTTGCCAATCGAACAAGCTGGCTGGTCGAAATATTCTCCTATAAGCCTAGCGAAGATGCGGAAGACTGACTGAGGCTGCCAGAACCTACAAGAAGTAAAAAAATCAAAAGGTTAAAATTCTGTTAAGACAGGAACAGAAAAGTTGAAGGGCAGACGCGAGACTGAAGTTGTGAACTTCAGACGCGGATTTGACCAGTGCAGATCTGAATGCGGTCTGGTGTTAGACTTGCGTCCAAGATATAAGGCGTGAGGTAACCCAGACGCAGAGTTCATCACACCCGCGTTTGAGATACAGGGGTTGCCACATCCAAGTCTAGAGGTCTCAAAAGAGCTAGAATTCTCTAAGTCAAGAACCTCAAATGCGAGCTTCATGTACAAAGCTCACGTTTCAAAATCCAAGTACAGAGTTTATCACACTCGCGCTCAAAGAATTTGTGACTTAGAGTTTAACATCAGTCAGCTCACGCTTCATCAAGAAGTCTGAAAGACGCGACTTCTGAACACAGGCGCATCAATCAGATTTCAAGAGAATATCAAGAGATCAAATTTCTTCAATGGACAGGAAAACAGAAACTCAGTGGGACTGAGTATTTCATGGCGACAAATGGTTCCTACCCGGGGAAGAATTCTCTAGAAGTTGAACTTTATTTATCAAGGCGCGGCCGTGAAAGCACTTAAAGCGATGCTTTTTGATCTTGAAATCACTTGACAGTGATAATCTTTGGAGAAGTTTAAAGGAAAGCATGAAAACTTTGAGTTCAGAAAGCATGAAAGCTTTGAGTTCTTACTGTTCATTGGGACACATCACCTTGAAGGGAAGATAGACAAATCAAGATGAAGACCTTCAGAGTGTATGCTCGCAAAGGGAAAAAGTCCAGATAATGGACTGTTAAGGGGGTGATGCCTATTTATAGGCAAGCCATAAGGCCTATAATTAATGGCATAAAAATCAAAGCCATCGGCCTTAAATACCTGCAAAGTATTAAGTCCAATAAGGGGCTGACACGTGGATTGCCACGTCGGGAAACATCGAATAACACAAATCCCCAATTGTCAATGCTGACTTGGCATTAAAAGATCCAAAAAGATTTTTAAGACGGGTTGCATGTGACGCCTTGGGAGATGCATCCTGGAATTCGCGCCTATTTACAGGAAATAAAGGCCGCGTCGTAAAGTTCGTGCTCATATATGGACTTAGAGGCTGCGTCCTTTCTTAAAGAACCACAGTTGCGTCTCCCTATCAAGAGTCGCGTCATCTCAATGATCCAGAAGCGCGTCTCCAGGACCATGCCCCATAGCAATTCAGAGTTATTTCTTGAAGTTCGCGTTCATTCATAACACTTGAGGGCTGCATCCTGAAGTCTGCATTTTGACAAACTCAAGGGCCGCGTTCATGAATCCGTGTCCTTTCATAAGCCTGAAGGCCACATCCCCTTTATCAAAGAATGCAAATTCGCGTCCCAGAATCGTGCCTCTCTTAAGCCCGATCCGCGTCCCTGCCAAACAGCTAAGATTTGCGCATCTCTCTTGATGAGCCTAAACTGCGTTTCCATTAATGAGTCAGAGTCGCGTTTCTCATATCCCCGTCCCCACTACAAATGAGAGCCGCGTCTCGCTCAAGAACTCAACACAACCCGAGTTTATTATTCATGGTCGTACCCTATCAAAAAATCTAAGGACTGTGTTTCCACAAACAGTTAAGGAGTGCGACTATGAAACTGAGTTCATCCAGGAAGCAAAGAGTCCAAAAGGATAAAGATGAGACAAAACTTTCAGAACTTTTATTATTTGACTAAAAAATGATAAAAACAACACGAACACTCTTATTTGACGAGTGGATTGCTACAAAAAAATGGGACGATACAAAATGGAGAAGGAGGCTAATAATCCTGCTTCGCATGGATTTGTTCCTGAGGTGATGCATCTCGTGCTGACGTGCCCTTTCATCTTCCGCCAAGGCTTGGACCCGCAACTCTTCCTCGGACAAAAACCTCTTCGTAGCCAGTTGTGCCTGAAGAGACACCAACCTGGAGGAATGAGCAGTAAGATTTTCTTGAACCTGCGTCCTGACAATTTTCAGCTCTTCCAGCCTTTTTCTAGTAACAACAAGTTTCAGCTCATTGCTTCAATCAAGGCTTGCACCTTAGCAATAGTAATCCGAGCAGTGGCGATAACTTGCTCTGCAATTTGGATGGCGACTTCAGATTCCTTTGAATCACCAACCAGTTTTTGGTAGTCAGCTTGGAAGTGTTGGAGATCACGAGCTTCTTCAGCCATTTGCTCCTCTATCTCTTTTCACTCGTGTTCTTGAGCGGCAAGGAGCTTGTCTAGCATCGACCGAGTCTCGTCCATCGAGCTAGCATTCTCTAGGGTCTTTAGCTCCTTCAGATAGCTCCCCAGCTGTTCGACCAGCACCAAATACTCCCTAGCTTGCGAAGGACTCCAAGTTTGACTGATGTTCTCGATCTGATTCTCGAAAAGCATCCGCGCAAACTCAAAGGAACTGCCCCCGTAAAGGACTAAGTCGATACAGGACTTTACAGAAGCAAAAAATGTCGCACCATTTGATGCGCTAGCTCTTCCATGATGTCATTAGCTAGAGATAACCCTACTGATATACTCCCAAACCCCCTTTCTATGACAAAATGAGAGACGGGAACCAATTCAACTCGTGCAGGGGTAGGGCCGACAACAGGCTCGTCTGACACTAAAGTTGTTGCCAATACCTCCGTGACTGTTGTTGTTGCAGCTTCTACTGTAACAGAAGCAACAACAAACTCCATGGCACTGGATTCACCGATTGAAGTTTGAACTGTACTATCTACTGTGCCAAGGCTTGCCGCATGATCCCCCACTTGAGCTACCCCAGTGCTTTTTGTAAACCATAACATTAAACGTCAATGGTAATGATGAAAAGGAGAGTATCCAATACGTCAGTATTCTCTTATCACGTTGAGGATTTGAAGATGGCAAATTCCTAGAAAAGCCACTTGGGGATGAAGGCTCCCCGACCTCGGTAATTGCACCTTCATGAGGCATCTCGGTAGCGGGAGCTTCAAGGCCCTCCTGCCGGGCCAGCTCCTAGATCATCTCCTTAATATGAGAAGTTGTGACTTCACTACTGGCAGCTAGCCCTGTAGAAGAAAGTCAAAAGGAAAAGTTAGATTTCATTCCTAACTTGATGGAGAACCAGTTCAGGAGGACAAAGAAAATGCCTTCAGTAGCGGCAATCCTTACTATCGACAAAACCATCACAGGGACGTACCCCTGTATCTCTTCCTCTGAGATATGCGAGAATTTGCTTGTGTCAGGAAGAGCGGGTTCATCGCCAAAATCAACTTCCTTGCCAGAATAATATCCATATTCTTCAGACGAGGAAGACGACAACTCAACACAGGAGGTCTCAACGATCGAAGCTTTATCACTGAGTACCCCGGTAGTAGGGCTGGGTTTGATAACTCGCGAGATAGGCATCAATACACTAGGAGACCCAGGCTGCTGCACCTCCACCCTTCTCCCATGAGCTTAAGAAGGTCCAGGCTGAGTCGAGACTCCCGGAATCTCAACATCATCCTTCATCACCAAGTCAACTTCGGGTCGCTCGACCTCTTCATCTATGACAGGTTCACCTGCGTGTTCTCCCTCCTTTAGCATCACGGGACCCCTACTGCGTAAACCTCAAGAGCGAAGGATGGGGACTTCTTCCTCCTCTTCTTCTTCCTCCCCATGTTCCTCAACACCAAGAGGAACTACTTCGGGCATCGAAGCTTCAGCCTCAGATTCCCTCCTGGCCTTCTTCGGGCTAGGCTCACCCTTGGAAGCAGGGCCACGGGAATGTTTGGCCATGGCTTACCGACCTTTTTTAGCATTGTAAGACGCCTTGATGATTTAATGTGATTGAGATTTTCCTTGCACACAAAAATACAAAATTTTAGATTTAGAAATAAAGATGTGCAAGGTGCTCAATTCTATCCGCTGTAGCAATGGCTATGCGGGTCGTGATCCTCAGGGAGGGACTAGGGATGGAAGCTTGTTTAGTGAGTTCTCTTTTATTTATTTATAATGTTATTTACAATGAAGAAGTGTGAAAAAGATTGGGAATTGGTGATTTACACTAAAATTAAAAGAAAGAAAACTAAAAACTAAAAACCTACTTACCTCTTCGGCGTCTGCTTACCTTGGAACCGTGTCAATGACGTACCTTTCTTTGAAGGCGAACGAAGCATGGAATATGAGATCTTCCCTACTCCCGATCTATACTACGAAATAAAAAGGGCAAACTACGCTACCATGGAAGTAGATATTCATCATCATAAACCATCAACGGCACTTGCAAGGAGAATGCACCTTCGAAGCTCTTGGTTTCACATGGATCCACAAACACAAAAGAGAGAAAGAAAAACAAACAAGAATAGAAAAAAAAACATTGATTTGATTCTTATAACAATGGAAGAAAAGACTTACACTGATGTCACCTCAGTACAAGCTTGATCTCCTTCCTCCATGAAACTCGTCTCTCCTCTCAGTTACATAAAAAAATAAAAATTACATAAAAGAAAACTAAAACAAACCTAAGTTACAATCCACAAATTAGAGAGAATCTAAAGAAAAACCCTAAGCTCGTTTCTGTACTTGAGCTTCTGAGATCTGCCCTTCCTCTGTTGCTATGCAGGGGTATTTATAGGAGAAAACCAGAGGATAAGAAGCGTATGAAGATAAGAGGAGCAAAATATCTCTGAATTTGAATTCTTCTTTTATCTCCAAACTTGTTTTGACTTATCCATAGAAGTTCAAATCTGTCCTGCAACTTGTTATCATATTGATCGTCGAATATGACTTATCTGTGGACTGCATTGGAAAGTTTGATCAACATAAGAGTTGTAGGCCTTTAAATCTTCTTTCTGGAGAATCTTGAATCATTGGAATTCCATATATGTAGCAAAAGTTATGATCTGAATACTAAAATGTGTACAGTCTGAATCCGAATTTTTTGAATTTTTATCTTTGCACTCTTTCTCCTTTTATCTTTATCCTCATCCTGCAAGCATTTAGGATTTAGTAGAATTCCATCCCTTTACTCTTCTTTTAATATTTGCAACTTTTGCACTTTGTAATTGCAACTTTGACATTTGATAATTGCAACTTTTCACTTGGGCTTGGACATGGGCTTTTGGGCTTCTTTTAAGGCTTTATTCTTTATTTTTTTATTACTCAAGGCCTGCACACAATAAATAATAAAATATTAGTAAATGTGCAAAATTATAGGAATAAATATGAAAATGTGATAGTAAATGTATTGAAAAATATGCACTTTTTACTACCTATCACACCCCCACACTTATCTTTTTGCTCGTCCTCGAGTAAAAATCAAAAAGAAAAAGAAAACTAATTTAGCTAACTCACTTTCATAGGAATCACGATTGCACTTAGCACGTGCAACAAGCCGTTAAACCCCTAGGTTACCCTAAAGGACGAGTGTTGTCTCGTGAGGGTTTTCAGCGGATTACACCCACAAAATCCATAAAATGGAAAATATTTGAAATACTTTTGAAAAGACTAAGTAAGCTATAAGTTTTTAGAATCCTCATTTTTATTCATTCTTAAATTAGTCTTTATATAGTAAACTGTTACTCTTTTTAGGTAAGGGTCAAAATTGAGTTTTTGTATAGTCTTTTTCGTTACCCTAAGTCATATGCATCCTTGTGAATTTTTACTAGGAATTCCTTAACTTGGACTCTCATGCCTCTTTATTATTATTATTATATATTTTTTTCTTTTTTTTAATATGTATAACTCATCTAATTTTCTTTCGTGTAAGTATCAAGGCTTCTTGAGGCCCTCATACCTAACTAATTGACTATTAGATGTGTTAATACATATATAATATATATTTTTTTAGTTTTCTTAGGCTTTCTAATCCACCCATGTAGCGAACTTAAAGTCGATGACTCCCTAACTGTTGGTTTTAGGGCACCGGGTGAGAAAACACCCCTCGGACTCAAATTCGAGTGAACTAGGCCACAAAACTAAGGAGGCTTATTTATAAACTCACCTTTAGGCGTGAATACTTATGCTTCTTGAGGCACATGTATCCAGCTTAATTAGTGATTTTTTTATTTATAGTTTTTTTTATTTTTTTTTATATATGAGGCACAAGGGTCTTTGTCTTAGAATCCTAGATATGCATTAGGTATGCACATTTCATTAAGGTAAAAATCAAGACTAATTACTTATTCAATTTCTCCTCCTATACCTAAAAATTAAACAATTTATTTATTTTGACTGAGTTTTTAGAAATCCTAATCATGATTTTCCTAATTCTTAAGACTAACTTAGATTTCTTTCAAAAGATAAGTCAAAATATTTCCTTTTTTTTGAAATTTTTTTATTAGTATCTACCTATGTTAGTATGTTAGTAAAGCCTCCCCCCACACTTATCTCATGCATTGTCCTTAATGTATGAATGAATGCATATATGCATGAAAAAGAAGAAAGGGAAGGCAGATGTTACCTCAAGGTGGTGGTTCCGGTGGTGGTCTAATTGGTCCATGAAATGCGGCCCAATCTACTTTTTGTGGAATTCGGAGGAACCCACCAGAAATTTTTCTTGTATAACCCACTAAAATGTATGTATGATCATTTTTTAATAATTCCACCCCATCAAATTTCCAAATTTCATAATTATTTTCAGAGTCAATTGTGTCAACCGCCTTGTCCCAAAATGGAGTGTGAAAAGATGGAATGATTGACTTGGAAGTGTGAGGTATGGGAATGAATACCGACTCAGGAAAGAAACTTAAATCTAGTAATGGTTCGGGAGTCGGGCTTGGTTCAAGAAGTGGGTCCAAATCAAGAAGTTGAAACTCAAGTCCACAATCATCTTCCCACAATGGAATGTGACTCAATATGGGTGATTCAAATTCAGGAATGATAGGTGTGGGAATCAAAACTGACTCTAAAAGATTACCTAAGTCGGGTAACAAAACAGGAGTCAATAATGATTCAGGTATTTGAACTTGATCACAGATTTGAGAATCTAGGTCACATATCTCATTGAGTTCAATATAAAAATAAGAACTTACCAATTTATCCATGGGACTTTCAAAATTATAAATTTGGTCAAGTTCAATATGATCATCAAAAATGGGTGATTCAATTTCATGATGAATTGGCACAGGATCCAATGTTGACTCGGGAAAAGTAAAATCAGGTGAAGACACCAAAGTCATTATTGAATCAGGAAGTAGAATTGAATCGCCAAGTGGAAGATCATGATCATATTCATGCTCAAGTTCTATTTCAGGAAAGGAATAACTTGCCAAACTATCAAAAATTGGAGTTTCGGCAAGTTCAAATGATGGTACTGAATTAGAATCTTGTTGTCCAAAGCAACGTGACTCTTCGGCTCTAAGAGAGTGGTCAACGATATCAGAATTGGCCGAACGGTGAGAACGCAAAGATTGAACCATCATATCTATTTCAGATCACGAGCTAATCTAGCCTGAGTCATGGCTTCAAGCATCTTTTCATAGTCGATTGGTGCATCATTTTGTGATTGGACTTGAAAAGAGGAAGTGTTGTTGGGACAATCGTGATGAAGTTGTGAGTTGGTCAGATTTGGTGACTGTTGCTCGGACTCACGCATCATCATGTCTAAGATTGATGGTAATTGTTGCTTGGACTCATGCATACTCATCATTTCCCGGATAGATAGTTTTCTATTCTGAATTGGTGGATCTGAGTATGAATCTTGGGAATATTGTGGACAAGGTGGATATGGAGGACAAGTTGGTTGAAAATTGGACTCGGGGGAAGCGAAACCCCATGAACTCTGTGAAGAGTCGAAAGTGGTATGAAAATTATGGTCATAAGATGGGGGTATGGGTTATATTTATTCGAATAAGACCATTCCGGCACACTAGATTGGTTAAAATTATGATATGTCGAGTTGGTAATATCCGAAAAAGACGTTGGTGTGTAATATGGATTAAAATTGGAAAAATTGTTATATGCCATATCACACAAACACAAACAAAGAAAAAGAAAACAAACAAAAAACAAAAAAATTCTAACTTAAGTTAGGGTAGACCTATGACCTAGACGACTCCTAACTGGTTAGACTGTCCACGGGAGGTAGGGTGTAGACTTTGACCACAAGTTAATCAGCCAGGTCAGGGCAAGAGTGGTGGGAGGTTTTCCGTCAAAGACGTTCCTTAATTAAATAACCACCAATCTTCGGGCTTTCGGCCCTCAATCCCCTTCCTAGACACTGATTTGGTAGGAGTCAAATTCCAACACCGTTCCCGTCTACTTATTTTTAGTTAGGCTTGGGTTAGTGAGTGCTTGGAATATGATTTTTGGGCCAAGGAAGGGTGATTAAATCCCCGCCTTATCTTGTTATGGGTTAGTGCCCTTAAGATAAGTTTGCGCAAGTGTACAAGATATGTAAATAAGATTCACTCAAAGCAATGAAAATCAACCATAAGATGAGTCCTATTCTACATGCAATGCGAACGTACCTTGCTCCGCACTCTTCAACAGTAAAAATAAATGAATTGAAAAGACACGTGCCTAAAATGCAAACGTCTAATCAATTTTTTATCTTTTTCAACAAGTATTTTACTGTTGATTAATTAGCAGTATACAGGTTTATCACAGAACAAATATAACAGAGCTGACAAATCAAATTTCAGATTGCAGCAACCTGCAAAAAATTCAGTAAGTAGTTCTCTACTACTGTCGCGGATCCGCGGCTATTGCCGCGTTTGCGCGGCAAGGTAGTAGTCTCTGCTGCTCTGCCTTCGAGGGCAGAGGCATAGAGTTGCTATATGTCCTTGCTACTGTTTCCTGTTCTCCAAACCTTCAAACAGAAAGAATAAAAGAATTAGTTAATTTTTTTTTAGAGATAAAATTACCGACCCTCCCCGGCAACGGCGCCAAAATTTTGATTGAGATTTTCGTTGCACACAAAAATACAGAATTTTAGATTTTGAAATAAAGATGTGCAAGGTGCTCAATTCGATCCGCTGTAGCCATGGCTATGCGGGTCGTGATCCTCAGGGAGGGACTAGCGATGGAAGCTTGTTTAGTAAGTTCTGTTTTATTTATTTATAATGTTATTCACAATGAAGAAGTGTGAAAAAGATTGGGAATTGGTGATTTACACTAAAATTAAAAGAAAGAAAACTAAAAACTAAAAACCTACTTACCTCTTCGGCGTCTGCTTACCTTGGAATCGTGTCAATGACGTACCTTTCTTTGAAGGCGAACGAAGCATGGAATATGAGATCTTCCCTACTCCCGATCTATACTACGAAATAAAAAGGGCAAACTACGCTACCATGGAAGTAGATATTCATCATCATAAACCATCAACGGCACTTGCAAGGAGAAGGCACCTTCGAAGCTCCTGATTTCACATGGATCCACAAACACAAAAGAGAGAAAGAAAAACAAAACAAGAATAGAAAAAAAAATAAACTTTGATTTGATTCTTATAACAATGGACGAAAAGACTTAAACCGATGTCACCTCAGTACAAGCTTGATCTCCTTCCTCCATGAAACTCATCTCTCCTCTCAGTTACATAAAAAAATAAAAATTACATAAAAGAAAACTAAAACAAACCTAAGTTACAATCTACAAATTAGAGAGAATCTAAAGAAAAACCCTAAGCTCGTTTCTGTACTTGAGCTTCTGAAATCTGCCCTTCCTCTGTTACTATGCAGGGGTATTTATAAGAGAAAACCAGAGGATAAGAAGTGTATGAAGATAAGAGGAGCAAAATATCTCTGAATTTGAATTATTCTTTATCTCCAAACTTGTTTTGACTTATCCATATAAGTTCAAATCTGTCTTGCAACTTACTATCATGTTGATTGTCGAATATGGCTTATCTTCTGACTGAATTGGAAAGTTTGATCAACATAAGAGTTGTAGGCCTTCAAATCTTCTTTCTGGAGCATCTTGAATCATCAAATTTTCAAATCTGTAGCAAAAGTTATGATCTGAATACTAAAACGTGTACAGTCTGAATCCGAATTTTTTGAATTTTTATCTTTGCACTCTTCTCCTTTTATCTTTACCTCATCCTGCAAGCATTTAGGATTTAGTAGAAGTCCATCCCTTTACTCTTCTTTTAATATTTGTAACTTTTGCACTTTGTAATTGCAACTTTGACATTTGATAATTGCAACTTTTCACTTGGGCTTGGACATGGGCTTTGGGCTTCTTTTAGGCTTTATTCTTTATTTTTTTATTACTCAAGGCCTGCACACAATAAATAATAAAATATTAGTAAATGTGCAAAATTATAGGATTAAATATGAAATGTGATAGTAAATGTATTGAAAAATATGCACTTTTTACTACCTATCATAATGCAAGAGGTATTTATTCCAAAACTAGGCATCCTACTAGTAAGGAAGTACCACATGTAGAAACTGAGGCTGGTATGACAATTGGGTTTCTTGTGAGG
Organism: Agave tequilana; assembly: GCA_038442645.1. Lineage (NCBI taxonomy): Eukaryota > Viridiplantae > Streptophyta > Magnoliopsida > Asparagales > Asparagaceae > Agave > Agave tequilana. The sequence goes on from JAVJIF010006516.1 coordinate 214,258, forward strand.
CGGGCTGAAAACAGCTATTATCCCTCCAGTTGCACTGTAGTATCACGCCTGAGCACCTTCAAACAAGTTTCCACTGAAGCAGAGGCCAGCGTTAGGGTTGCCGACATGTAATTGATCATAGCCGAACTGCCAACCAAAATGACTGGGCACGTAAGGCTCGATCGTACATAAGTCACCTTGTCGGAAGATCAGATGTCCAGGTTGAATATTGATCAGCCACCAGAAGACTCTAGATGGTAGCCTTGTGAAGTCATCTGGTCCCACAAGGTCAGGGAACTTATCCCCATAGGACGCACTGAAAATCTCGGGGAAGCAACAATCGAGTTATAATTCGAGTTGCTCAAAATGGATTTTCGAACAAAGAACATATAGTAGTGAGACCTCCTCGAATTCTCCAGCTTCTGCACGAAGGGAACGTAACCTTTAGAGGAAGGCACCGCCGTCATTAGTGAAGGGCAGTGCATAACATACCAGGCCATCAGTTACGTATATGGGAGCTCGATCCTGGGGTTAGGGGTCTTCACTTCCGGCCTTCCCTCCGAATCTACCACCGGCCTACCCTGGGAGTCTACAATGGCCTCCACTTGGCACAGGCTTTTGACTAGAGCCCATAATCCACTCTGAATTCTGGTTACCATCGCTGGATGGAGAGCGATAGACTTCCCGTAGGCAAGCTAGATCGCCGGGTACACCACATCGGCAACGACAACTTCATGCGGCAGCGTTGGCACCACACAACGCTTCAGCCACAGCATAAGGAAGCCCGCCAATAGAGCCCGGTTAGAAATAGGAATTCGGGCCTAGTGATGAAAACTTTCAAAAACCGTATCAAGTCTGAAGTGTCCTTATTCGACTCGGTGGTATAAGAGCTTATAGAGGCAATAATCCTCTCGGTAATTTCCTCGTCGGCGCAAGGAGCCAGACTAGTCACTAGGCTATCCTTTCATTTATGTTGTTGAACAGATAGCTCGCCCAGGACATCTACTTGACACCCCTATTCCTCCAGGAGGATATCTACCCATAGATGTGGAAGTAGCACAACACTTCCCAGTATGTCTCGTATACCTGAGGGTCCTCTTTCCTCAAGAGGTGAAGCACCTCAGAAGTCAGGACATATTCCTCATAAGGGGCATCTCTCGTGATTAGCCTCGAGACTTCATATAGCTCATGAAGAGCGAGCTCCATCTCTCCGACTAGGATAAAAAATGTGTCTGTCAGAGGATTATAATGGTCCAAGATGCTATACAAATTATGTGAACTTAGCGGGAGGCCATACTGCACGGCCCTAACCGCATGGTATAACCACACCATTGCAGTAGAGCCCCGAGCTTGACAAGAATAAATCCAACCATTCTACCCCACCATAACTTGTTGGTAGAATGGACCCATCCAAGCGGACGAAAGTTGACAGGAAAATCACCCCTAACTTTTAAGAACTGATTGATGAGGGTGGGGGCAAGCTGAGGAGTTTCTCCTTTTGAATACTCAAGTCTGACTAACCCGAAAAATAAACTGAATACATCATTCCCATGGCCAACAGGGTATGCATCTTTGGCACATAATTTGCCGAGAGACACGCCGGAGACAAATCAGGAAAGATCCCACTCCATTGTACAATGAATGGACATATGTTGAAGATAGGACAAGGGATATATCCTCTCCATGTTGGGAAGAAAGAACCTCATGTCCCCTAACTGACGGAGCTACTTATAATCTCCGTCATACAAGATCCTATCATCCTCTTCAATGGCATCACCAAAGAAGAAAGCAGGCTTCCATAGCGGAGTATGGGAATTCGACACGAACAGCCCATCAGAGATAATTTCCTGAAGGGTCACCATACTGGCCTTGGAGATCCTCTCCTTTTGCTCCTTTGACTTACCAGTAGTCACAGGAGAAGTCTTCTGAAGCACGAAGTTCAGATTATGACCAACATCACCTACGTGCCCAAAGTGGCACTTGTTGGACAAGGGGCTGGAAGAGTATCTCTCTGCAATGAAGATGACACCTAGTCAAAATCTAAAAGAAAAGGGCTAAGTGTTTGAAATTCAAACGCGGGAGTGAAACTAGACACGAAAATTAGCAAAATCTGCATCTAGACCAAAAAAATGTGAGGCTTGCATGAAGCCCGCATTTCAAAGTCCATAACTTAGAAATTTTTCAAAGTGTCGGACTCAGATATGAGAATCAGTGGAACCCGCGCCTAATCTTAAAGACGCAAGGAACACATGAAGTCTGCGTCTGAGCCTTCCACACTTACAAAAATTCTGAGTATTGAGTTCAAAATACAGGGCTCAACTAGGCCCGCGTTCAACAAACAAATATGGACTAAGGTTGATGAAGTGAAGGCGCGGAGGTCGTCAAACCCGCGCCTTGCTTACCAAATTCAAGAGCCGCGTCTGAAAATCAAACACGGGCATGAGCTTCGCGTTGGCGGTTCACATTCAAAAGAGACTTAAGAGTTAAAAGAACTCTTTAAGCCTCTTTAATGGTGGAAATCAGTTCAGATGCCATTTTATTACCTGAAATGGGGGCCTCCTGTGTGGAAGAACTGCCCATTTGAATCTCTGGAGCGATAGCACTTGAGGACGAGGAAGTAGGTTTGGTCTTCGCTGCCATTTCGACCGTGAAATCAACGTTGAAGATGATGAAAATGGAAAAAAACTTTAAGCTTTTCTTAACCCTCGATACAAAGCTCAGCGAAGAAGAAGAAGAGTCTAATGATGACTCTTGAAAGACTGTTATTTTTTATGGGCACAGTGATCTACAGAGATACGCGGCGCATGTCTTGAGGCCTAATCCTCGCCCGACGCGTGGCATGTGTCTTAAATGGATGCGATTCGCGCGTCAAAGGAAAGATGTCCCCTCAACTCTGCCAGATGCGTGGCAACGTGCCCGGAATGCGGGACTCGCATTTAATAAAACCGCGTCCCTCCAAAGGTCACATCTCTTCAGCAAGACCAAAGCTGCGTCTAGTCAATAGGGTGAGAGCTGCGTCTTCACTTCAAAGATCGCGTCCCTCCAAAGGCCGCGTTTCTTTAGCAAATTAATAGATGTGTTCCCACTCTGAGTGAGGACTGCGTCTCTAGAGCAAGATGACCCCTGCATCTACAAGACTTGCATTCAGTCTTTACTTTTGCAATAAGTTCAACAGTACACTAGCACAAGCAGATGACTGTTTATCTTTGGTTCAACAGTATACTAACAACCAGCTCAGAGCACTGAGGAGGTCTGGATTGCGCATCTAGACACTCATGAATATTACCTCTGGTGGCTTCAAAGGGTTTTACAGTACACTCACGAAGACCATATTCCAGACAGGATCAAGCTCAGGGCATCTTAAAGGATTGTCAGTCCAATCATAAGAAGTATAAACTCGACCAAAGTCCAAAGTATTTTGAAATCCGTCCCAGTCAACCGTGGAATATCGAAAACTTTGGAGGGGGTTCTGTAGACTGTCCAAAAATCACTAGGGTAAAGTCATCAGAAAGCAGAATCCAGTCTTTAGACACCGGGCTAATTATAGTCACTCGTAACGCCAAGACGCAGGGCATGAGCCCGCGCCTCAACATCAATACAACACCAAGACGCGAGGGTTGAAACTCGTGTCCCAGCTGCTCGGTAATAGCCAAGACGCGACTCGAAGCCCGCGTCCTTACATCAGTACAGTATCAAGACGTGACGGCCAGAAGCCCGCGTTTGGTAGAGTTTGAAACTCACGACAAAACGTGAGGCTCAAAGCCCGCGTATCGGTTATAACTGCCCTCATTACTGGGTAAATTACTGGCCATGAAAGTAAGTTAACCCCCATTATGGAGTATTTTTAAGGAACACTTTTACCCTCTGAAACCTTTATAAATAGCCCAGTTTGCTATGGAAGAGAGGTCATAAAATTTTGGTCAGAAGAACTTCGGTCGTAAGCCTTAGAAGGACCAGAATCTCCAGCTAAAATAAAGAGAGTTCAACTCTTCTAACAACTTACTGCGTACAAGTTTATCCTTGCTTACAGTCTCTTTAAGATTTTTTGGGTGCGGCAGAAGCTGTGTTACTTCGTCCACCATCCAAAGAGAAGATTCCCATAAGATCATGATGTTCACCCGGTCAACAAAAAATAAGAATCACTTTCCATCACCACATCAAGAACCCAGCACTAAACAAAGGGAAGATTTAGGCTTGAATATCTTTCTCTCTTATAATCAGAGTATTGATCCGTTGTAACTTTCTTTACAATCAAATAAAGAATTTATACGCCCATAATTTTCTCCACCAAATGGGACGAAATTTCTCTAAGGAAAACACTACTGCCAAGAATTCCTTCTCAATAGTAGTGTAGTTCATTTGAGTATCGTTGAGAGTCCTACTAGAGTAGTAAATCACGCGTTGCTTGTTATCAATGCACTGTCCAAGGACAGCGCCTTTTGCAAAATTAGAAGCGTCGCATATGATTTCGAACGGCTTAGACCAATCCGGTGTAGATATGATTGGTGTAAAAATAAGCTCTTTCTTAAGCTTCTACCAAGAATTCATAAATTCAGCATCGAAAGTAAAAGACACATCCTTAGCTAACAGATTAGTCAAGGGTCTAGCAATCTTACTAAAATCCTTGATAAATCATCGGTAGAAACTGGCATGTCCTAAGAAGGATCGAATATCCTCTACACATTTGGGCATGGGAAGCTTAGAAATAACCTCAATCTTGGCACTATCCACTTCAATTTCTTTTTTGGAGATTTTATGACCCAAGACAATTCCATGTCTTACCATGAAGTGGCATTTCTTCCAGTTCAATGTCAGATTTTTCTCAGCATAATGTTGGAGGACGAGTTCTAAATGCTGTAGACATTGAGTGAATGAATCTCCGTAGATGGAGAAATCATCCATGAAGATTTCTAAAAATCGTTCCACCATATCAGAGAAAAGACTCAACATGCAACGTTGAAACGTTGTTGGGGCATTGCACAAACCGAAAGGCATTCGACGATAAGCAAATGTCCCAAATGGACATGTGAACGTAGCCTTTTCTTGGTCCTCAGGAGTAATAGGAATCTGATAATACCCCAAGTAACCGTCCAAGAAATAGTAATACTCATGGCCAGCCAATCGTTCAAGCATTTGTCAATGAAGGGGAGTGGGAAATGGTCCTTAAGAGTTGCTGCATTAAGCTTCCTATAGTCAATGTAAACTCGAATCTTCATGGAAAGTCGAGTTTAGACCAACTCTTTATTCTCGTTTTCCACTACAGTGAAACCGGATTTTTTTGGGACAGCTTGGACAGGACTGACCCATTGGCTATCCGAAATGGGATAAATTATCCCATTGTCTAAGAGTTTCACAATTTCAGCATGAACAGCTTCTTGTATTATAGGGTTTAACCTACGTTGCGGGTCTCTTTTTGGTGTCGCGTCATCATTGAGATGAATGCGATGTTAAACTATGGTTGGACTTAATCCTTTTATATCAATCATAGTCCAACCAATGGCTTCCTTATGTTTTCTCAGAATTGCTTTAAGATCTTCTTCTTGCTCGTCATTTAAATGGGAGGCAATAATGACAGAAAAGGTCTCTTGTTCGCCTAGATAGACGTACTTGAGATGTGCAAGTAAGACTTTCAATTCTAAAGAAGGGGAAAGCTCACTGGAAGGACGAGTCATATTAGTTGGCTCCACATTTGGTGAAATAGGGTTCGAGGCCCAATTCACAGTAGACTCGATAACCTGATCAAGGTTAAAGTCATCAGACTCTAACTCAAAGTCACACTCAGTTTCTAATTTCAATTCTTTCCTGTATTCACTTGTCAAGTTCTCAATGAGGTTGACCTCAAATGTTTAATCCTCAACGTCATGGGGTTGCTTTCCTAGGTTGAAGACATTGACTTCTCTAATCATGTCCCCAAAGGTTAACCTTATGGACCCATTCCAACAATTGATAATGGCATTGGCAGTAGCAAGGAATGGTCGCCCTAGGACAACAGGAGTTTGAGCCCTAGGATTGGACATAGGTTGTGTCTCCAGAAATATATAATTAACGGGGTAGATAAACTCCCTGATCCGGATAAGGACATCATTAATTTTCACCTTTGAAACTTTCGCTGAACGGTCAGCCAGTTAAATAGTGACTCGAGTTGGACTATGATCACCTAACCTGAGTTGTTGATAAACTGAGAATGGAAGCAAGTTGATCCTGCTCCCAAGTAAAGGAGTGCACGACTAATCTCGGCTTGTCCTATGGTGCAGACAATTGTGGGACAACCCGGATCCTTGCACTTGACAGGGATCAGACCCGATAGTAGCTCACTAATGTTAGTGGGTAAGAAGACCTTTTTGGGTATATTAGTCTTTCTCTTCTTGGTGCACATATCCTTAAGAAATTTTGCATAGCATGGGACTTATTGGATTGCATCAAGAAGTGGCACATTTATCTTTACTTGATTGAAGATCTCAATTATCTTATCAATGTGTGGATTTTGCTTATTATTTTTTAGCCTATTAGGAAGTGGTACTATAGGCTGGTGCACCTGACTGGTTGACTTATCTGTTTCAAATTTGTCAGATTTGGACGGAATGGGACTAGATGAGGTGGATGCTTGAGTGTGGTTGTGCTGAATGGGTTTAGATGGTGTTGACAATTGATTATCAATTTTCTTTCCGACCTTAATGTGAACAACATTATATTGATTCAATGATTGATCCTCAACCAAATGAGCTTGTTGAGAACTCCTAGGATTCATTATTGGCTGACTAGGCAAGATACCCTTTTGTCTCTCATTCTGTGGATTGGCTATTTGGCTCACTTGAACCTCTAGCCTCTGTATAGTTTGCATGAGAGAATGTTGGTTCTTCATATACCTTTCCATATTTCTCTCAAAGTCAGTCATTCTCCTTTCTAGTTGAGGATTCTGGAAGGAAGATTGTGGAGCTTGGTTCAGAAAGTTTTGTTGATAGTTTGAAATTTTGGGCGGATGGTTGGGAGAATTATGATGGTAATTGAAAAGGTTAGATTGATTATTAGAAGAATTATTGGAATGATAGAAGTACTTGCATGGTTTGATCGTGAGTGGTCATTGTTGTTTTGGTTCTATGAGAAATTCGGGTGATTTCTCCAGCCAGAATTGTACGTTTGTGCGTAAGGATTATTATTCGGCCTTGAAAAGGGCGCATTCATCGGTTCTGAAAAGTGTTATTAAGCTTGAAACACAGGACACTCCTCAAACACATGATTTATGGCTTGACAGTAAGTACAGCCCGGAGTTGAAAATTGGTTTGGGCTGACTTGATTGACTGGACTTGGTTCCTTAGTTTTTAAAACTTTAAGTCTTCTCGCTTTGTTTGCAATTCTAGCCTTGTTAACTATGGATGATTCAATTGAATGGAGACCTTCTTTTGAAGAGATGGAGTTTGAATTCCTAGAGCTTTCACTAGTTGGTTCCCATTAGATGGTCTTTTTAGCTAGACCCTTATATATATATTCAATCCTTCATTCTCATCCTTCTTTAAGAATCCCTCTTGGCACATGGTTTCTAAGAGAGTCTTGGTAGAGTAGTCTAAATTGTCATAAAGAATTTGGCATTGTCACCATTTCTCTATTCCATGATGAGGATATTAGACAAGAAGGTCTTTGAAGCGTTCAAAGTACCTCCAAAATGGTTCATTAGGTTCTTCCTTGAATCGCATGATGTTCTTCCTAATGAGAGGGTATTATGAATTGGATAGAATTTATTTAAGAAGACCTTGATGAACCATCCCAGGATGTGATAGAGCTAGCTGCTAAGCTATAAAGCCATTTCTTTGCTAGGTCCTTAAGAGCGAATGGGACAAATCTCAACCTAATAGTATCATCTATAAGGTATGGGATTTTCATCATTAAGCATACTTCCTCAAACTCTCTTATGAAGAAATAAGCATCTTTGGACTCTAAGCCATGAAATTTGGGGAGTGTGTTGATGAACTGAGGCTTGAGATTAAATTGTATTCACCAACCGATGGAAGTTGGATGCAAGATAGAAGTGAGGTTCTAATGGGATGAACTTATCCTGCAAAGATGTCGATTGAGCTATAACCAAATCTGGTCTTGGTTCGAACTTGGGAGTTGATGTGTTTTTGGTTAATCTAGATGAATTAGGGTCTCTTGACCACACTTGCATACAAAACACAATCACAAATAAGTTCACCAATAGTCAACAAGAGGAAACAACCAAGCCTAGTTTAAGGTAACCTTGACCTAGACAACTTCTAACTGGTTGATTGTCCACAGGAGATATAATGCAGATTTTGACCACAAGCTAATCAGTCAGGTTAGGGCAAGATTGGTGGGAGGTATCCGGGCAAAAGCGCAGGCCTAATTAAGCCAAACCACAAGCCTTCAGGGTTTCATCCCTCAATCCCTTTCCTTAGACATTGATTTGGCAGGAATCAAATTCTAACACTTTCCCCCTTAGGATAATCTCCTAATGAGTTCGATTGAGCTTTGTTGGCTAAGAAAGGGTAATAACTTTCCCACCTTATCTTAATTTGGGTTTTCCCTTAAAAGTGATTTTGCAAAGTGTGCAAGATATAGAAAAATAACATTCACAAGCAAATATCACCCAAGAATGTTTCTTAAACTATATGCTATGCATACATACCTTGTCTCCAGTTATCTTCAATAGTAATTGTAAAAGAAACGTAATTTGACAAATGCCTAGAATGCAAGTCTAAACATTTTTTTAAGTAATTAGCAATCAATCAGATTACTGTTGGATTAAAAAAGGTAGTGTGAATATCAGATATAGTAAAAATAACACACAAAAACTATATTTTTGCAAAGCAATATGTCTTGCAAAAAAGAGTTTTTAGTAGTCCAAAAAATTTCAAACTTTTGCGCTGTAATTTCGTGAAATTCTGTTTCCTACTTTCGAGAGTAGGAGCACAGAATAGCAAGTTTTCTCCTGCAAAGCTTGAGTGCAAATCTGAATACTTAAAGTCCTTGAAACAAGACATCAAACTTGTTAGAAAATAACTACACCGTTCCCTCCCTGCAACGACGGCAAAATTTAATTGAAAATAAAAGCAATGAGAATTACCGTCTAACTTTGGGCTAACGGCTCGTGTCTACGAGAAGGAATGCAATAGAAGCTTTTTGACGAATTGTTAAATAACAAAGAATAGTGTTTGTGTTTTTCTTTCTTTTTTTTAATGTTGAAAAGAGAATGGAGAGTAAAGGAATGATTAAAAGAAAATATGAAAATTTAGAGAAGGCTTTGGAAAAGGGGATCTTTAAAAAATGTTGAAGATTATTTGGTTTTTTTTAATATAGGAAAAAGATTTGGGCTCACTATCTTACTATTAAACGATGTGTTCTTCTCTTGAAATTCTTAGTACCTCAACTTGATCATAGGCAAAAACTTAAGCTTTAGTTTCGAATGTTTTAATCAAAGCAAATAAGATTGTTTGAAAAAATTTAATTCTTTTTCTTAAGAAATCCGCTTGAACTGAATGTTAAATCATCAAGTTTTCTTTCAAGTATGAAATAAAAATAAGTTCAAGTGATATTTTAAAAGAAATAGAAGTTTAGAAATCTAAACCTATCCTCATGTACCTTCAAGAATACTTTCAAAGTTGAAAGGCTTAGTTTAAGGTATACATATGATTCTGTTGGGTTCTTTACATTAAAATCATTCAAAATAAGAGGGATCGAAGATAAGGACGATAGTGAGCCCAGAAAATAAGATTAACTGCTCATGAATGATGTAAAATAAGACATATAAATAAAACAAGACATACCTGTGAATTGGAGTAGAAGAAGAGAAAGCTTGATCATTTATTAATGTCACTTCAACTTCAGGTTACAATCACTCTCTCTCTCTCTCACTGGTATTTGGAATGAACTAAAAATTAAAAAAATAGAGATACAACTTCTAAATACTATCTAATAAAGAACCTAAAACCTAAAAACAAAGAGAAAAACTTAAACTAACTTCCGGTCCCTTTTTCTCTGAAAAATGCAGTATTTATAGGCAAAAACCAAATGGGGGAAGGCGTACGAAGATAGGGGGAGCAAACGCTCCCCAAAAAAATCCAATCAAAGTTGCGTTGGCTGCATTTTTGCAGCCATGGTGTGGCCAGGCGGCCACACCTGGTTGGTGGTGATGCTTCGTTTGGTGATCACCTTTATCTCATGCTGGTTTCCCCATTTCACCTCCAGGATTTAATGAAACGGCCTTTGATTTTTGGCTTTAACCACTTGATTAGAGAAGATTCATTTTAGCCGATTTTCAACCTCTCTGATTTGCCACAATATACCCTTATTTTCTGATTTTAAATTAATTCTGAATTAAATTAGAATTTGATGGGCTTTTGGGCTCGTTTCTCACCCCTTTCCTTTACTAATGGGCCGGCAGTTTATAAAGAAAAAATAAGACTTATTAATAAGATTTATTAGATAATAAACATGATAATGTGACAATATATATGCAATATATGTGACCGATCAAGGATCAATAGTTTAATCAATGTAATGTTGTTCATACATTGAGGTCAGGCAAGAAAGTTGATAATAAAGTGTCGATACCACCCAATCCCATTCAGCACAACCAAACACAAGCATCCACCTCTTCTACCTTCACTCCATCCAAATCTGACGAGTCTGATAAAGACAAGTCAGCTAATCAGGTGCACGAGCCTATAGCACTATTTTTAAATAGGCTTAAGAACAGCAAACAAAATGCACACATGGACAAGATAAATGAGATCTTAAATTAAGTGAAGATTAATTTGCCACTTTTTGATGTTATCCTGCCAGTTCTTGATGCTATCCAACTGTCCTATCATATGTAAAATTTCTTAAGGACATGTGCTCCAAGAAGAGAAAGTCTAATATATCCAAGAAGGTCTTTTTAGTCACTAACATTAGTGAGCTACTGTCGGGTCTGAACCCTATCAAGTATAAGGATCCAGATTATTTTATCATTGCATGCACTATAGGACAAGCTGAAATTAGTCAGGCACTTCTTGCTTTGGGACCTAGCATCAACTTATTCTCCTTCTCAGTTATCAACAACTCAGGTTGGGCGAGCTTAGTCCAACCCGAGTCATCATCCAATTAGCTGACCGGTCAGTAAAGGTTTCCAAGGAGGAAATCAATGATGTCCTAATCTGAGTCGGGGAGTTTATCTATCCTATTGATTTCATAGATCTTGAGATACAATCTGTGTGCAATCGTAGGTCTCAAACTCCTATTATCCTATGGCATCTGTTCCTTACTACTGCCAATGCAATTATCAATTGTAGGAACGGATCCATGAGGTTAACCTTTGGAGACATGACTAGAGAAGTCAATGTTTCAATCTAGAAAAACAACCTTGAGATATCGAGGATCAAACTTTTGATGTCAGCCTCATTGAGAACATGACAAGTGAATATGGAGAAGAATTAGAGCTATAAACTGAAAGTGAGTTTGAATTAGAGTCTATGGATTTTGATCTTGACCCGATTGTCGAGTCTGCTGTGAGTTGGGCATCAAGCCCTATCTCAGCAAATTTGGAGCCAACAAACTTGACTCCTCCTTCCATTAAGCCTTTCCCTTCTATAAAATTGAAAGCTTTGCCCAATCATCTCAAGTACATCTACTTAGGCGAACAAGAGACTCTGCCAGTCATCATAGCGTCTGTAACACCCCATTCCCAGAATACGTACTTAGATTTTGAATGTATTTTTCAATTTTCTTCTCGTATTTATTTGCTTTATGATTATTTATGTGATCGTTTTGCATTGGATTCTGATTCATGAACTTAGAATCAGCCCCAGTCTGAACTGGGGATCCGATCCCAGTATCCTAATCGATTTGATTTTTTTGGTAGTCTAAATTGGCTGATTTTAGTTTCCAACACTATTTTCTAATATCATAGATTTTTCATGATTTTTCAGATTTTTTCTGAATTATCTTTATAAAAACCCTAAAATCGGGATTAATTGGTACGGCTGGTTTATTCCCAGATTTTAAATTTACAAAGGGAGTCAAATTTTGAGAAACTGCTTTCACAAATTTTTTTTAGAATAATATTTACTATCTTCATACATTTTTTTGGGATTTTCAGAATTTCGCAAATTTCGGCCAAATTTGGTGTGGACCGATATCGGCGATCGATTCTAAGATTTTTAATTTGAAAATTATAAATAATTTCTTGAAATAGATTTATCCATAATTATTAAAATAATATTCTTTATTTTTGAGAATTTTTGCAGGTCATTCTTAGATACTTGATTTTTGGACAATTCTGGTATTTTTCCGAAAGTTTTCCGCATCCGCAACCGAATCCGGGGAATCCGTCACTTTAATTATTTCTACTTTTTTCCAATCAAATATTTTACTTTTTTCCTTATCTTATCTTTTTTCTTTTTCTTTCATTCCTTTTTCTTCCACCATATTCTAAAAGCTTCTCCATTAAAAGCTTCTCCATTCTTCTATTATATCTACAACCCTCCTTCAAAATATCTTCTCCAAAATATCCCAAACCACTCAACACCCTCTCCCATCACCTATGGCCGACCAAAGACACCTAACCCCTCTCCATTTTACAAAAAAAATCCCTAACCCTAATTCTTTTTCTTCCCCTTTAAACTCCAACTCCAAAAACACCTTCATTTCTTTTCCTTTCACCTTCATTCCTCCATCAAAAACCCTATTCACCACCAACTCCTCTTTCATCTCCACCACAACTATAACAACTACAACTTCTCCAACCCCCTACCATCATATTCTTCCTCCTCCATCTCTATTTATTCCACCACAACTCCAAAATACCTCCAAAATCCCACTATCTCCTTTACCTTCTCCAAAACTACCACCACCACTTAACCCTACCACAAAACCACTATCCCACCACCTAAACCTAGGCCGACCACCATGCTTGGCAAGGAGCCGAGCCCCTTCTCCAGTAACATCTCGAGCGACCACTCCAGCAACCACTGATCGGGAGAAAATCGCGCACAAAAAGTGTATGTTTTAAAATCAAGATTTAAAGGGTGTGTGCTTTAGCTTCTTCGATATTTCCGTTATAGCATAGAGACTAAAACAAGTCGAATCCATAAGGATGGGAGGCGATAGAAGCTTACACAGTATGTTCACGTGTATGTTAATGGTTCCTCAATGTTTGAAAGAATGAAAACAAAACAAAACAAAGAATGAAAAGATACGGTGAAACACGAAGAAGTGGGAAACATAGAAAGAATGTATTTGTGGTTTTTGAGATATATATCTAAAACAAAGTGAAAAAGAAAGAAAACCCATGGCTACTAACTACTAATGATTCCACCAACATGCTAACCTCTTAGTGATAGTTGCCTCACATGTATCCTTGGCAATCAGTAGTCCTTGGTCAAGAGCGTTTTAAAGCATGACCCATATGTATCTCATTACATCACAACTCAACAAAACAAGTGCAAGCTACATTTAAACCATCAAAACTAAAAGCAATCATGGAGTAAAGTAATGTTAGCTAGTTAGAGAGTTAGGATGTTAGAGTGTTAGATCCATCATCATGAGCCATCAATGGCTCTTGCAAGAGCAAGGCAAAGTAAAGGCTATTAGATTTATGTGGGTTATCAAATAAGAAGTTAGACTAGTTAGTGCTTAGTAGTTAGTTTCCATGAGAGAAAAGATTAGCTAAACACGTAAAAGGAGTTAGAGAGAAGAAAACAATGAGAGATAAAGAGAGCACCTTTCATAGATTGTCACCTTCTATTACAAGCACTCTTGCTTTTCACTCATGTACCACTCTCTCTCCTATTACAAGATCTACAAGAAATGGAAATACAAAGAAAGAAGAAGAAGAATAACTAACCTAAACTATAACATGAAGAAGAAAACTACCCTAAAACTACATTACTCTCTGTATATCATCTGTGAAGAATACCACGGGGTATTTATAGGCAAAAGAGGCACCAGGAGATCTGTACGGAGCCGTACGTTGAATCTTGGCGCACGGCTCCATAAGATGAAATGAAAACTGATACAAATTGAAAATACAACCAATACCAATTTTACATAAAACCAATTAAAAACAAGAATTTTCTCCCCCTTTATGAAATACTAAAAGAAACAATGCATAAGCTTGTAATAGATACTAATTAAAAAATGACGAACTAAATCAAGCTTAGCAATTTGTGCTTTTTTTAAAGAAAAATGTAAAGACATGTGAAACAAGCACAATCAAAATTTATGTATGGATATACCAATTGAAATATGAGGCATATATATAAAATACATATGAGTATACAGATATATGAAATATCAATTTTGATATCAATTAAATATAATGAGGATCAAGTGTATAACTCAAAATTACCACCCTTATCATGTACAAGTTTAAAAGATATTCAAGAAGGGTATACAAGGCATGGTCGCCCATCCAACCACCCTTAAAAGGTAGGGGTTTTCAAAAATTATGATTTGAAAGTAAATAGGCATAGATTGAAAACTCTACCATTTGAAGAATAGAAACTAGTTTAAAGATATTTTTAAAAACTAGTTAGAAATCCTTCAAAATATGAAACCAAATCATACATCCCATGAAAACATGAAAATCACATAATAATTGACACTCAAAGTCTATAAAGCATAAATCATATATATGCTCATGAAATAAAAATCATGAGTAAACACAAACATAGAGTGTAAAAGAGTCATGTGAAAAACATAATCATGGAAATAGGCATTGAAACTCATATGAAATACCTTTACAAACATGAAACACTTAAAAATTTTAATTTTCATTAAAACAAAACAAACTTCAAGACACATGTATATTTTGTATAAACTAGAGTATACATACATATCCAAAATATAAACGAGTCCACAAAAGTATATTGCATGAAGGCAAGTGGCTCAAGGATGTACATGTATATCTATTAGTTTAGACAAAAGTAACATATACATGAAGCTAAACATTTACAAAAGTAAAGAATATGAGTTAGAATGCATGAATCATCAAAACTAGGCTATACTAGTACATTTGACAAGCACAAATGAGCATTTAAGCACAAACATATAGAAGTCTATTTGTGCCTCACTAGATGTACAAGTAAATATCTAAGTTTTAAGGAAAACTAACATCCAAACATGTAATCAAATCATGAAGTATAAAACGAGACATAAATCAACATGATAAACATAAATAAGATCATTATGTAAATCTACATGCTATTAGAACTATGATATACATAATAGCTAAACAATGGTGAGAACACAACATATGGGTCCATATAAACATGGGTGATCTCAAATGCTATACATGCATGTCAATGATCTAATAATCATGGCATTTAACATACTAATCAAAACATGCTAAAACTCAATAATGTGGAAAGCATGTTAAATAATAAATGGGAGTAAAGGGATTGTTACCAAAATCGAAGAGGCAACTCTCCATGTCTCCAAAACAAGGTGGTCCTCTCCACAAAACTCTCCTTGAAAGTGATGCATCCTAATAGTCCTTTTTAAGCTCGGAACGCATCCACCTCAAGGCACCATCGCTCTCACGTCATGCGAGAGCCCACACCTATATCAAATACAATAGGGGTGGTCTTTGGTACCCATATTCTTTTGGGTCCATGGGGGTTAGTATCTTTCCTAACCTAAACAAACTTAGTTGCTAAATTAGAATCATGTATGCGATCATAGCAAAATTTAGCAAGGTGGCCCTTACGTCCACAATGTGTACATGTGTACACATGAGCATACATCGTGTTATGGGTATGTCCGTGAGGAGCATGTGTATGCCGTGTATGGTGTGCATGCAAGGATGGAACTTGTTTCTTTCGAACCAAAGATTCCAAGCGTGTATGGTTCATGGCACATTGGCTCAAAGTGGAGCCCAAACAATCCATATTCTTATTTATCAATTTTATATTATTTTCAATTAAAAAAGAAGTGGAGCATGCAATAGGTGTGCTAGGTGAAACTACACTAGTATGGCAAACATGTGAATCTATATCAATTTTCAAAGATTCATTTTTCTTTAAACAAATTTCTAAATCCTTTGAAATTGAAGCAATTTTTATTTTCAAAGAATCATTCTCTTTTACAACAAAATCAAGTTTTGAAGACAAGTTTTCATTTTTCTTCAAAATTATTTCACAATCATTTTTATTTTTCAAAAATTCATTTTCCTTTAGGGCAAGGTCTAGTTGAGATTTAAGTGAGTCACGTTCACTAGATATCTTTTCCTTCTCTTGCAAAACCAAATCAAATCTTGAACACAAATCTTTATTTTCTTTATTAAGTTCAAAACTCTTCTTTTTCAAAAGATCATGTTTTTCCAAAAAAATTCACACTTTGTAGCAAGTTCTACATTTATGGTTTGTACTTCTAAACACCCATAGCAATAGGAGCTAGTGCTAGCATCTAGTTGAGTTTCCGATTGTACCTCAAGGGAGTCATTCCATGGACCATGAGGCAATGTTCGTTGGACTTGTCTCTCCTAGATCGCCTCTTCTTTTTGATAATCTTTGGTAGCTTGGGAGAAGTCAAAATGCTCCATACTGTAAAAGCAGAATCATAGTGAGCAAACACATATAAATATTCTTTATGAAGAGATGTTCTAAGTGCCTTTAGGGCTATTGCATTGGCCTCTATATGCTTGCTATCATTAGGGTGGGATTCCATGGTAATGGCTTTGTAAACATTATATCCTAGGGCTTTTAAATGCCAACTCATCAATATCTTTCATGTGTCAATTTTAAAGATATCAAACATGGGAGGGCTATCCATAAGTGCGAACAAAATGTGTGCAAATGAAAATGCAAATGTAGATTAGCAATCAAGATCACACTCCTAGGTGATTAAACCTAATATCAGGAGCGTAGGCTCTGATACCAAGTGAAATCACCTAGAGGGGGGTGAATAGGTGATAATGCTAATAAATGCACAAATTTAAAAGTTATGATGCAACGATCACCCAAAACAAGACTAGAAGTCGAATACCCCGTGAAGGGCTCTGAACTCCTTCCTCGTGATTCCCCTAAATAAGAGTTTGAGGTGTGCAATGCAATCTTGTTGTGTGAGTATTGATCGACAATATAGCAATGATTATGAAGTAAGTAAATATAGCAATGAATATAAAGCAAGTAAATGAAGCAAGTAAACCAATCGCAAACACTAGATTTGTTCCGAGGTTCGAGCACCCAGCTCTACGTCCCCGCCTTCACCCAGAAGGATTTCTGATCCACTTGAACTTTCACAAAAGATTATAACCACTAGGGAGTACCCAAGTCCTCAATCACACTCCTCTAGTCCAGAGGTAGTGGAGACACAAATACAATAATCACTGGATGATCAAAAGACCACAAATTCTCTCTTGAAAACTTTCTTTACAAAACCCTAGAGAATAATATATAAGATTGAAGCTCAAGGTTTTATAAGTGATATAAAAATAGAAGAGAGATTTCAAGAACCAAAAAAATTTTTAGAAAACTTTTGAAAATAATATCCCAAAACTTAAACAAAAGCTCTTTCTCAAGAAACTCAAAACTTTTGATCTTTGAATTTTTTGTTATAAAAACCTCTACCCTAATGACCCATTTATATAGGATTTAGGAAGAGTAAACATAGAAAACTTTTACCTGAATAAAAGAAGAAGAAATTGACCTTCTAATACAGCTAACCACATTTTATTTAAACTTAAACACATTTTGAAAACATGTTAAAAATCAGCCTCCAGAAAATTAGCCATTACTGCCAATCTGGCAGATTAGTCAAATTTGAGCACATTTTTCAGGCTGTAAACGTCCGAATTCAGAATTAGGTACATAGGGATAATTTGTAGATCTTTAAGTCTTCGTTTTAATGCAACTGAAATCAACTCAATATCATTTTTTATTAAAAAAGTATGAATAAAACACTGACAGGTGTCAAAACAAAAACTGTAAGCTATTTTCAGAACAAGAATAGAGTTCAACCAAATATTTGATATCTTTAAAATTTGAATCTGAAAATGATTATTGAATAAGAAATTTAGATATGAAAGTTATCTTTGAAATGCAAGTTAAATCATGTTATTTGAATATAAGAATAAAAATTTATAATAACAACTATAAAAGGCTGTCAAGCAGATCAGCAGAACTAAAACTGGTTCAAATCCAAAACCCGATATATGTACTTGAAATCCAAAACCGATTAAATCAAAAACCAAACGTATTGAATTTATGTGTGTGTATTTGAGCTTCAAACGTATATACTATTCTTTAACAAACAATAAATATAAAAACTTTATAGGAAGGTGCCTCTGAACCGCGTTGCCGAGCTAGAGCCTTCTCTCCTATGAAAACGTCCTCTTGCGTCATTTGCCTTTTAGCGCCATTATCCTTGCAATATGGTTAATAAGACCATCATGACTAGTACAAAGCTGAAACTCATTCTAAACAACTTATTAGTACCAAATAACTTCTATGTGTTTTGTTATCATCAAAACTTAAACAAATGGAGAGTGTAACCTTTTGGGCCAACATAAGATTGTCGTGAAAACGCGGCCCTAGCCGCGTTTCCGCGGCAGTACGGAGGCGGCGCGCATAGCACCGCATGCTGTGCGCTACCCAATTGTTCCCCTGTCGGCTGCATGTTCCAGTTTCTGGTTTTGGGCCTCTAATTTTGACGAAACAACCCTCTAAAGTCAATGGCTATCTTTATAGGCTTTTATTCACCAATTAAATGGTGATTTTGGGTCTTCTTCTTCATTTCATGCCATGGACCTAGAAACACATAAGAGAGGTATTATTAGCAGAATTTAATATTAAATAAATGTGAAGATGTGGTATAAAATATGCAATTTTAGAGACTAATCACACCCCCACACTTATCTTTTGCTCGTCCTGAGTAAAACAAAAGGCTAAGAAAATTATTACATCACTTTCGCAGCTGACGCGATTACACTGAGCATGTGCAACAAGCCGTTAAACTCTAGATTTCCCCTCGAGGAGGAGTTTTGTCTCCTAAGGGTTTTCAGCGGATTACACCCACAAAATCCATAAATAAAGAAATCAAATGCTAGTATTTTGAAAGCACATTTTGAAATAGAGAAAAGTGTTTGAAGTGTTTTTGCAAAATATAAGTGATCTAAGGTCATAAGTTAACCAGAAATTATTCTTTCTTAAACTAAGTCGAAATGCAAAATCTTGTTATTAATTAAATGTAAGAATTTAAAATTGAATTGATTATTTGATTTTTCATAAAACTCTTAGAAAAATATGCACTTTATGAACAGTGAAGGTTTTTGGGATATCGACTCAAACTTTTATGCCATTGATTTTTGCATATTTATTTATTATTATTTTTTTGTTTTTTCTTTCCTTAGTTTTCTTAGTCTTTCATATTTACCCGGGTAGTGAGCCTTTAGCCGGTGACTCCCAAACCAGATGATCTTAGGGCACCAGATGAGAAAACATCCCTCAGACTCAAGGACTCGAGTAAACAAGGCCAAAAAACTAAAGGGATTATTTCTATTTTTGTCCACCATTTTCTGTCTGAATAATCATGCTTCCTGAGGCATAATTACCCAACTTCAATAAGTGATTTTCTCATCATGTTTTTAATATATATTATTATGGCATTTTCATTTTTTGTTTCAATCCAAAAAATTATGTAAGTGTGAAGTGCATAAATCTAAGGCAAAAAAAATTCAAGTTCAAATTATCTTTCTAATCTTACTTTCTCATCCTAAAATTTAAATAAGATCTATTATTTTGACTCGGTTTAAAATTTCATAATTTTTGGTCTTCCTAATTCTTACGATAATCTTAATTTTCTTAAAATAAATCAAAACTATTTCTCCTATTTCAAAAAGTTTTGTAAAAAGAAAAAGAAAAGTTTTAAGAAAAGAGAAAAGTTTTTATACAAAAAAGAATTTTAAAAAATTCCTAAAAAGAAGTGTAAAAGAAAGAAAATTTAAAACTACCTTTGTTAGTAAACCCTCCCCCACACTTATCTCATGCATTGTCCTCAATGCATCATGAATGTGTATATACATGAAACAAATGAGAAGGGAAGGAAAATTACCTCATAGTGGTGGCTCTGGTGGTGATCTGATTTGGCCAAGCGTTGCTACCCAATCAAGATAATGTGGATCTTGAAGGAACCCACCAATAACCCCTCTAATATGACTCAATAAAAGAATGATTGAGTGAATGATCTTATTTAAAAGTTTATCCCCATCTAATTTTCAATTTTCAAAAATAATTACTGAGTCATTTTCTTCAACAGTCTTGTCCAACAATGAAGTGTGATTTTAAAAGATGATTGATTTGGACTCAAATGGAATAGGAACAAAAACCGATACCGACTCAGAAAATTGACTCTGATCAAGTCGAGATTCAAAACGGGGAGTCGAAATTGGTTCAAAAATAGGGTCCAAACCAAAGAATTGATGTTCACACACTTTCCCCATCAATGAAGTGTGATCATAAGATATTGGTGATTCACTTTCATGGTGTACGGGTACAGGATTCAATGTTGACTTCAGAATAGAGGAAAAAATCTGGTAAAGATACTGGAGTCATTATTGAATCAAAAAGGAAAATAGAATTACCAACTTGAGGTTCAGGATCACTTTCAAGCTTAAGTTCAATTTCAAGAAAAGAATAACTTGCCAAAATGTCAAGGTGGTTCTCAAAATTTTGGGCAAATTCAAATGGATGTAATGAAATTAAATCTTGATTTATGTCCATGGAAGGAATGTGAATGGGTAAAATGATCGATTCAAGTTCAGGAACTATGAGAATCAAAACTGGCTTAAGAACGTTACTCAGTTTAGGTAACACTATAGGAGTCGATATTTATTCAAGGACTGGATTTGAATTGCTAAATTGAAGCTCAGGTTCACATTCATCTTCAAGTTCAATTTCAGGAATTAGATAACTTGTCAAAATATCAAGAATTTGATGTTGGTCAAGGTCAGGTTGGTATGATGAAATTGAAGCTGGATTTCCAAAATGACATGATCCGTGAGTCATATGAACATCTGATGGACATGGGGAATTTATTCATATTTTGTATTATTCGTTCGGTCTCTTGCACGAATTCCGAATTCCATAATTTTTTTCCACAATGATTTTTCTTTGATCGGTTCTGGAAAAGAACTATATGAATTTTAAAACTTTTGTGGACATGAAGAGGCCATATTGTATTCAATTATTTTTGGGACTCCATCGCTTCTTCCAAAGTCCTTTGCAATGATGATTTTTCTTTAATAGGTGGTTCAGGAAAAGGAGGATATGAAGCAGAATCGGTAAATAATATTGTGAAAATTGTGGACTATATGATTGAAAATTTGACTCGGGGGAGGTGAATCCCCATGAACTCTGTGAAGAGTGGAAGTTATTTTGAAAACTATAGTCATATGATTTGGGATATGAGTCATATTGAGTCGGATAATCCCAACTCGACATATATGGTTGGTTCATGTTTACATAGCCGGGTCAGAGTTATCCGAATCAAATGAGGTCGGGGTGAAATATGGATTCATATTATGATTGAAAGAATTATTGTTGTTAAAATTCATTTCACAATTTACAAAAAGAAAGAAAAACAAACAAACAAACAAACAAAATAAACAAACAAACAAATAAAGAAAAAGAAAAAGAAAACAAGCCTATGCTAGGGTTGACTTAGACCTAGACAACTCCTGACTGGTTAGACTATCCACGGGGGGTACATTGTTGGAATCTGACCACGAGTTAATTGTCCAGGTAGCGGCAAGATCAGTGGAGGTATTCGTGCTGGAGCAACGGGCCTAATTATGCCAAACCACTATTCTTTGAGGTTTTGCATCTCAATCCCCAACCTTAAACACCGATTTGACAAGAATCAAACTCTAACAACTTCCCCCCCTTAGGTTAATCTCCTAAATGAGTCTGAGATGTCCCTAGGGGCCAATGTCTAGCAAATTTTATTAAGGCTTGGGTTGTGTGAGTGGGGAGGTGATTTTTGGGCTAAGAAAGGGTAATGACTTCCTCACCTTATGTTGTATTGGGGTTTGCCCTTAAGTTTAATTCATGCAAATGTGCAATATTGGTAAGAATGAGCACAAAAGAAGAGTAAATTACCCACGTGTTTGTCCTAACTATATGCTATGCAATATGTACACCTCCTGCAAGATCACTGCAACATAAGAACAAAATACAGTATATTGGAAGTGAAATTGATACGTGCCTAGATGCAAATGTCTAAATCATTTTAAAGCATCTAATTTCTGTGTTTTAGTTCTTAAATTATTACAGTGCACAGGTAATATAAACAAAAATTAGTAGCAGAGTATAAGAATATATAAGATTTTACCCAACCACATAAAAGCAAGTGTGGACTTTCTGCAATGCTAAAAATTTTACCCGCACACCAAAAACAAAGAAGAAAAGTTAACAAAAATGTGAATTCAAACTATTCCCATCCCCGGTAACGATGCTAGAATTTGATCGGGAGAAAATCGCGCACAAAAAGTGTATATTTTGAATTCAAGATTTAAAGGGTGTGTGCTTTGGCTTCCTCGATACTTCCGTTATAGCATAGAGGCTAAAACGAGTAGAATCCATAAGGACAGGAGGCGATAGAAGCTTACACGGTATGTTCATATGTATGTTAACGGTTCTTCAATGTTTGAAAGAATGAAAAGAAAAGAAAACAAATAATGAAAAGAGAAGTACGGTGAAACACGAAGCATCGGGATACATAGAAAAGAATGTATTTGTGGTTCTTGAGATATATTTATAAAACAAAGTGAAAAAGAATGAAAACTCATGGCTACTAATTACAAATGATTCCACCAACATGCTAACCTCTTAGTGATAGTTGCCTCACATGTATCCTTGGCAATCACTAGTCCTTGGTTCAAGAGCATTTTAAAGCATGACCCATCTGTAACTCATCACATCCCGACTCAACAAAATAAGTGCAAGCTACATTTAAACCATCAAAACTAAAAGCAAGCATGGAGTAAAGTAATATTAGCTAGTTAGAGAGTTAGGATGTTAGAGTGTTAGATCCATCATCATGAGCCATCAATGGCTCTTGCAAGAGCAAGGCCAAGTAGAGGCTATTAGATTTATGTGGATTATCAAGTAAGAAGTTAGACTAGTTAGTGATTAATAGTTAGTTACCATGAGAGAAAAGATTAGCTAAACATGTAAAAGGAGTTAGAGAGAAGAAAACAAGGAGAGATGAAGAGAGCACCTTTCATAGATTGTCACCTTCTATTACAAGCACTCTTGCTTTTCACTCATGTACCACTCTCTCTCTCTCCTATTACAAGATCTACAAGAAATGAAAATACAAAAAAGGAAGAAGAAGAATAACTAACGTAAAGTACCCTAAACTACAACATGGAGAAGAAAACTACCCTAAAACTACACTACTCTCTATATATCCTCTGTGAAGAACACCAACGGGTATTTATAGGCAAAAGAGGCACCAGGAGATCTGTACGGAGCTGCGTGTCGAATCTTGGCGCGCGCTCCACAAGATTGTCGTGTGCAGCGTCGCCTGCTGCGCGCTGCCCAATTGTCCCCCTGTCGGCTGCATGTTCCGGTTTCTGGTTTTTGGCCCCTGATTTTGATGAAACAACCCTCTAAAGTCAATGGCTATCTTTATAGGCTTTTAATCACCAATAAAATGGTGATTTTGGGTCTTCTTCTTCATTTCATGCCATGGACCTAGAAACATATAAGAGAGGTATTATTAGCAGAATTTAAAATTAAATAAATGTGAAGATGTGGTATAAAATATGCAGTTTTAGAGACTAATCAACCACTCCGGTGACATCTTCACCACATTCAACAACGTCACCACCAACATCTTTACTACACCCTTTTCATCAGCTATCTATTCTTCTCCACACCCACCACCATTACTTTTACGATCACAACACCACCTCCATCACCATTACTTCAACCTCCAATATCACCTTTATCATCACCTCTTTCACTTTCTTTTCATTCCTCCATCAAAATCCATCTCCTTCACCAAATAACACCACCACCAACGCCAATCACCCTTCCCTTCCTCTCTCCCCCCTCCTCCTTAAGGTTAACCACCACCTAAGCCACCACTATGTGGTGGTGCACCTCCCCAGGGCCAGCGGCCGCTAAGAGGTCAAGCCCCCGACCACTTCTCACTTTGGTATTTCCCCACTACGGAGTTCGCGTGCGTAAGTTTCCAGAGTTTCCATAATTTTCATTGTGTTTGTAGAGTGACTTTCCTTGCAAAACTGAACTTATATTAGTATTGGTATTGTGTTGTATTTAGTATCACTCTGGTGTGATTGTACAGGTGCATTATATTCTGTGGACATGTCTTGACTTGTACCGGACTGATATACTGTAATACTTGTAATAGTGTAGAACAACTCGTTCAAATACCATTGTACCGACTGTGGGTTTTTGCCCACTTCCAGGATGGCTACCAAATTAGTTTCAGGCTTGTACCCTTATGGGTTTCGTGGTAGCTACCAAGAGTGCACTTAGACCTTGAGCGTACTTTGGTCCTGGGCTCTCTACTCAGCCTTCAGGCTTCACTACTCCGCGGTAAATTAAGATATTATCATGATATAGCATGCTCGCATGGTACTAACATCGCAGGTACTCATGTACTGACTCTGGGTTTCTACCCACTCCCAAGATGACTACTCAATGGTTGTAGGCCGGTACCCTTATGGGTTTCGTGGTAGCTGCTGAGAGTGCGCCTAGACCCTGAGCGTACTTTAGCCTCCGGGCTCTCGCCTACTACCTCGAAAGAGAAGTGTGCTTAGACCATCAGGTCTTTTACCTATGCCTGGTAGGCATACTTAGCGCTCAGTGCTTTACCACTAAATTCATCTAGGCAAGGTGCTGTCAGATTTTCTACTCGCACTTTAAGCCGAGTCATCACGGTAACCTCGCCAGGTGCTCTAGTGTTAAACACTGTTTGTTATTCGTACCTCCAGCTTGCTTAGCCCTGCTTGATTGTACTCAGCTATTTCTATATAACTTGCTATGCACATGCTTGATATGTTAACACTTGACATTCTGCCACCTGACATCTACATGCTATTACCTGACACCTGTCTGCATCACTTGATAACTGTTGTGTTACAACCTGACACCTGACATGCTACTACTTGACACTTGCTCCCTGTTATGACATGATTTATCACCTGCCATCTATCTTGTTAACACTTGACCTGTCATTATCACATTTACAGGAATCCTGCCTTGTTATCCTGTATTATATATAGTGACAAGTTATCCTTGACCTGTACTTCTGTTATGCATGTACTCAGTACTCCAGAATTTCTGATCATGTCTTGTCCCTGCTATTCCCGTAAATTGATAATTACATAATAAATTATAATAAGACAACTTGCACCTGGTTTGGGAAAAACTGATGGGTCCTGAATAGTCATGTTTATGGTGGTCATATCGAGTCACACGTGGCCACATACTAGAGGGATCACCTGGCGACCACCAGGGATTCTATGGGATATAATGGCACCTCTACTCTTCCTGTTTATTCCTGCCGCGTATGTACACGCCCTAGGTCTACATCTATAGGATTTGGGATACTCTATTCCTGTTCAACATACAGTAAGTCCCTATACCTAGCGGTTTATTCTGACTCAGTACCGGATACTCCTGGACCATTGTCCCGGGCATGTACGGGGCTCACGCTAAACATGGTTCATCGAATTCCATCAGTTTCCATATAACTTGCTCTATAAATTGTAAGTGAAAGTATGTGGAATGGGACACATACTAAAACCTACAACTTAAACGACCCCAATTATAATAATATGCTAATATTTAATTTGTTGTGTTGTTTTGTAACTCGGGTTGTACACGCTCGAATTGCGGTAACATGGGATAAAGGTGTATAGATAAGGATTTCCGTATTTGAATTATTCCTTCGACGTACTAATCTCATAGAGTTGTGATCTAAGCTTGTACGATTGGTTTTTCTCGTATTCGGCTTTATTCAGTTTTATTAGTTTTATCAATTTATGTTAGTTTAGGAGATATCTAATGTTGCTTATCTCCTTTATTTTCTGCCTCCATATCTGCTCCTATATGCATGTGCTCAAGACACGATTTTCAATGCACGCTTATGACTTAGATTTATCAATACGCATGTGCTTATCCATGCATGCCATTTGGCATTCGCATCACCACTCATTGGGTTGCATCTGACAACCCTAAATTCGTATGTCCAAATTTTAAAGCGTGGAGCATAGCAGAACTTTCTTAGAAGATTAGAGTGACATAACAGTAGTGTGGTTAACACCCGTAGCTCTCTCCTCCCAGCTTTTTTCTGATCGGATCTCAAGACTCCTCTTTTTGCTAGTGAGCACTTCTCAGCTTTTGACTATATATATTTCATTATAAATCGTACTTTTATCCTTTGGAGATGTAATATTCTTATAATATTGTATCACTCTCTGCAATAAATATGTACTTGTACTTTTATGTTGGAATGTATAATGCACCACGTGCTTTCGTACTCTGAGTTTTACCTGTGTTGATGCTTAGCATATATACGTCAGGGTATTTCTGACCTGCATATATACATCACAGTAACGTCTCCCTACCCACGGGATCGGGGTGTTACAACATCATATTTGACAGTCAGGCATGAAGAAAGCCTTATGTCAGTTCTTAGAAAACATAAAGAAACCATTGGTTGGACCATGACCGACATCAAGGGTTTGAGTCCAGCCATAATTCAATATCGCATTCATCTTAATGAAGAAGCGACACTTAAGCGAGACCCGCA
Source organism: Agave tequilana (assembly GCA_038442645.1). Taxonomy (NCBI): domain Eukaryota; kingdom Viridiplantae; phylum Streptophyta; class Magnoliopsida; order Asparagales; family Asparagaceae; genus Agave; species Agave tequilana. The sequence continues at coordinate 241,015 of JAVJIF010006516.1, forward strand.
ACGTAGGTGAAACACTATAATGCAAGAGACTATTCGCGCTAAAGCTCCTAGACAGTGGGATCATCTATCCCATTTCTTATAGCTAATTAGTCAGTCCTATCCATGCGATTCCAATAAAATCTAGTTTCACCGTGGTAGAAATGAGAACAATGAGTTGATCCAAACTCAGCTTCCCACGAATATTCAAGTTTGCATTGACTATAGAAAGTTAAATGTTGCAACTCGTAAGGACCACTTCCTGGTTCCCTTCATTGATCAAATGCTTGAACGGTTAGCTGGCCACGAGTATTACTATTTCTTGGACGGTTACTCAGGATACAATCATATTCACATAGCTCTGAAAAACCAATAGAAGATCATGTTCACATGTCCGTTTGGGATATTTGCTTATTGTCCAATGCCTTTCGGCTTCTGCAATGCCCCAACATCGTTTCAACTTTGCATGTTGAGTCTTTTCTCTGACATGGTAGAATGATTCTTAGAAATATTCATGGAAGATTTCTCCATTTATGGAGACTCATTTGATCAATGTCTTCACCATCTCAAACTTGTCCTCCAACATTGTGCTGAGAAAAATCTGACACTGAATTAGGAGAAATGCCACTTCAAGATAAGATATGAAATTGTCTTAGATCATGAAATTTTTAAGAATTGAATTGAAGCAGATAAAGCCAAGATCGAGGTTATAGCAAGCTCCCTGTGTCAAAATGTATCAAAGATATCTGATCCTTCTTAGGACACGCCGGTTTTATCGCAGGTTTATTAAGGACTTTAGTAAAATTTCTAGACCCTTAACTAACTTTATAGCTTGGATGTCTTAATGCTTGGGAGAAACTAAAGAATAAGCTTATTTCTTTACCAATCTTTTCTATACCGGATTGGTCAAAGCCGTTTGAAATTATGTGTGACACTTCAGATTTTTGCCATAAGCGCTATCTTAGGATAGCGCATTTACAACAAGCAGCATGTGATTTATTACTCAAGTAGGACCTCAGTAATGCGCAATTGAATTACACTACAACCGAGAAGGAATTCTTGATGGTGGTATTTGCATTAAAGAGATTTCGTCCCTACCTACTTGGGTCCAAAACCACCATTTTCACCGATCATTTTACACTGAGATACCTTATGACGAAGAAGAATGCCAAAGCCTGACTAATTCATTGGATCCTCCTTCTTCAAGAATTCAATCTTGAGATTCGGGATAAGGAAGGTGTAGAAAATGATGTTGCTGATCATCTCTCGCGTATCCCAAATTTCTATGCAATGAATTGCCCATCAATGATGTCTTTCCTAATGAACAACTCTTAGTTATCTTTAGGGAACTTTGGTTTGCCAATATAATGAACTACTTGGTCACAAACTACACTCCATCTCAATGGTCGAAGCAGGATGCATACCGGTTCTTATCTCAAGTCCGGTATTTCTTTTAGGAGAAACCATATCTTTTCAAGTACTGTTCCAACAAAATTATTAGCAAATTCATTCCCGATAAGGAAATTAAGAGTGTTATGTCCTTTTGTCACAAGCTTGCATGCGGTGGACACTTTGGTCCTCGCAAGACTGCTGAAAAGTGCTACAAAGTTGGTTTTATTGGCCCACTTTGTTCAAAGATGCTTATGAATTTTGTAAGATGTGCCCTAAATACCAAATGGCAGGAAGGGTTTCAAAATGAAATATAATACCCCTCAACCTAATTCTAGAAATAAAACTCTTTGATATTTGGGGCATTCACTTTATGGGTCCTTTTCCTAACTCATTTCGAAACCAATGTATATTGATTGTTATGGATTATGTGTCGAGATGGGTAGAAGCCATTCCTAGCAAGACTAATAACAACAAAATTATTGTCAAATTCTTGAAAGAGAAAATTTTCTCATGCTTTGGATCCCTTCGAGCCATTATTAGCGACAATGGCAATCATTTTTGCAATAGAACTTTTGAAACTGTTACACGAAAATGTGCTATAACACACAAATTGTCCACACCATATCACCTTCAAATAAGTGGGTAAGTAGAAGTCTCCAACAGACAAACTAAACGTATTTTGGAGAAAATTGCGAACCAAAATCGGAAAGATTGTTCCACCAAACTTGTAGATGCCTTATAGGCCCACAGGACTGCTTTCAAGAGATTCTAGAAATGTCTCCATAAAGGGTAGTCTTTGGGAAGACTTGTCACTTACCTATTGAGTTAGAGCACCAAGCCTTATGGGCAATCAAGTAACTAAATTTTGATTTGGACGAGGCAGATGACCTTCAAAAATTACAAATTTCTAAATTAAAGGAGTTGAGAAATGAGGATTATGAGAATGCAAAGATCACAAAAGACAGGGTTAAGATTTTTCAAGATAAGCATATCATAAGGAAAACTTTTGTCCCTGGACAAAAAGTTTTGCTCTATAATTCTAGACTTCATCTTTTTTCAAGAAAGCTAAAATTAAAATGGACTGGGCCATTCGTTGTAAAGTCCGTGTTACCACACGGTGCTTTAAAGATCAGTGACACCATGAATGGGAATGACTTTAAGATAAATGGTCAATGCCTTAAACCTTTCTTGAAATTGATTCTTGTAAATGAAATGGCTATAGGTCTATTCGGCCTAGTGTATCGGTAACTTCACCTCTTTTACATTTTATTTCATGCATCTATATATTCTTTCGTACATTGGGGACAATGTATGAGATAGGTGTGAGGAAGGTTCTAACATGACATAAAAAATATATTTATATAAAAAAGACTTTTTGAAAAGAGAAACAATATCTTAACCTATTTTTTTGTAAAATTGAGTCGATTTTAAGAAATAGGAGAATCATAATTAGGATTTCTTATACTTAGTCAAAATAAGATTATTTGTTTGATTTCTAGGGTTAGGAAGAAAAAATGAAAAAGTAATATAGTATTGATTTTTATCTTGATAAAATATGCATACTTTATACACTTACACACTTAGGGTTCAAAAATAAAAATTCTTATGCCTTATAAAAAAATAAAAAAGAGAATATATATATATATGAAAAATAATAGCTAGGTGATTTGGCCTAAGAAAGCATTTGTATTTTGTAAAAGGTAATTGGATAAGTTTGAAAATATATATATCAAAAACTCTCTGATTAAGCTGGGTATTGTGCCTCACAAAGCATAAGTATTCACGCATAAAAGCGGTCCATTTTATAAATAAAAACCTTACTTTTGTTGCCTTATTTGCTCGAGTCCTTAAGTCTTTGGGGTATTTTCTCACCCGGTGCCCTAAGACTGTCCTGTTTGGAAGTCACTGACTTAAATCTCATTACATGGATAGATTAGAAAGCCTAATGAACTAAGGGATAACACCACCAAAACTATGAAAAATAAGACATAAGAGTTAGAGTTGAAAAACTCCGTAGTCAAAATTTCACGATTTTCAAAGATGCATATGATTTAGGGTAAAATAATAAATTAGATGAGAAATAAAGTTTGACTCCTTACCTTGATTAATAATAAGTTTTTGAATAGAGACTAAGTCTAGGAATGAAAATTGTGGTTTCTTATAACTTATAATTTACTTAAATTTTTATAATAATACTTCAAATATTTTCTCATCTTTTCAAAATGTGTTTTAAAAATACTAAAACTTTATTTCTCTTTTTGGATTTTGTGGGTGTAATCCGCTAACAACCCTCACAAGATAAAACTCGTCCTCTAGGGATAGCCTAGAGGTTTAAAGGTTTGCTGCACATGCTCAGTGCAGTCATGTAACCGACGAAAGTGGCCCAATAATTTCCTAATCTTTTGAGTTTTTACTCGAGGACGAGCAACAGATAGGTGTGGAGTGTGATTGTACCTATCTATTGCATGACTATTGCATGTTTGTCACTAAATTCCTACACCTATTTTGTACTAAATCCTGCTAATAATCGTGTCTTAATTTGCAGGCTTGTCTAAATTAAAAAGGAGAAGAAAAGACCAAATAACCGCCAGTTAAATTTTGACTTAATTTGATCTATTTGGTTAACTAAAGATAAAATCAAATAAATACAGTTAAAATCAGATTTAAAAGAATCAATTTGATTAGCTTGAAGAATTAAAGGGATATCGTCAAAATTTAAAGATTCAAAAGAGATATAATCAAAAGATCTTTTTTGTTGAGCAAGTGATTTTGTCTATATCTTTAACCTTATTTCTAACCTTATTAGAAGATCTTTTTTGTTGAGCAAGTGATTTTGTCGATATCTCTACCCTTATCTCCAACCTTATTAGAAGATTTTTTTTCTATTAGGCCAACAATTTGGTCCCTATCTTCAGACGCTCTCCTCTATTCTCTTTTTGGCTATAAATACTGCATTTTCTGGAGTTCAAGATGACAAAGACTAGGATTAAATTCTTGCTTTATTTTTAGGGTTTAGGATCATTGTTAGATAGTTTTGAGAAATTGTATCTCAGTTTTTTACTTTGTAGTTCAGTCTAGTAACAAGTGAGAGAGAGTAAAAGAGTGTAATTTACTATTGAAGTGACATCAAAAGAGATTCACCTTATATATCCAACTCTTCTTGAACTTTCTAGTTGCTATATTTTCATTCTATGTTTTGCTTTGCATCTAGTATGAGTAGCTAAATTAGTTTTTCTGGGCTCACTATCATCTCTCTCTTTTATCCTTCTTTGTTTTGAACAATTTTTGTGTAAAGAACCTAACAGAATCATATTGATGCCTGATTAGTCGCTAATGTTGCACATTTAGTATCATATTTCCGTACTTATTATAGAATAAAATCTGCATTGTCCTAATTAAATGTTAATTTATTTGCAGGCCCATTCCTTAAGGAGAGTGAAGAGAAATAAGCCCAAAAGCCCACCAAATTCTGAATTATATCAGAATTAATTCAAACTCAGTGAATCAAGGCAAAATCAAGAGGTTGAAAATCGGTTGAAAAGAATCCTCTCAGAATCGATCGGTTGAAGCAAAGATCAGCGGCCATTTTCTTCAAAATCTCGGAGCTAAACTGCAAATCCAACCCAAGATAAATGACAGAACGAGATGCCGGGGATACGCACCAACAGGGTGTGGCCACCTGGCCACACCCTGGCCGCGGAAACGTGGCCAAAGCCGCCTTTCCGCGGCTTGGTTAGCAAATTAGGGGGATCGTTTGCTCCCCCAATCTTCCCGGGATCCTGTAGGTTGGGTTTTTGCCTATAAAAAGGCAGTATTTGCACTGAAAAGGGGACGACCATACAGAGATAGGATTTAGTTCAGTTTTCATTCTTTGTAGTTTAGGTTTTTCTTTTCTTTTTATGTAATTTTAATTTATATGTAAGCTTAGGTTGATGAAGATTCATGTAAGTAAGAGAGAGGCTTATGTTGAGAGTGACACCGATGTACCCTCCTCCTTTCTTCCATTGTTTCTGCAAGCAATAAAGGTAAATACTTTTTTATGTTCGTCTCTTTACTTTTGTTTTCTTTTTCCTTCTCCACTTTCTACTTCACCTCTTTTGGTTTTGATGAGAATGCAAGTGAATCCAGAAGCATAAGTATAACAACGTTTTTTGTGAGTGCCAACGATACTTCATGAAGATGTTCTCCTCCTCAAGATCCATATCACTTCATTCTTACTCGACTTGATGATATAATGCGAACGGGGACTGAGCTCGATCCTATGACTTATGCATTGAACGCCTCCGAAGCAAGGTAGAACATGCAAGGGTTCCAGGTAAGTCATCAACCAAACTAGGTAAGTATTTCTTTAATCTTCTTTCTTTTCTTTTATTTCTTAGTCTAGATCACCAACACAATTTCTTTCATCACTCCTTTTCCATTTCCTTGTAAATAATCATTCTGGTTTTCTCCACCTTCCATTCTACCGCTTTCTTTTTAACTTTAATATAACTCCACTCTTTTTCACTTTCATTTCTTATAATAAAGAAGAACCTTCGTTTTTCTTCATAAAGATTTCAATAAAAAAAAACCTTGAACGCTTCTATCGCTAACCCTCCTTGTGGATCACGACCTGCATAGCCACTTGCTATAGCGGTAAGAATTGAGCACTTGCACATCTCTATGTTGAAGTTTTGAAATTTCGTATTTTTGTGCAGGTTTAAGTTACAATCAAAATTTTGGCGCCGTTGCCGGGGAGGGTAACGGTTTTTATTGAAATCAGGTTTTTATTAAATTTTTAGAACTAAAACGAATTTTTCTTCTCTGTTGCAGGTTATAGGGTAAGCAAAGCAGGAAAAAGGATTGCAGAAACATATAAGTGGTCTTGGGCCTCTGTTCCAGAAAACAGAGACCAAGTACCCTCTGAATTGCCGCGTTTGCTCGGCTTTAGCCGCGTTTCCGCGGCAAGGAAGAGTTCACTACTAACTGGCTTTTTGCAGGGCTGCTTGCTTGGCAAAATTCTAGTTTTCTGCAAACTTTATTTCTTATATGCCATCACATAAGCCTGCTAATAAACCAACAGTAAAACATTTGTTGAAAAGTTAAAAAAATTTATTAGACGTTTGCATTTTAAGCACGTGTCTTTTCAATTCATTTACTTTACTGTTAAAGAGTGCTGGAGCAAGGTACGTTCGCAGTGCATTTAGAATAGACTCATCTCGTGGTTGATTTACATCGCTTTGAGTGAATCTTGTTTAAATATCTTGTACACTTGCACAAACTGATCTTAAGGCACCGCCCCATAACAAGATAAGGTGGGGATTTAATCACCCTTCCTTGGCCCAAAAATCAGATTCCAAGCACTGACTAACCCGAGCCTAACTAAAAATGAGTAGACGTTGGCCCTAGGGACATCTCGGACTCAATTAGGAGATTATCCTAAGGGAGAAAGTTGCTGGAATTTGACTCCTACCAAATCAGTGTCTAGGAAGGGGATTAAGGGTCGAAAGCCTGAAGATTGGTGGTTATTTAATTAAGGAACGTCTTTGACGGAAAACCTCCCACCAATCTTGCCCTGACCTGGCTGATTAGCTTGTGGTCAAAGTCTGCATTATACCTCCCGTGGACAGTCTAACCAGTTAGGAGTCGTCTAGGTCATAGGTCTACCCTAACTTAGTTTAGAATTTTTTTCTTTTTATTTGTTTGTCTTTTTCTGTGTTTGTATTCTATTGTGTGATATGGCTTATAACAACAATTTTTTCAACTTCAATAATAATCCATATTACACACCGACTTCTTTTCGGATATTACCAACCCGGCATATCATTACTTTAACCAACCTAGTGTGCCGGATTGGTCTTATCCGAATCAATATAACCCATTTCTCCAATCTTATAACCATAATTTTCATAATAATTTCAACTCTTCACAGAGTCAATGGGGATTCACCTCCCCCGAGTCAAATTTTCAACCAACTTGTCCTCCTTCTCCACCTTGTCCACAATATTTCCAACATTCATACTCAGTTCTACCAGTCCAAAATAGAAAACCATCAATTTTGGAAATGAGTATGCGTGAGTCCAAACAAAATCACAAAATCTGATGGACTCACAATTTCACCACCAATTCCAAAACAACACTTCATCTTTTCAATAAGACTATGAACCCATCAACTATGAAAAGATGCTTGAAGCCATGACTCAGGCTCAAAACGCTCGTAATCATGACATAGATATGATGGTCCAATCTCTACGTTCCCACCGTCTGACCAGTTCTGATGTCACTAACCATTCTGTTAGAGCCGAAGAGTCATGCTGTTTTGGAAATCAAGGTTCCATTTCAGAACAATCAATTGAACTTGCCCAAACTCCAAATTTTGAAAATGATATTGACAGTTTGGCAAGTTATACCTTACCTGAAATTGAACTTGAGAATGATTATGATCATGAACCTCAACTTAGTGATTCAATTCTACTTCCTGATTCAATAATGACTCCGGTGTTTTTTACCTGATTTCAATCTTTTTCTCGAGTCAACATTGGATCCTGTGCCAATTCATAATGAAATTGAATCACCCATCTTTGATGATCATCATGTTGAACTTGACCAATTTTATAATTTTGAAAATCCTATTGACAAATTGGCAAGTTCTCATTTTTATGACATTGAACTCAATGAGAAATGTGACCTAGACTCTCAACTCTGTGATCCAGTTCAAATTTCTGAATCAATATTGACTCCTGTTTTGTTACCCGACTTGAGTAATATTTTAGAGTCAGTTTTGATTCCTACACCCATCATTCTTGAACTTGAATCACCAATATTAAGTCACATTGCATTGATAGAAAATACATGTGGACTTGAGTTTCAACTTCTTGACTTGGACACACTTCTTGAACCAATCTCGACTCCTGAACCTTTACTTCACTTAAGTCACCTTCCTGAGTCGGTATTAGTTCCTGTACTTCCTGAGTCCAAGTTAATCATTCTATCTTTTCACACCCCATTTTGGGACAAGGCGGTTGACAAATTTGACTCCGAAATTAATTATGGAATTTGAAAATTAGATGGGGTCAAATATTTAATAAAAATCATTCATGCAGATATCATTTTAGTGGGTTATATTAGAGAAATTTCTGGTAGGTTCCTCCGAACCCAACGAAAATTCGATTGGGCCGCATTTCGTGGACCAATCAGACCACCACCGGAACCACCACCTTAAGGTAACATTTCCTTCCCTTTCTTCTTTTTCATGCATCTATGCATTAATTCATACATTGAGGACAATGCATGAGATAGGTGTGGGGGAGGGTTCTAACATAACTTAGGTTTTTCTTTTTATATAAAAAATATTAACATTTTCTTTACTTTTAAAAACTTTTTAAAAAATAGAAATAATATTTTGACATATTTTTTGTAAGAAATTAAGTTAATTTTAAGGAACAGGACAAATCCAAATTAGGATTTCTTACACTTGGTCAAAATAAGATTATTTATTTGATTTTTAGGGTTAGGAAGAAAATTTGTCAAAGTAATTTAGTCTTGATCTTTACCTTGATGAAATATGCACACTTCATACACTTACACACTTAGGGTTCAAAAACAAAGATTCTTATGCCTTATATATATAAAATATATATATATATATATATATATATATATATATATATGAACGAATCTAATTATTGATTAGCTAGGTACTTTGGCCTAAGCAAGCCTTAGTATTTATGCGAAAGATGATTAGATAAGTTTGAGAAAAATGTATATATAAAAATCCCTGATTAAGCTGGGTATTTGTGCCTAATAAAGCATAAGTATTCACGCCTAAAAGGGGTTCAAATAATAAAATCCTTAGTTTTGTGCCTTATTTGCTCGAGTCCTTAAGTCCTTGGGGTGTTTTCTCACCCGGTGACCTAAGACCATTTGGTTTGGGAGTCATCGATTAAAGGCTCGTTACATGAGCAGATTAGAAAGCCTAATAAAACTAAGGAATAATACCTCAAAATATAGATATATAAATAAATAAGGCATAAGAGTAAGAGTTAATGAACCCTTAGTAAAAATTTTCACGATCACAAGGTGCATATAACTTAGGGTAAAGTAATAGACTAGATGAGAAGTACAATTTGACTCCTTACTTTGATTGATAACAAATTTTTGAATAGAGACTAAGTTTAGGAATGAAAAATTCAGTTTTCCTATAACTTATAGATTGCTTAAATCTTACAATTATATTTCAAATATTTTTCTCTTTCAAAATGCTTTTCGAAAATACTAACTCTTTATTTCTCTTTCTTTATGGATTTTATGGGTGCAATCCGCTGAAAACCCTACGAGACAAAACTCGTCCTTTAGGGAAAACCTAGAGGTTTAACGGCTTGTTGCACATGCTTAGTGCAATCGCATGACCTGCGAAAGTGGTCTAATAATCCTTAGTATAGTTTAACTGTTTTGCTCGAGGATGAGCAAAAGATAGGTATGAGGGTGTGATTGGTCACTAATGTTGCACATTTAGTATCATATTTTCATACTTATTATAGAATAAAATCTGCATTATCCTAATTAAATGTTAATTTATTTGCAGGCCCATTCCTTAAGGAGAGTGAAGAGAAATGAGCCCAAAAGCCCACCAAATTCTGAATTAAATCAGAATTAATTCGAACTCAGTGAATCAGGGCAAAATCAAGAGGTTGAAAACTGGTTGAGAAGAATCCTCTCAGAATCGATCGGTTGAAGTAAAGATCAACGGCCATTTCTTCAAAATCTCGGAGCTAAACTGCAATTTCAACCCAAGATAAAGACAGAACGAGATGCCGGGGAGACCCACCAATATGGTGTGGCCAGGTGGCCACACCCTGGCCGCGAAAATGCGGCAAAGCCGCATTTTCGCGGCTTGGTTAGCAAGTTAGGGGAGCGTTTGCTCCCCCAATCTTCCCGGGATCCTGTAGGTTGGGTTTTTACCTATAAAAGGCAGTATTTGCACTGAAAGGGGACGACCATGCAGAGATAGGATTTAGTCCAGTTTTCATTCTTTGTAGTTTAGGTTTTTCTTTTCTTTTTATGTACTTTTAATTTGTATATAAGCTTAGGTTAGATGAAGATTCATGTAAGTAAGAGAGAGAGTCTTATGTTGAGAGTGACACCGATGTACCCTCCTTCTTTCTTCCATTGTTTCTGCAAGCAATAAAGGTAAATACTTTTTTATGTTCGTCTCTTTACTTTTGTTTTCTTTTTCCTTCTCCTCTTTCTACTTCACCTCTTTTGTTTTTGATGAGAATGCAAGTGAATCCAGAAGCATAAGTATAACAACGTTTTTGTGAGTGCCAACGATACTTCATCAAGATGTTCTCCTCCTCAAGATCCGTATCACTTCATTCTGTCTCGGCTTGATGATATAATGCGAATGGGGACTGAGCTCGATCCTATGACTTATGCGTTGAACGCCTTCGAAGCAAGGTAGAACATGCAAGGGTTCCAGGTAAGTCATCAACCAAACTAGGTAAGTATTTCTTTAATCTTCTTTCTTTTCTTTTATTTCTTAGTCTAGATCACCAACACAATTTCTTTCATCACTCCTTTTCCATTTCCTTGTAAATAATCATTCTGGTTTTCTCCACCTTCCATTCTACCGCTTTCTTTTTAACTTTAACCTAACTCTACTCTTTTTCACTTTCATTTCTTAAAACAAAAGAAGAACCTTCGTTTTTCTTCATAAAGATTTCAATAAAAAAAACCTTGAACGCTTCTATCGCTAACCCTCCTTGTGGATCACGACCCGCATAGCCACTTGCTATAGCAGTAAAAATTGAGCACTTACACATCTCTATATTGAAGTTTTGAAATTTCATATTTTTGTGCAGGTTTAAGCTTCAATCAATGCCTTAAACTAAACCTTGCATCTTTGCAAGTGTTCTTGAAGGCACATGAGGATGGGTTTAGATTTCTAAACTTTTTTTTTAAAAGTAATACTTGAACTTGTTTTTACTTCATACTTAAAAAACGATGATTTAACATTCAGTCCAAGAGTAATTTTTAAAAAGAAGCTAACTTTTTCATACATCTTATTTTCTTTACTTAAACTTTCAAAATTCAAGCTTACCTATGATCACATTAAGGCACTAAAATTTTAAAGAGAAAATTTAGAGTTGAGTAAGATTAGTGATTGTTACACATATTTGCATTTTATACCATCTTTATACCTTGCATATTGTATATTAAATATGATTTTTAACCCATATTCTCTCTAATTTTGCAGATCTCCACTTTAAAGAAGGAAAGTAATTAACCACCTTAATTAGTGATAATTAAGGGGGTTAATTAAAAATTAGCCAAAGATCAAACCAGATCTCACCAAGATCTGAGCGCCAACTGCAAAATCCAACCAGTCCACGTGGCCAACAACCTAACCAACAGATCGCACCAGAAAGATCCGGCTCAACGGCCCGGATCTGGCGGCAATCCCGCGGCAATCCGCGGCAATCTCAGGGCCGTTGAGCCCCGGATTTCGTGCCAGCAGTTAAGATTCTGGGGGATTCTCAAAAGTGCCTATAAATACCTGGCCAGAGATCTGCGCGAGTTCCAGTGAAAGGAGAGGGAAAATTTTGGATTAGTTGTAATTTTGTTTTAGGTTTTTAGCTTCTCTCTCTTTCCTCCTTGAGTTTGTAGCCAAATTGAGAGAGAGTTCTTCACTTTGAGAGTTTGTAATCAAGACTTGTGACAATCTTGAAGCAAAGATTCATCAATGGAGCTTTCTTCTTCTATTTGCTAAACTTGAGTATGCTTTCTCTTCTTGTGCTTTAATTTCTTGTATTCAATTCTAGTCTTAGTTTAATTGATTAGATCTTTACTTTGATGGAGAATTATAGCTTGTTTGTTAGTGTAATGGAGGGCTAATTTCTTGAATGCATGGCTAGCTAAGACTCACCTAGCTACTACTAGCTCTTGATTGATTGTAAACTTCAATGCTTGCATAATTTCATGTTTCTTGTAAATTCCAATGAAGTTTGGATGTATCCTTTGGTGATTGCTTGCTAGATCTCTAGATGAATTGTGTGTCTCTTATAAAGAGTCTTTGATTGGATCAAAAGGATGGATTACCATGGTAGTGTCACTTGTGTAGTAAGATCAACTCAAGTACTTCAAGCTAACTTTGTAGTTAAGCTTTGAATGTACAAAAGAGTTTGATTCTTCTACCTTAGCACTAAATGAGTATCATGCCTATAGTTCCTCATTGTACACCTAGTAAGAGAACTTAGTATTCAAGAAGAGGCTTCTAGCTAACTAACCAAAAGGAACACTAAGTCTTCAAGAAAGAATACCACACACTTGAACAAGCAAGCCATTCTCAATTGTCTATGATTCTTGATGAGACAATATTGCAATCAACAATAGAGGTAGTATGTTAGCAAGGAGGTTGAGTAATGCTAGCCATGCATCTTTCTAATCAAGAGAATCAACACATTTCATTTTAGCATTCTTTCCTTTTCTTTACTTCAACACACTTCATTCACTTCATTTCACTTCTTATTCACAATGCACCACCACCAATCCACAACTTCTTGTATATTGTTTTCTCTTGTGTGATTAACAAAGAAGAGTATTGTTTCTTTGTCTCACTAGTATCGTGAAGCTTCTACGCTTGCTCTCCTCGTGGTACGACTCGATATAGCTACTTGCTATAACGAAAGATTGGAACAAGGTATAACTATCACATATTCGAAGTAAACAAGATCAAAGGTGAATTCTAAACCATAAATCATCTTTTAAATACCTGATTCTTGAGCAATTAACATCATATACCTTGTGAATTTCCAATCAAATTTTTGGCGCCGTTGCCGGGGAGAGCAACGGTATTCTTAAAGTGAGAAACTAAACGATATATCTTCTCTGTTGCAGGTACAGGTTGAAGATACAGGATATATTGCACAGCAGAATCATATAAGTGGACCTGGGCCTCTGCTCTCGAAAGCAGAGACCAGGATCCCTCCAAAGTGCCGCGGATCCACAAGTTTTGCCGTGGAAACGCGGCACAGAGGAGTTCACTACTAATCTGTTTTCTGCAGGGCTTGCTGCTTTGCTAAAAACTGCTGCCTATATACCTGAAATCTTGTATTCTTCACCTGATATTTGTTAATCAACAGTAAAAGATTGGTTGTAATTGTTGATAAAAAATTGTTTAGACATCTTGCATTATAGGCACGTGTCTTTCAATTTCTTTCAATTTACTGTTGAAGAGTGCGGGGGACAAGGTACGTAAAGCATTGCATATTGACTAGGAATCACACTTTGTTTGTTTAATTACTCTTTGGGTGATCCTTGTTTGTTTACATCGTACACTTGCACGAATCTACTTTAAGGGCAAATCCCATAACAAAGATAAGGTGGGGATTTTATCACCCCTTCCTTAGCCCACAAACCATTCTCCCCACGCATTCACAATCCTAAGCTTCTAATTAAAATTGATAGACGTTGGCCCCTAGGGACATCCGGACTCGCTTAGGAGATTTTCCTAAGGGGGAAAAGTGTTGGAAAGTGACTTCTGTAAAATCGGTGTCTAGGAAAGGGGTTGAGGGCCGAAAGCCCGAAGGTTGCTGGTTACTTAATTAAGGAACGTCTCCGACGGAAAACCTCCCACCAACCTTACCCTTCCCTGGCCGATTTGCTTATAGTCAGTGTCTGCACCGAACCTCCTGTGGATAGTCTGTTTAGGAGTCACCTAGGACCAGAAACCCTAGAAAGCTTGGATTGATTTTTTTTTCTTTTTCTTGATTGTTATTTTTCATTTTCCGCTTGTTTGAAAGGTGCACGTTGATTGTGTATTTGTATGCGAGAGTGGTATAGGGAACCAATTTCTGCGAGGCTTGTGAGAGTTTCTACACTGCCACATACACCACCACTCGACACAATCATGACTGCCAACGTATCGCTGCAGGACAAGTTCTATCCTATCCGCACATCGATTCCTTCTTGTATTCTCCTCCCGGACACTAATGACCATAATTTTGAGTTGAAACCTCAGTTTATAAACACTCTTCCACGATTTCACGGATTAGAATCTGAGGATGCTTACATCTTCATACGAGAGTTTGAAGAAGTATGCCTCATGATGAGGATTTCCCAGTTAAGTGAGGATGCTGTGAGACTTAGATTTGTCCCATTTGCACTAAAGGATATTGCGAAGAAGTGGTTGTACAGTCTTCCTGTCAGCTCAATCTCTTCTTGGGATGACTTTGTCAAGGTTTTTCTTAAAAAATTTTATCCCATCCATAAGACAGCCCTCATGCGCAAGAATATAATGCAATTCAAACAAGAGCCCAATGAGCCATTCTGGAAGTACTTTGAGCGCTTTAAGGATTTAGTAGCCCTGTGTCCCCATCATGGTATAGAGAAATGGCGCCAATGCCAGATTATATATGATGGGCTGGACTATCAAACTAAGACTCTCCTTGAAACCATGTGTCAAGGAGAATTTCTTAAGAAAGATGAAGACCAGGGCTGGGACCTTTTTGAGGCTCTAGCGGAGAAAACTATCCAGTGGGAATCCTGCTCTGAGAAACCCACACCAACAACTTCCAGATCTGGTTTACACTCTATAGGATCCTCTATAGCTGCAGAAGCTAAGATTACCCAGTTAATGAAGAGGATTGAATTGTTAGAATCAAGGGAACATTCTGTTAGTCAAGTCAACCCATCATCAGTAGCTAGCTCACCACCTATGGCTAGCTCTGCACCTATAATTCACCCGGGTTGTACTTTCTGCCATGATCTGAATCATGTGTTGGAAGAGTGTCCAGTATATTACTCTCAAAATTTTCAGGAGAGTACAAATGCCGCGTATACCAGACCTTCATACAATCCATACTCCAAAACCTACAATCCAGGGTGGCGTAACCATCCTAACTTCTCTTGGAGTCAGTCTGGACCTGAGCAGTCGAGACAACCATTTCCACATCAGCAATACCCTGCTCAGGCACATCCACCCACTTACCATCAAAACCCATCAAATTTCAATTCATATCAGAGTCCACCTAGATTCCAACCATTCCAAAATTCTGTGCCATATCACGCTAATTTTCCTCCCCAATACCATAATCATCCATCACCCAATCCTTCAGATAAGAAAATTTCTGAGTTGGAGAAAATGATAGAACTCTTGTCTAAAACCCAGACCGCAATGATGAACAGTCAGCAGCAGGACATGAATAAGTTACAAATCCAAATAGGACAGTTGGCTAATTCCTTGACTGAAAGGCAAAAAGGAATGCTGCCTAGCCACCTGTGCCTAATCCCAAAGCTCATTTTCCTCTGCATGAAGTAGAAGACTTGGGACCCAGCCCAAGCCACTGCCAAGCCATTCACATCCTAAGATCTGGGAAACAAGTAGACAACAAGGTCTCCAATCAGTCTCCAAACTCTTTGTCAAAACCATCACCCTCTGTTCCAATTCAACCCATGCAAGATAATCCTTCATCAAATTCAAAACCTTCCACGTCCCAGTCAAAAGGAAAAGGGAAAATTGATGAGCAAATTTATAAGCCTGTTGCACCATTCCCAAATAGGCTTACAAATCATAAGAATAATGCTCACATGGAGAAGATAAGAGAGATATTTAATCAGGTTCAAATCAATGTCCCTCTCTTAGATGCTATTCAACAAGTCCCATCATACGCTAAGTTTCTGAAAGAGATGTGTACTAAGAAAAGAAAGGCAAATGTCCCTAAGAAAGTCTTTTTGGCTTCCAATCTGAGTGAATTACTTAATGGTCCAATCCCTGTAAAGTACAAGGATCCAGGGAGCCCTACCATCTCTTGTATCATAGGCAGACCACTGTAAATAGGGCTTTGCTAGACTTGGGCGCAAGCATCAATCTTCTCCCTTTTTCCGTGTACCAGCAGTTAGGGTTAGGCAACCTTCGTCCTACCCAGATGACTATTCAGCTGGCTGATCGCTCTGTTAAGATTCCCAAGGGGAAATTACGGATGTTTTAATACGGGTGGGGGAATTCATTTACCCCGTGGATTTTGTTGTTTTAGAAACACAACCTGTACAAAACCACAGAGCACAAACACCTGTCATTCTAGGATGTCCTTTCTTAGCCACAGCGAATGCAATCATTAACTGTCGAAATGGATCGATGCGCTGACGTTCGGAGATATGACGAAGGAGGTGAATGTCTTCCATCTAGGGAAGCAACCAAGGGATGTGGAGAATGATTCTTTTGATGTTAACTTGATAGAGGGATTAACCAGTGAACACGTGGAGGAGGTGGAATATGAGTCTGAAGAAGAATTTGAGTTAGAAGCTGACGACCTAACTCTTGATCAGATTGTTGGATCAGATATTGAAAGGACTACTAATTCCACTTCTATTCTTCCCTTGCACCATGAGCAACCGGTTATAGATCCAGTCCCTTCTTCTGAGCTTAAGGCTCTTCCCACCCATCTCAAGTACAAGTACTTGGGTGAGAAGGAATCCTTTCCGTAATCATTGCATCTAATCTTACGGAACAACAAGAAGAGGACCTTTTGACTGTGCTTAGGGAAAATAGAGAAGCCATTGGTTGGACCATGGCTGATATTAAGGGGATTAGTCCTTCCATTGTCCAACATAGAATTCACTTGACGGAAGAGGCCAAGCCTAAAGAGACCCACAGCGTCGACTTAACCCAATAATGCAAGAAGCTGTTAGATCGGAGATTCTGAAACTCTTAGACAATGGGATCATATATCCAATATCTGATAGTCAATGGGTGAGTCCGGTCCACGCTGTGCCTAAGAAAGCTGGGTTTACTGTTGTGGAGAATGAAAAATAAGGAATTAATACAAACACGTCTTCCAACGAAGATTCGAGTTTGTATTGATTACAGGAAACTGAATAGTGCCACACGTAAAGACCACTTTCCTCTTCCATTTATTGATCAGATGCTGGAGAGATTGGCGGGGCATGAGTATTATTGTTTCCTGGATGGATATTCAGGATATAATCAGATCCCAATTGCTCCCGAGGACCAGGAAAGACTACCTTCACCTGTCCGTTTGGAACGTTTGCATACCGTAGGATGCCCTTCGGTCTTTGCAATGCTCCAGCAACGTTTCAACGTTGCATGTTGAGCCTGTTCTCGGACATGGTGGAGAAATTTTTGGAAATCTTTATGGATGACTTTTCAATATATGGGGATACATTTGAGCAGTGCTTGTACCACCTAAAGCTGGTTTTACAACGATGCATGGAAAGAATTTGACACTTAACTGGGAAAAGTGTCATTTCATGGTCAAGCACGGAATTGTACTGGGGCACAAGATATCGAGCATTGGAATCGAGGTAGACAAGTCTAAGGTGGAAGTTATCACCAAGCTCACTGAACCGCAATGTTTAAAAGACATTAGATCTTTCTTAGGCACGCGGGCTTCTATAGGAGATTCTTCAAGGGTTTAGCAATATTGCGAGACCTTTGACAAATCTCTTAGGAAAAGATGTACCTATATCTTTGATGAAGAATGTCGAAAATCGTGGAAAGAGCTAAAGAATAGACTTGTTTCTGCACCGATAATATCAGCCCGGACTGGACCAAACCATTTGAAATTATGTGCGATGCCTCAGACTTTGCGATAGGCGCTGTTTTAGGACCGTATTGAAAACAGGCAGCACGTAATATACTATGCTAGCAGAACGCTAAACGATGCCCAACTTAATTACACGACCACTGAAAAAGAATTTTTGGCAGTTGTTTTTGCGTTAGAGAAGTTCCGACAATATCTGCTAGGTCCAGGACCATAATTTTTACTGATCACTCCGCCCTAAGGTACTTGATGCAAAAGAAGGACGCAAAGGCAAAATTGATTCGATGGATCCTTCTTTTGCAAGAGTTTGACTTGGAAATAAAAGATAAAAAGGCGTTGAGAACGTGGTTTGCGGATCATTTGTCAAGATACCGAACGCACCCATGAGAAAGTACCGATTAACGAAAACTTTCCTGACGAGCACATCTTTGTGCTAAGTGGAGAGCCTTGTATGCTGATATTGTAAACTACCTTGCTACCAGGCAAATTCCTTCCCATTGGTCAGGACAAGAGAACACCGTTTTCTGAGACAAATGCGGTTCTTCTTTTGGGATGAGCCGTATTTATTTAAATACTGTCCTGACCAAATTATTCGTCGATGCTTCCGGAGGATGAATACCAGAGCGTTTTGACATTTTGTCATAAATTAGCTTGCGGTGGACACTTTGGTCCACGAAAAACTGCGGAAAAAGTGCTCCAGAGTGGATTCTACTGGCCCACTCTCTTTAAGGATGCCTATGCTTTTTGCAAGCTTTGTGACAGATGTCAAATGACGGTCGTATTACTCAAAAAGACATGATGCCCCTCACACCCATCTTGGAAGTCGAGATCTTCGACCTCTGGGGCATTGATTTCATGGGACCCTTTCCTCTGTCCTACGGCAACCAGTACATCTTGGTAGCCGTAGATTATGTTTCTAAGTGGGCTGAAGCGATTCCTACACGGACTAATGACAACCAAGTTGTCATTAAATTTTTAGAGAGTACATCATTTCACGCTTCGGAGCCCCCCGTGCGATACTGAGTGACAATGGGAGTCATTTCTGCAATAGGGCTTTTGAAGCCTTGATGCGGAAGTACTCCATTACTCATAAATTGTCCACGGCCTATCATCCTCAGACCAAGGGCAAGTTGAGGTAACAAACAGACAGATTAA
>JAVJIF010006517.1:0-135186 GCA_038442645.1 Agave tequilana
AGGTGTTTTTCATTTACGAGGTACGGTAAGATGTCTACGTCCCCGTGACAGAAGAGAGAGATCTATTGATATACACAAGACTACAAGAGGATTATAATTGGTTCTCTCAAAAACTCACTCATAAAATTCTTAACCCTAAAAATAGGTTCAAGTCTCTATTTATAGAGAAGAGAAGAACCCCAAAGCACTTCAGGTCGGGTCCGAATTCGCTCTGACCCGGTGGGCGGTCGACTGCTCGATGCCCAATTCTTTGCAGGAATCTCTGTAAAATGTTGGTCGAATGGGTTTCTTAACCTTTCAGGTTGGTCGACGATGTGCTGGGTATCTGAGCACGGTAGGTCGACGCGCCCGTTCGACCAAAGTCCTATCAAGTTTATGTCATAGAGTTTTAAAAAACTCTATTGCCATGTTTTTGAGCCTCTCTCTCTCTCTCTCTCTCTCTCTCTCTCTCTCTCTCTGCAGTTCACTTTATCCTGATTTTTTTTTTTTTTGGGTTCATGTGAAAATTTGTATTGCATTGGTCTTTGAGACCAATCAGCATCACCATATTGAATATTTTTTAGTTGCAAATGTATAGTATTCCTGATAAATATCTAGGAAAATTTGTCAAAATTTAGTTTTTAGTTTATGAAAATGATTTTATGGGTATATTGGAGCAGATTAGTACAGAAATATATAAACATAGAAAATTTTTAATGCTAACTAATGAAACTGTGAAGATAGAATTCTTTTAATTGCCATGTGAAAGGACTCGGGTAATCTGTGTAATGGTTTTTTGAACAATTATTAAATTTGAAGTTTATATCTGATGATGGACTATTATTAATTTCTTCTGTCACTTATCATATGCAGTAAAGAATTATATGTATAATTTCTGTGGTGAACTATAGCAAGTTATTGCTTGGTTAATTAGACACTTAATTGTCAATGTGCAACTGCATCAGTATAAGCTCCTTCAAAGCATAATGGGAATTTTTTTCAAGCTGATTTGAGCAGTGACATGAGTTTTGAATCTTAATATAGAGTGTGTTAAGATATGGGGAATTATGCAAATTTTCTGCTTTGTCATTCGCATAAGGGGTCCTCCTAGGCCTATAATAGAAACAGGCTTAAATCAAATAATTCAAACAGAAGATAATCAATCAGTTAGAAGTTCTAATTAGAAGTCCTAATAGTAATTGAAGATATCAAGATTTATTGTTTGAAAATAGAAGAGACATATTTAGAAGTTCAAAATAAAAATCTCTAATTCCTCAGTAGCTCATTCAATTTACGAGAAACCTAATAGTTTGGGATGAAGCCGTAAAATGTAGCAATGAGTAAACCGATGACTAAATTAATCCCGTTGGAAAAGCATTCTTGTTTTAAATTTAGAGCAAAAAGAAACTTAAATCAAGAAGTATTCGCAATAGCTTGATCAGCCTTGTACTGGGTAAATGCTTGCAAGAAAACATATTTCAAATGAAATGTAATCAAAAAATTTATGAAACACAAATTTAGGTCTGAATACACAAATTAACTATCTTTTTATTCCTCTCTCTAATTCTGACAGGCAACTTGTTGTGCCGGTGACAACAACCTATTGAGGATCTCACAAATCTCCCAAGCACAAAGAATAATCCCAAACAGCACAAAACAACCACCTGAAGAAAGCACAAAACGCAAACACAACAATTTTAACGAGGTTCGGCCTGAATGCCTACGTCCTCGGGGCAATCCATGGAAAGATTAATTACCAGAAAGATGATTACAATTGCTAACAGCCTCTTTGAATGCAAGAGAGCTCCAGCAAAAACTTTTTCACAGATTCTCAACCCTAATTTAAACAACAGCCTTAAATACACAGATTTCCGAAACAGCAGATTTTCACCCGCACCCGACTGTCGGTCGACCAGGCGATCGACCGACCTCTTCTCCCGTCGACCGGTCGGTCGCCTGGGTGCCCAATAGAGAGTTGGGCACTTACAGTCAGGTTCTACCGGTCGACCGGGCGGCCGACCGGGTGCCCAACAGAGAGTTGGGCACTTACAGTCAGGGACTGCGGTCGACCGGTCGTCGACCGCCTTCTGATCCTATGCACGCTGTGCATGTCGGTCGACCGGGCCAGTCGACCGCCTGTTTTCTGCTGCTGCTGCTATTTCCTGCTGCTGTTCTCTTTCGCCTTTCATCATCGACTTCCTTGGCGATCATCTCGACGACCCTCGGCAATCCATTTTCAAATTCCTCTGCAATAATCTCTCTTTCTAACAATTCTCCACCTCGGTGAAGATTCTCCAAATCTGAGCCGAACACCGACTCGATAGCGGCTGCACCATTGTGGTTGCCTACGTACCCCTGCCCAAGGGATCAAGCCGTCCGTAGTTCACCCAAATGAGCTTCAGCAAGCTTAAATCACTAGAAGGACATGGAGCAAAGCTTTGCAATGTGCAAACTTCACTCCCGACACCACCTTCGTAAGCATGTCGGCTGGATTCTCCGAAGTGTGAATCTTCAACAGATCGATGTCACCTTCCTCCAGAATCTCTCGAACGAAATGGTACCTGACATCAATATGCTTCGTCCTTGCATGATAAACCTGGTTCCTCGCCAAGTAGATGGCGCTCATGCTGTCGCGGTTAATCTTCAGCAGATCCTGTTCCACGCCCAAGTCATCAAGAAACCCCTGAAGCCAGATTGCCTCCTTCATGGCCTCTGTCATAGCCATGTACTCAGCCTCTGTGGTCGACAACGCGACGGTAGATTGCAGTGTGGAGCGCCAACTCACCGGTGCCTGTGAGAATGTGAAGACATATCCTGTCGTTGACCGGCGCTTGTCAAGGTCCCCTGTATAGTCTGAATCTACATACCCTATGCATTCTTGCTTTCCAGTGTTGTCCTTCTCAAACACTAGGCCTACATCAATAGTTCCCTTGATGTATCTCAAGATCCATTTCACAGCTTCCCAATGACCCTGTCCCGGATCATGCATATATCGACTCACCATGGAGACGGCCTGTGATAGATCTGGCCTCGTACACACCATAGCATACATCAAGCTACCCACCGCACTGGCATATGGAACCTGAGACATATACTCACGCTCTTGAACACTCCTTGGAGACATCTTTGCAGACAATTTAAAGTGAGGAGCCATAGGTGTACTTACAGACTTGGTATCTTTGCTGATATTGAACCTCTGCAGTACCTTCTCCAAATAACCCTTCTGAGTCAAACTCACCCTGCCAGCTCTCCTGTCTCTAGTGATCTCCATGCCCAATACTTTCCTGGCTTCGCCCAGGTCCTTCATCTCAAACTCTAACGATAGTACTTTCTTCAGAGAATCAATAGCAGATCTCGACCTCGAAGCAATCAACATATCATCTACATAAAGAAGTAGATAGATATATTCACCTGATGGGAGCTTGTTGTAGTACACACATGGATCGTAATGGCTACGTGTGTACTTCTTCCTGATGAAGCTATCAAATCGCTTGTACCATTGCCTAGGAGATTGCTTCAATCCGTACAGCGACTTTTTTAGCTTGCATACTAACTTTTCCTTTCCTGCAGTTTTGTAACCTGTGGGCTGTGTCATGTAGATCTCCTCCTCAAGATCGCCGTGGAGAAAGGCGGTCTTCACATCAAGTTGGTCAAGGTCCAACTCATTCTGCGCAACCAAGGCCAATAGAATACGAATTGACGAGTGTTTTAACTACAGGGGAGAATATCTCGTTATAGTCAATTCCTTCCCTCTGAGCGTAGCCTTTAGCCACCAACCTTGCCTTGTAGCGCACTGCATCTTCTTGGAGAGATCCTTGCTTCTTAGCATATACCCACTTGCACCCTATGGCCTTCTTCCCCTTGGGCAACTTGGTAAGTTCCCATTTGTCGTTCTTGTAGAGAGATTGCATCTCTTCATTCATGGCTGCTTTCCACATCCTTGTTTCCGAACTGATCTCAGCTTCTCTGAAAGTAGATGGAATAGCCTCCTCGACGACTGGAAGTGCATACGCGACGACAATATCAGTGGTGAGCCAACCTGGTCTCCTAGTGTTCCTTCTTGGTCTTTCCACAGCAGTAGGATCTGGAACAGTACCCATAACATGCTCTTGACCCTGTTCAATATCTTCATCATCTCCTTCAGCTACTCGATCACTGCCCTGTGTCACATCAGGAATGATCCGAACTGATACTGATTCCTCTAGAGATGGTGAATCTGCATCAATCTCCACCTGCTGCAATAGCTCCTTGGTCTTGCTGGTCTCCACCTGCTGAGAGGCCGTAGGCTTCATTAAAGAAACCTCATCGAACGTGACATCCCTGCTGAGTATGAACTTGTTGTCTGTTTGGTCCCAAATTTTGAACCCCTTGGTTCCTCGCTTGAAGCCAACAAACACCCCTTTCTTTACCCGTGGGTCCAACTTGTCTTCTCTGACATGGTAGTAGGCTGGACATCTGAAAACCCGTAGCAAATCATAGTCCCCAACAGCTTTTTCTGACCAAGCTTCAAGAGGAGTCTTCCCCCCTATTGCAGACGATGGCGACCTATTGACGAGATGGCATGCATACGCCAAAGTTTCAGCTTAAAACTTCTTTGACAGTCCTGCATTGGATAACATACACCGAACCTTCTCTAGCAAAGTCC
The DNA here is from genome assembly GCA_038442645.1 of Agave tequilana. Lineage (NCBI taxonomy): Eukaryota > Viridiplantae > Streptophyta > Magnoliopsida > Asparagales > Asparagaceae > Agave > Agave tequilana. Next base: position 4,625 of record JAVJIF010006517.1, read on the forward strand.
GGTTCATCCTCTCAGCCACCCCATTTTGTTGCGGAGTCTCTCGTACCGTGAAGTGCCTCTCTATGCCCTCATCAAGGCATAGCTGTAGGAAAAGATCCGACTTGTACTCTCCTCCATTGTCAGAACGGAGGACCTTGACCTTCCTTCCCGTGCTTCTCTCCAGATTAGCCTTCCACTTCACGAACAGTTCTAGGACTTCAGCTTTGTGTCGCATAGTGTACACCCAACAGCGCCTAGAAAAATCATCAATGAACGACACAAAATAGTGGTTACCTCCAATCGATGCAGTCTTGGTAGGTCCCCATACATCCGTGTGAACATAGTCAAGAATACCCTCTGTGCAGTGTGAAGCTGTGCCAAACTTCACCTTGGTCTTCTTGCCGATGATGCAATGCTCAAGAAATCTAACTTGCAGGTTTCGGCACCTTTCAGCAACCCTTTCTTCACAAGAGCTTGCAAGGATTTCTCCCCTGCATGTCCCAGCCTCATGTGCCATAGCCGGGTTGAATCTTCCTTTTGACTGGTAGAAGCTGCCACCTGCCCTATCACCGTACTACCCTTCAAGTAGTACAAGTTGTTCCAGCGATCAGCCTTCAACACCACCATCGAACCCTTTGTCATTTTAAGAACTCCCTCCTTAATAGACACTCCAAGGCCCAATGATTCCAATGCTCCTACAGAAATCAAGTTCCTCTTCAACTGAGGTACATACCTCACTTCTTTCAGCTCCCTCACCATCCCATCAAACATTCTGATTGGAATAGTGCCAACACCCTCCATGACGCACGGATGATCATCGCCCATGACGACCGAACACCCCTCCAACTTCTCAAAATTGGTAAACCAGTCTCGATTAGGGCATACATGATATGTTGCACCTGTGTCCAAGATCCACTCGTTTTCACCCGAGTAGCCGATGACGGGAGTAGTAACTGAAAAAGAGAACACTGAAGAATCTGAGTCCGATCCATCTGCCTGTGATTTGCTGCTTGCAGTGTTGACCACTTTTGCGAGATTTGCTTCAGACTTTGATTCTTTCTTCTTTCCCTTGAACTTCGGACAGTCCACCTTCCAGTGCCCAATCTCTCTGCAGAAAGCGCACTGATTTCTCTTGAGATCCCTGAAGCCCGGCCGGGACTTCGATCTTCCTCTAACCTCCTTGCCCTTTCTTGATGAACCCCTGCCTCTTACCTCCAGTGCCTCCGCCGATGAGCTTGACTTAGAAGAATGTCTTTCCTTTCTTCTCGTCTCATAACTTGTCAGTGCAGACGACACTTCATGGTAGTCCAAAGTCTGCCAACCATTGATAAAGGTCATAGTGAATGTCTCATACTCCTCCGCTGGGAGTGAGTTCAGGAGGATGATCGCCTTGTCTTCCTCTTCTACCACAACATCCACATTTATCAAGTCTGTAAGAAGCTTAGTGTATCGGTTGATATGCTCATTCACTGTGCTCCCCTTCTTCATCCGAAACTGGTATAGCTTACTCTTAAGCTGCAACCTGGACTTAACACTTTTCGTCAGGTATTTCTTCTCTAGGGTTTCCCACAGATGCTTCGCCGACGTCTCATGTTGTGCAAGGTATTTTATGTCTTGCGACAAACATGAACGTATCAACCCACACGCCGATCTGTTCATCTTTGCCCACTCTTCATCAGTGGTAGTGCTCTTCTTCTTCTCCAATAGGAGAGTGTCCTCGAGGTTCGATGCATTCAGCGCATCCATAACCTCACATCTCCACATTCCGAAGTTATTTGTGCCGTTGAACTTGACAACTTCAATCCTCGGGTGAGAATTCATTATCTTAACCGATGCAATTTCTTCTGCCATTGAGATTTCTGATCCTCTATCTATGCGGAAGAATAACCAACTGGAAATAGATCACTACTCAGATAAAAATTAGATTTTTACCTTTCCTTTGAAACCCTAGATCGAGTTTCTCTCCGGATCTACTTCACCACAGATTCCACGAGCCCTCCTTGCGTCCTCCTGAGATCGACACACGATCCCACGAATACCAATACCTCTGATCTGAGATCGACACACGATCTCCACCGAATCAGATCTCGAGCCCTTCGAATCTTCAGAAATCCCAAGCGAAACCTGAATGCTCTGATACCACTTGTTGTGCCGGTGACAACAACCTATTGAGGATCTCACAAATCTCCCAAGCACAGAGAATAATCCCAAACAGCACAAAACAACCACCAGAAGAAAGCACAAAACGCAAACAACAATTTTAACGAGGTTCGGCCTGAATGCCTACGTCCTCGGGGCAATCCAATGGAAAGATTAATTACCAGGAAGATGATTATAATTGCTAACAGCCTCTTTGAATGCAAGAGAGCTCCAGCAAAAACTTTTTCGCAGATTCTCAACCCTAGATTTAAACAACAGCCTTAAATACACAGATTTCCGAAACAGCAGATTTTCACCCGCACCTGACTGTCGGTCGACCGGGCGGTCGACCGACCTCTTCTCCCGTCGACCGGTCGGTCGCCTGGGTGCCCAACAGAGAGTTGGGCACTTACAGTCAGGTTCTACCGGTCGACCGGGCGGTCGACCGGGTGTCCAACAGAGAGTTGGGCACTTACAGTCGGGACTGCGGTCGACCGCCTTCTGATCATGTGCACGCTGTGCATGTCGGTCGACCGGGCCGGTCGACCGACCAGCCTGTTTTTCTGCTGTTGCTGCTATTTCTTGCTGCTGTTCTCTTTCGCCTTTCATCGTCGACTTCCTTGGCGATCATCTCGACGACCCTCGGCAATCCATTTTCAAATTCCTCTGTAATAATCTCTCTTTCCAACAAGGCAATCCTCCTTCCGTTCTCAACGTCATAGAACTTGATGCTTCCAATTTAAGCTTAGCTAATAAGAACTCTTCTTGCAAATCACACAACCCGCTCCGAGCCTATTGGATCTGATGGATCCAGTATTGTACCACCCGACGGTAGAACAATGAGAGGAGTAGGGTGAGCATTGGATCGGTTAACCGATCCACTGAACCGAACCGTTTGGTTCGGTGCGGTTTGAGAAGGAGTTCTGTTTGGTTCGGTTTCCAAAATTTTGAAAATCAGTTAACCAAACCGAACTCAATCTCTCTCACTAAATCTCTCTTTCTTTCTCAAAACCTACTCTCTTCCTCTCTCCTGCTCAATCTCTCTTCCTCTCTCCCTCTCAATCTCTCCGACCGAAGCCTTACCTGCTCCGTCGCGAAGACCTCCGACGAAGCCTACCAAAGCCTGCTGAAACCCTGCTCTCTCTCTCTCTCTCTCTCTCTCTCTCTCTGTGTGGTGTGTGTGTGTGTGTGTGTGTGTTTGAAACCAAATCCGAATCGAATTTTTTGATTCAGTTTGATTCGGTCCGGTCTGATCTGTGGTCATAAGTCAGTGCAGTTCGGTTCTAATTTTTTTTAAGCCAAAACCGGACCGAACCGCCAGATGCAGCACACACCCACACCGGATTCCGTCAACTTTACTCCTACGCTCCACAATCTTTTTCTACTGCTGATAATGGAGAGCATTGACTTTTTCCCTTTTTTTTTTTTTCGTTAACAGACTTTGATAGTCTGAATATTCGTTTTATTTTCTACATTTTTATATATAACATGTATACCATGCGTCGCGGTATTCTATTGTTTTTCTTTCTTTAATTTCTTGTAATTGATACTCAAATCCTCTTTGTCTAGATAACACGGACTTTAAGCATCTGTTTTGTTTGCATAAAAAAAGGAGGGTCGAAAAGTTTATTTGGTTGCTTTGGAAAATGTTTGGGAACGAGGGGAGTTACATGTGAGCATAGCATGTGAGATTTCCTTTCAAAATAAATATTAGAAAATATCACATGCCTCTAGCTTTGACTTTTTTTTTTAAAATCATCTACTGATTGAACTAATAATCATCATTTATTCTTTTTCATGACATGTCATTTTTTTTTTTTTTTTTTTTTGCATTTTTATATGTAATGTGTGTCATGTGCTTGCTCTCAACTTGATTTTTATTGAACTTTTATTTGAGAGCATTGACTTTACCCACTCTTTTCCTCCATTTTTTTTCCTTTAACAGATTGAATGTTCACTCTTTATTTTTCTTTTATTTTTGCTTTTTTTTTTCTTTTTTATATGTAATGCATGTGTGTCATGTGCCGATGTATTATACTCTTCCGCTTACTTTCAATTTGATTTTTATTGAACTTTTATTCGTCCCTCATCACGCCATATAGAATGCTTCCTCTTTCTGGCTTCTTTATGGTGGTGAAAGGGTACACATAAGAAGAGGCCATAGAAATTAATGGAGTTCTCTCCTCTACTCTCCTTCATCTTCCTCTTCACCACCTTCATCTCCACTGCCCTTTACTTCTTCAACATCCTCCATTTCATTCGAAACCTTTTCCAAATCATCAAGAACAGCCATCGGACCGTCGACTGGGCCGTCGAGCTCCTCCTAGCGAGCCCGACAGGCACCGTCACCGTCGCCCCTGTCGTATTCACCGCCGACCCTTCCAACGTCGAACACACCGCTAAATCTCACTTCAACAACTACCCCAAAACCAGTTCGTCACCTCGGCCCTCCATGACTTTCTCGGCGACGGGATCGTCAACGCCGGCGGCGAGCACTGGAAGCTGCAGCGCAAGATGGCCAGCCACGAGTTCAGCACGGGCTCGCTGCGGGCTTCGCGCTCGAGAAAGTGGGGCACGAGGTTGAAGAAAGATTGCTCCCGTTGCTGAAGTCAGCGAGTGTAAAAGCAGAAGTTTTTGACCTGCAGGATGTTTTCGAAAGGTTTGCTTTCGATAACATCTGTGCCATTGCACTTGGCTACGATCCTGATTGTCTCTCAAGAAACAACGAGAGTGGCGAGCGCCTTTACCGAGCGTTCGACGAGGTTGCTCACATCAGTCTGCAGAGGATGAAACTCCCTTTCTCTTTTATCTGGAAGCTGAAGAAGCTGCTCAACATCGGATCGGAGAGAAAACTTAGAGAATCCATGGCAATCATCAACGAATTTCTAACCGAATGTTTCATCAGATCAAAAAGCACGGAGAAGAGAAGCTTTCTGAGCAATTTGGTGAAGGATGGGAAGCAATCGGATCAACTTATTCGTGAGATTCTCGTCAGTTTGATGCTGGGAGGCCGAGACACAACACCGTCCGCACTCACCTGGTTCTTCTGGCTAATATCGTCGAGTACAGACGGCATCAGCAAAATACAGGAAGAGGTCCGATCAATCAGAACAAGTCAAGGAACTAGTGAGCTGAAGTTCTTCACAATGGACTCGCTTCGCAAGATGAACTACCTGCACGCAGCAATCTCAGAGTCGATGAGGCTTCACCCGCCGGTGTCGCTGATGGCACGAGAGTGCCGAGCAGACGAGACGTTGCCCGATGGGACGGCGGTGAAGAAAGGGTGGATAGTGATGTACAGCGCGATGGCGATGGGACGGAGCAAGAGGATTTGGGGGGAGGATTGCGTGGAGTTTCGGCCTGAGAGGTGGCTTGTGGATGGAGTTTTCCGTGGGAGGAGTCCGTTCGAGTATCCGGCGTTCCACGCAGGGCCGAGGATGTGTTTGGGAAGGACATGGCGTTCATACAGATGAAGGCCGTGGCAGCGAGCATTTTGGAGAGGTTTGAGATGGAGGTGGTGGAGGAGAGAGGGAAGCATGAGGTTCTCATAACGTTGAGGATGGAGGGAGGATTGCCTGTGAGAGTTAGGGAAAGGAATTAGCCACTGATTAATTTATCATCGACCAGTGAACAAATCACCCATTGGCTGCCTCTTGTTATGCAATTAAATGTGATCATATAATAAATGCATGCAAGATATAAATCAGAAAAACGCTTCACTAAAATTACGATCGTGTGTAGAAAAATAATTAAAACTTGTAATGTGAACAGATGGATATAATAAAAAGTGCAGGCACAATTATACCGTTATGATCTCAAATAAATCAATGCAAGTAATAAGTTACGTTAACACAGTTGTACATCAGTATCAATGACCAGCAATCACAGGTATAACATATTCTCATAGTCTTACTATTATTTGTGGCAGCAGATGAATTGATAAAATACTAGAGAAGTATTATCACGACTCATAAATAAAAACGTGTCCGAAAAATTGTACCTACTGAGAATCAGGTCGGCCTCAGTGTCCTACTGATGTTTGTTGGATGCATAGTTATATCCTCCATGAGTCCTATGCCTTAAGAACGGCTCGAATCGGATTCCGGATGACCGAGAAACCCTGAAAACAAAACCCAAATGCTAGCAGTCAGGTCCGTTATGCTTATCAGGTCTACATGTAGCGTGGATTAGGTCTACATTGTTGTGGATCCGGGTCTGCTTTTAAGTTAAAGTGGATCGGGTTGCTTAGAGAGTGTGGATGCAGGTTGATGAAGCGGGTATGGGCTACTGGTCCTATCGGGTCAGATTTCAAACTGGTCGATTTTGGTTGCTGCTGAAGGTGAGAGGAGGGAGGAAAGAGAGAAGAGCGGTGCCTAGGGTAGAGTTGCAGAAGAGGTTGCGTCTGTTTGGCCTACAACCCCAGATGACTGGCGGCAACGGTAGAAGAAGAGAGGAGGAAGGGAGACGGATCAGATGCATCGGGTTGCAGGCGGTGGTAGGGCAGTAAAGAGGGGAAGATAAGGCGGTTGTGGCTTGGAGTCGGGGTGGTACTGGTGGAGCAGTGGGAGGAGGTAGGGACAAGGAGCTATGGGATCTGGAAACACGGCAGTTGGAGAGGGGAGAGGCAAAAGGGAAGAGGAAGAGGACGAGGTGAGCTGATGGTGGCGATTGGGTGAGAAGGTCACGGAAGAGGAAGAAGAGGGGCTTGCAACGGTGGCTGCTGGGCCAGTGACAGCGGTGTGAGGGTGGGATAGAGAGGGAGAATAGTCAGCTGGAGATGATAGGTTGCAGCAATGGTTTGGGTAAAGGAGTAGAGAGACAGAGGAGAAAAATTAAGATTCGGGTATAAGATAGGATTAAGAGATAATTAGGATTTCACTCCTAAACACTTGAGACATATTTAATCACTCACAATATTTTTATCAAAATTATGCCTTCCTTCATTAACTAGTACATGAGTATGTTTATAGGCTTTACAAAATCCGACTCTCAAACTAAATTCGATGTGATACTAAACTTCAAAATTAAAGAAAAAACAACTTCGAAAGAAAATAAAAAATAAAATAAAGCTAAAAAATATATAATGACTTGGACTACTCGAACCATAGCGACGCGATTCGCCTCCGTCTTCTTTGGTGCAAGCGCCAGGGTTGAATGCCCTCATCAGATTGAATCTTAATACATAATTAAATGTTGCATTGCTAAAAATGTGTTGAATGCAAATGAATTAAATAAGACCCATCCTTTTCTTCTTTAACAGAAAGGGCCCATCCTCTTCTTCTTCCTTTTCCTTTTACTTTTTTTAAGGAAAATGGCCGCGTCTCATTAAAGAGCATTTAACGTAACACGGTAAAATGCAGAAACAAGAAACAATAAACATATAAAATATGAAAAACCATTCTAACAGCAAGTAGATACAAAAGTGGCACATGAAGCCATGAACCCCATAGCTCTGAAGATGGCACGGCCTCTAAGTTGATCAGCCATCCCGTCTCCCAAAACAACAAAGTCCCAAACATTAAAAAAGACAACGTTCGGATTGCAAACTGTCACATACACATAAACATAGGTTCGGACAGCATAAGAGGTGAGAGGTGGTGTGGTAGTCGCGTGAAATCATCCTCCCTGCCATCGCCTGTAGATGCATCAGAGGATACGAGGGTGGGATCATCGTCGGCCTCGTCCCTATACTTCTGTTGGGTTCTCTCCCTAGCAAGACCTGGGTTGGTTTAAATCTGCTCAGTCGTCATAGAGGGGATGGCATGAGCCGCGTGCATCATTTTTTTCAAATATACCTTTAAGCACAAGTACTCTCTCTTCGTTTTTTACATTTTTATTTTGTTCAAGGAAGCAGGATATCAAACACGAAACCCCGTCTGACAGTATATATAATAAAAGGGTCAAAAAAAAAAAAATTTTTTTTATGAAATCCTGACCATGATCTTCTTATATTAATTATTCTAGTACTTTAATATTTTTATCTGAATATATGTGTGTGTGTGTGTGTGTGTGTGTGAGAGAGAGAGAGAGAGAGAGAGAGAGAGTATTGATCCTGGGAGAAATCTCTCTTAGACGAGAATGAAAGAAAGTGAAGTCAGAACCGTCAGACTTCAAGACATGACCGAGATTAGTGCTAAAAGAGACAAATTAAGAAAGAACAAAGAGGAATTAAATTAAAGGACAAAACAACAAAAGATATTAATGTATAGGAATAGATATTGATTGATTATTCTTCTCAAAAAAAGATAATTGATTAGCTCTAATCTAATATTCTAACTTTCATAATTTGAAGTAAAGGGGATTAGATTCTCAAATTGAACTATAAGGTTGGATTGCAATCATAATAACCTAGCTCACTAGTTTTGATCAATCTACAATAAAATGGTCCCTTAAGAATGTTTTATGAACTAAGTGGCATCTGGTACACTTTTCCCTTTTTTTATGTTAGGGCAATGGAAGATTTATGCCTAGTGTTTTTGTTCGATTTTTTTCTTTATTATTTTGGGCGAATTTTTTATAATTTCTTTATATTAGTGCAATTTTCCTTCAATTCCAATATTTGTTAAATAAAGTATCAAAAATGTGTATTAATTACTTGAAATATTTCCTTTTTGTTTATTTAGTACTTTAATTAGCAGATTTACCTTTTTTAGACTACTTGTTTAATCAAAATTAGACAAATTTTGAAACTATCTTTGGAAAGTTTTTAAACATGTAAAGTTGATTTGGTATATTTGGAAGGAAACACAAGAAAATACTGATAAATTTAATGAATTAATTAAGAATTTTTTTTTTAAATTAAAGGCAATATTTGGAATATTCTTAAAAATGTAAAGTTAATTTGGAAATATTTGAAAGGAAACGCGAGAAATTACTGACATTTAATTTCTTTTTTGCCCTTTCTTAGTTTCTCTTTAGCACCAATCTTAACCCTCTCTTGAAATCTGTTGGTCCTGCTTCACTTTCTTCCCTTCTTTTCTGAGAGAGATTTGTCACCGAATCACTACTATATATGGTAGTGATCATGTGAGACAACCGGTTTAGGTACGAAAATGAGAAGGGAGCACAAGAGCCGTCGAATTATCTTTTGTATGGTTGACATTAGTTTCTGGGTTGGTTAACTTAGTTTTTAGGTTGATTAATTTAGTTTTAGATTTTAATGTTAATTTCACGAAATCTAATCTCAATCACACAAAAGCAAAAACAACGGCTCTTGTGCTCCTTTCTCATCTAAACTAATTATTTTACCAGATCACTAATATATATATATATATATATATATATATATATATATATATATATATAGAGAGAGAGAGAGAGAGAGAGAGAGAGAGAGTGAGTGAGAGAGAGAGAGAGAGAGAGATGGACTTATGGCATTCCGGAAGGATTCAAGGTCGAATCCTTCTCACTCATATACAACTCTACAACATTCGAATACAATATCCAAGTCATCTACATTATTTGCAGCATGCTATAAACTAAAAATCAAGTATTTTAAATACTTTTTGCCCGTACATCAAGTAAGAGAGAACGGATGGCCGAAATAGTGAGTTGGTTAGTTTAATGGTGAAGAATATTTGAAATCTAACAAAAATTGGTGTGTGAGATTTTTTAAGTGTTTAGATCATGATGAAATGGTCAGATCAAGAATTTATGCATGTAAAGATGTAGATCTAAGCAATATGTTTTCAATCGTTCATTTTGTGCTTATTTGATGGACGGGTATTCAAAATACATAATTTTTGGTTTATAGATACTTTAAATAATGTAGATCAACTTCAATGGAGTGAATCTTATTTTTGGATGGCTTGCGTTTTTATTTGAGTGGAAAGGATTCAAGCCCGAATCCTTCTCGAAGGATCCTACTCTCTCTCTCTCTCTCTCTCTCTCTCTCTCTCTCTCTCTGTGTGTGTTTGTGTGTGTGTATATATATGTATGTATATCTGTATATGTATATATATATGTGTGTGTGTGTGTGTGTGTGTGTGTGTGTGTGTGTGTGTGTGTGTGTGTGTATACATATACATACATTTATATGTGTGTATATATATATAGACACATATACATACATACATACATACATACATACACACACACATACATATATGTATGTATATGTGTGTGTGTGTGTGTATGCATATACATGTGTGTGTGTGTATGTATATATGTATGTATGTATGTATGTATGTATGTATGTACACACACACACGTGTGTGTGTGTGTGTGTGTGTATGTGTGTGTGTGTGTGTACACACACACACACACACACACGTGTGTGTGTGTGTGTGTAATGTGGTGATTCGGTGAGAAAGCTAACTTAGGTGAGAAGATGAGAAGGAAGCACATGAGATGTAAGATTGTCTTTTGGGTGGTTAAAATTAGTTTCTGGGTTGGTTAAGTTAGTTTTTAGTTGATTAATTTAATTTTAGATTTAGATTTATTTCCTCCAAATCTATCCGCCAAATCTAATCTCAACCACTAAGAAACAAATCTGACGGTTCTAATGCTCATTTCTCATCTTCTCATGTAAGCTAGCTTTCTAATCGGGTCATTACTATATATATATATATATATATATATATATATATATATATATATATATATATATATATATATATATATATATATATATATATATATATATATATATATATATATATATATATATATATATATATATATAGCTCAGCCGCCAACTGAGAGAGACTCTCTCAGCTGTCGGCAACGTGGCTGAATCTCTCCACAAATCTTGGGCGCAGTGCTACCATGGTCGCAGTTTTTTTGTGAGGACTGCGACCAGGTCACAGTATTTTTTGTGAGGACTGCTACCGTGGTCGCAGTGTTTTTGTGAAGACTGCTACCGTGGTCGCAGTCTTTTTGTGAGGACTGCGACCATGGTCACAGTGTTATTATGAAGACTGTGACCATAGTCACAGTCCTAAATACACTTAGAATATATGAAATTTTTTAGGACTGCAATCAGGTCGCAGTGGACTGCGACCATGTTGAAGCGCCAGCTAAGAGAGTTCTCTCAACTGATGGCTAAATTACAGATACCTTTTGTGTGTGTGTTAGATACTTTTATCTTTAGATATCTTTATCCTATTGTTAGATACCCTTATCTTTAAATACCCTAATCTTACCTTATCTTACTACTCATTTTCTTATCTATTTACTCTCTCTTATATCTATACATATTGATGTAATTGCTTTATGAATAAAAATACTAAAATTTCTTCTTCTCCAAATTATCATAGTATCAGAGCCTCTAAAAAAAATTGATGAGCTGATCGATGGAGCAGGTTGCGATCGAGGGTGGCATGGCGAGATCTAGATGTCCGAGAGGAGGGCAAGCTCCATAGGGCGAGATCTAGATGGATCAGGCAAAGAGAGATCCAAAATGATCAGGCGAGATTCAGATGGATCAGACAGGATGATATCCAGATGAATCAGGCATCAGATGAGAGGGTGAGATCAGGATGAATTTCGAATTAGGCAGGGCGAGATTCAGATGGATAAGGCAGGGCGAGATCTAGATGGATCGAGCGGAAGGAGATTTTTGTGAGCTCCTCAAACTCGATTGGCAACGTGTTGGAGGGCGATTGATCATCTGAGTATGAAGAAAAGTCCAAAAGGTCAAAATAGAGCCCAATATGGCTAAATTTATGAGAAAGCCCAAGATGAGAAAAATAGAGCCCAAGAAGGCTAAATTAATGAGAAAACCCAAGAGGGCTAAATTAATGAGAAAGCCCAAAAGGGCGAAAATAGGGCCCAATAGTAGGGGTGAGCAGAGTTCGGTTATAACCGAAATAACCGACCAAAAACTGAAACCCGAACCCGAACCGAACCGAACCGCTCTAATTCGGTCGGGTTTCGGTTTTGTGTTCCAAAACCCGAATAGACCGAACCGAATTTCTCACCCTATATATTAATCTACTCAAATTCAATTTAGTGAATCATATAGTTCATAATAAAAACTGGTGGAAGCTTATCTCATTAGTTTTAGTAATACCATCTTTTTTATGTTGAATATGTGAAAGCAATATTAAGTACACCATGACAATTGAGAATAATATTTATATTAATATAGTTCTTTTTTTTAATTCTTATCATTAAAAGTTAGTAATAATTATATGAGTTTTGATATAAGAGCTTAAATACGGTGTAAAAGTTTTAGAATATGAAATTTTCAATTCACATTAAGCTTAGAATCTTTTTCTTATTTCTAATTTGGGTAATAATATTTGAGATTATAATATTAAAGGATGATAACATAATGGTGATTAAAAAATGTAAGAAATGATGACAATATATTGATCTAACCGAAAAAACCGAAAAACCGAACCGAACTGAGTTGATTCGGTTCGGTTCGGTTACTAAGTCTAATCGGTATGGTTCGGCTTTGCAAAAATTAACAAAAACCGAACCGAACCGACCGATGCTCACCCCTACCCAATAGGACTCAAATCGGATTCTGCAATATTGGAGAAACACGGGTGATGGTGTATCCGACATCGATGGATGCGAGAGGATTAGCAAGGACTCGATCTTAGCTGAGATGGAGAAGGATGCGTGAGGACTACGAGAAAAGTTCTGATGTTGTATGAGGCGAAAGTGGCCCAGCACTAGGCACACACTCAATATATAGGTTGATTCATAAACATGATTTATACTCAATTTCACAAACGTATAAAAATTTTCCGATCTGATGGAGCTAGATAATATCTTTCATCCTACATGACTACCTTGTTAAAATCTCATGGCACCATTTCTCAACAATCTTGTTTACATGCACATCAACAAAATGGAGTTGTTGAGCATAAACATAGACATATTCTTGAGGTTACGAGATCACTAGTGCTTTTTATATCAGTTTCAAAATGTTATTGGGCAGAAGTTGTTTTAACTGCAGCTCTGCTCATCAGTATCACTCAATTCTCCGTTGTTGCTGCTCTTTCTCCATACACTCGTCTGCATGGTTATTCTTTTGATTACTCCCTTCTCCGTACTTTTGGGTTGGTTTGTTTTGTTCTTCTCCCTTGTTTTGATGTATGCAATGGTGTGTACAACACCAGATTTGTCACAAGTTCTCTCAATGATCAGCAGATACATACATGATCTTGAAAATGGTCATTGGGAGGCAGTAAAGTGGGTTCTACGGTACATTAAGGGTACCATAGACGTTGGATTGGTATTCAAAAGGATTTCACAGGTAAGCAAGAGTGTATTGGATATGTTGAACTCCGACTATGCAGGAAACCTCGACAAATACCGGTCTACAATGGGGTATGTGTTTACATTGTCCCAAGCATTGGTGAGTTGGCGCTCTATTCTACAGTCTATCATTGCATTGTCTACTATAGAGGCCGAGTATATGGCCATGATGGAGACTATGAAGGAGGCAATATGGCTTCAAAGATTGCTCGATGACTTTGAAATTGATCAGGATCTATTGAAGATCAACTGTGATAGCATGAGTGTTATTTATTTGGCGAAGAACCAGGTGTATCATGTAAGGACGAAGCACATTGATGTCAGGTTTCACTTTATTCGGGAGGTTCTTGATGAAGGTGATATTAAGTTACTAAAGATTCGCACAAAGGAGAATCTCGCAGATATGCTTACCAAGGTGGTGTCGGGAGTGAAATTTACACATTATGAAGAGTTACTCCATATCCTTTCAGGTTCTTGAGCTCGGTGAAGCTCGTTTGGATGAACTACGGATGGCTTGATCCCTTTGGGCGAGGTACGTAGGCAGTCACACATGTGCAGCCACTTCGAGTCAACAGGTATTGTAATGAGTTCGGCTCAGATTTGAGAAATTTTCACCGAAGTAGAGAATTGTAGGGAGAGAGAAGATAAAAACTATGGTAGAGTTTTTTTAACTCTTCGGAAGAAATAGTGCAGAGATTGGAAGCCAAAAAGGAGAAAGAATGCATCAAAACAGGCCAGCAGCAACGCCAGTCGACCGCCCGGTCGACCGGCGTGCACAACGTGCACTAGGCAGCTCGGTCAACTGCCCGGTCGACTGTAGCAAGAGAATGGTCGACCGAATGATTGACCGACTGGCATGCAGGAGTCTCGATTGGACTCTGTCGACCGCCTGGTCGGCCGAGCGGATGGTCGGTCGGTCGACAAACGTATCTGGGTGCGATCTGCATCTCCTTTCAGGATTTGGACTTCGTTTCAGAATTGGAGTTAAATCCAATTAGGTTTCCTAAAATTCCTAGGCGTCTCTATATATAAATAAAGAGGTTGAGCCCTCTTGAATTGTATGCAAGATACAAGTTGTATTGGCTGATTGAATCAATAAAATCTCTCTCCCCCTTGCTCCGAGAACAAAGTAAATTGTGGAACCTCGTTAAATATTGTGTTGGTTTTCTCTCTTGTTTCTTTATTCTTATTTTCTGAATACTTCTCTGATACATCTATCTCTATTGGTGGGGATTCCTCATTGGTTGTTGCCTCGCTCGCAACATATTTTTCAACAGATAGCTAGAACAAAAAGTGAGTATAGGAAATAAGATATAAGAAATGGCAAGCAAATGGATTGATCTAAAAGGAATTAAATATGAAGTAGGGAAAAGATAAAAACTTGCCTGTGGTAAATAAGCCCTTAGAGTTAAGATTAACTCCTCCTTTATCAAACATATTGGAATACCAACAAAGAAGCTGATTTCCCAGTTTCTTTGGCTTTTTGTACAAACGCATATTGATGACTGGCAGTTTTCTCCTTCTTATGCATAGGAGCTTTTACATGAGCAAACTTTGCTTCTGTCAACTCCATGCTTATTACACACAAATGCATATTTACACTTTTCTCCTGATAAAAACAAAGACTTGCAATGTTGAATAGCTATACACTGTCAGTCAAAGAAGGAAATTATCAAACTAACATTTACATTCTCCCTGCTTCAACCGCCTTATGTTAAATATTTATAGATGGATAGGTATAGGAATTTTACAGGCATCATGAAAGGTATAATCTCAGATACTGTGTAAATAGTTAAGGAATTTTACAGAAGGTTCTCATCATCTAGACAAGTATCCCAACAACACATGGGTGATTCGATGTAAATAAGTGATTACTTGAGGAATATTCTGGCTTCACATTACATTGTGTTTGGGGTGGGCTTTTTTTTTTTTTTTTTTTTTTTTTTTTTTTTTTTTTTTTTTTTTTTTTGCCATTCTGCAGTACTGTCGATTTCCTTCACCATGAAATCAGCAGAAAATATAACTAATTCAAATTGATAACAATTCAAAGTAATTAACAAGTTTTAAATATCAGAAATCGATTTCGTACCGAATGGGACTTCTTCATATCGGACAGTAAATTTCAGACAATATATCAAGGATGCATATTCTATGAATATCGGGCACTTTATGTGATGTGGACATCAAGTTACGTGTATGACACGTGTATCACCAGTGAAGAAAATGATGATGATCTATCACCGATCAACCAGCAAAGGAACACTGAATCAGACTTGGCAGTGGAAGCGTAAAAGATATACCACTAGCAAGCAATCACTCACAATCAAGAAACACAAGATTTAACGCGGTTCGGGAATATGCCTACGTCCACGGGGGGAAGGGAGAAATATTTATTGAAGAAAATGCAAGAGTTACAATAGGATCTCTCTCACAATCTCAATGGTGGAATTCTAAAATTTCTCTTGAATTCTTAACGCACCTTCAAAAGGCCACCCTGAAGAGCTTATATAGGCACCTAGAATGATCCTAGTATGATCCTAGTGTAACACAAACTCAAATCAGTACCTCCTTAGAGAAATAAGAAACTCGTATCCAAGCCAAAATAAAAGACAGATCCGTATTAGGAAACTGTCAAAAATCTAAATTCTTCTCTAATGAATATGAGGCATTTCAAATACTACCAATCTCCACCTTGACTCAAGCTTATTTAGTCCTTCCGTAGAAATTGACCTCTATTTCATTCACCTTTCTTTCTCCTCCTTTTTGTGACTTCACATAGCTCCCTCGCAAGAGCTCGTTCACCATTTTATCTTTGAAGAATCTTGATGAAGTTCAGAGATACTCTGAACTTCTCCACTGGGATGATCTTCGTCATCATATACGCTAGATTCTTCTTTGTTCTGATATTTATCAAATCGATCACCTTATTATCCACGACCCACTGACGTATTTTGTGAAATCTCACATCAATGTGCTTTGTCGGCTTGTGATATCTGTGATCTTTAGCGAGATAAATAGCACTCTGGCTGTCGCAATGCACTCGAACTGAATCTTGTATGATACTGAACATCTCAACCAATTCTCTCAACCACAAAGTTTCTTTAACGCCTCAACTGCAGCCATGTACTCCGCTTCTGACGTTGAAAGAGCAATTATATCTTGCAACTCTGTCTTTCAACTAATGACGCACTCAGCTACTTTGAACACATAGTCGTCGTAGATCATTGCTGATCAAGATCTCTTACATAATCTGCATCAACATAGTCTTGCAATAACCTAGGCTTCCTTGTTTCAAATTTTTGAAACACCAAGCCTAGTCTCGTAGTCCCTCGCAGATATCGTAGCACCCACTTTACTGCTACCCAATGTTACTTTCTTGGATTTGACATTAACCGACTTACTGTACTAACTACATAGGCTAAGTCAGGCCTAGTGCAGACCATAGCATACATGAGTAATCCTACCGCATTAGCATATGGTACTCGAGACATCTCTTCCTCCTCTACTGGTGATTGTGGACACTGTTTGGAGGATAATTTGAAGTGACCTGCCAAAGAAGTGGTGACTGGTCTTACTTCTGCCATGTTGAATCTCTCCAACACCTTGAGAACATAGTTTTCTTGGGATAGCCAAAGTCTTCCTAAGCCTCTTTCTCGAGTGATTTTCATACCTAAGATCTTCTTGGTTTCTCCCAAATCTTTCATGTCAAATTCCTTATTGAGTTGAGTTTTAAGCTTTTGAATATGTGTCTTGTTTCTCGCAGGATCATCACTCTGCTTAAAATAGACAAAACTATCATACTCACATCGGTTGTATTTGGTCTTGATCATGAAAGAGTTGAACCGTTTGTACCACTGCCTGGAGACTGCTTAAGTCCATAGAGGGACTTCTTTAGAAGACAAATCTTGTTTTCTTTACCTTCCTGAATATAACCTTCAGGTTATTTCATGTATATCTTCTCCTCCAGCTCACCATGCAGAAACGTTGTTTTGACGTTCATCTGCTCTAATTCTAGATCAAACTGAACAACTATCGTCAATAATATCTAAATAGATGTATGCTTAACTACATGAGAGAAAATCTCATTGTAGTCACTATCTTCGTTCTAAGCATATCCTTTTACAACTAACCTTGCCTTGTATTGCTTATTATTTTCTTGCAAAAGACTCATCTGCAACTTATTGCCTTGGAGTTCTTTGAAAGATCGACTAATATCCATGTTTGAT
This sequence comes from Agave tequilana, assembly GCA_038442645.1. NCBI lineage: Eukaryota > Viridiplantae > Streptophyta > Magnoliopsida > Asparagales > Asparagaceae > Agave > Agave tequilana. Next base: position 22,183 of record JAVJIF010006517.1, read on the forward strand.
TTTCATCCAAAAACTCTATCTCTTTCTCTATGGTTGTAATCCACTTGTGGTGGTCATTTGCCTCGATCGCTTCCCTATAACTGTCAGGTTCTCTTGTTTCTGTTACCAATGCGAAAGAGAGATGAACTTCATCCCAGCCATACCTTGTTGGTGGCATCGTAACTCTGACTGACTACCTCAATGGTCTAGGTTGCTCTTTAGTAGCCTCCTGTTTGTCTCTATCTAAATCTGAGGAGTCCTCTTCTGACCCTTCAGGCCTTTTAGGCTATCTGAGAACTCGACTCCCTTTTTCTGAGTGTCTGCTACCGACCTGTCTGAAGCTTCACCTTGCGCTTCATCCTCCATCTCTGACTTTTCTCGTAACATTGAATCTTCATCAAAGACTACATCTCTACTGGTAAAGACGCTCCTTTTCTCGGGATCCCAAAGCCTGAACCCTTGACTCCTTTGATGAACCTGATGAAGATACACTTTTTAGACTTGGACTCCAATTTGTTCCTTTTTTGACTATCAACCAAACTATATGCCCGACAACTAAAATTCCGTAAGGTTGAATATTCCATAGATACTCCTCGCCATATCTCCTCTGAGATCTAAAGATCAATAGTTGTTGATGGTGACATGTTTATCAAATAACTCGCATGATTCACCACATCTGCCCAAAATCTTTCTGGCATGCCAGCCTGTAATCTAATACTGAGGGCACGCTTTGTAAGTGTCTGATCATGCGCTCTGCTATTATGTTTTATTCTGGTCGCCCTGAAATACTTAGCTGGTGTTTGATGTCCTTACTTGCTAAGTAGTCTTTGAATTCTTTGGAGGCGTACTCCCTCCATTATCGGACCTCAAGACTTTCACCTTCTGTCCTGTTTGATTTTTCACCAAATTTTTCCACTCCTGAAACTTCTGAAATACTTTTGATTTCTGCTTCAAGAAATATACCCTAACTTTTCTTGAAAAATCATCTATAAAAGTAAAATAGTACCTAGCACCTCTAATAGATGCTACTGGCGCAGGCCCACACATCCGTGTGTATGAGATCTAGTAAGCTCTTTGTCTTATGCTGAGATATAGAGAAAGCTACTCTATATTACCTACCCATAATGTAAAATTTACAAAGATCAAGTTAGCAATATTTGATACCTGGTAGAGCACTCCTTTTGTATAGGACTTAAAGATCTCGCTCGCTAATGTGTCCAAGACGCATGTGCCAAAGTCTTGTAGTATCCTCCTTCTCTGTTGTTATTGAAGCATCACCAATAATAATGCTTCATGTCAACTTGTACAAGTTTACTATTCGTTCTTCTTTGAGAATGTAAGGGAGCCTTTAGTAACTTTGATTACTTTATCTGCCTCAGAAAACTTATACCCACGAGCTTTCAAAACTCTCAAAGAGAGAAGATTCTTCTTTAAAGCTGGAACGTGTCAAACGTTCGTGAAGGTTCGAACCTGTCTATCAAACATCCTCATACGGATGTTGCTGATGCCAATAGTCTTACATACGGTGTCGTTTCCTATCTGGATAGAGCCTCCATCATAAGACTTGTAAGTACTGAAACACTCACTTTTTGGACACATGTGATATGTGCACCCCAATTCAAGTACCCAAGCATCTGAGTATTTGCCTTTTCCTGACTCAACTATCAAGACATCACATGAATCCTCGTATGCTTCTTGGACAACCCCGGCTTGATCTGACTTTTCACTGGTACTTGCTCAATCAGAATATTTGTCGCATTTCCTCTTCAGCAACTCCTTATATTTCATACAATTTTTCTTGGTGTGTCCTGATTTCTTGCAAAAGTAGTAAGAGAAACTGCTAGAAACTTCTGAATTCCTTTAGGGTCCCCTACTCTTTAATCTTCTCCTCTGGCCCTTGACAAACAATTCTGAGGCCTCCTCTGTAGAATCTGTCTTATTCATCAACTCGTTGCTTTGGAGCAGCTGCTTGAAATCTTCTAACTCTAAGGTCTCCTTACCATACATGATAGTGGTCACCAAGTGGTCATAACCTGATGAGAGAGAAGAGAGTAACAGAAGAGTTTTGTCTTCTTCTTCTAACTTAACCTCTTGAGCTAACAAGTCACTTAAAATTCTATTAAAAGCATTGAGATATTATAGAATATGCGTACCTTCCTTCACCCGAAAGTTGTATAACTGCTTCTTCATGAAGAGTTTGTTCGAAAAACTCTCGTTATGTAAAGGCTTTCCAGCCTATACAAAAGACCAACAGTTGTCTCCTTCTTCATCATGTTGTAGAGGATCTCATTTAATAGGCACTGTTCGATCGTCGCCTTTGCGAAAATTGATGTCGTTTCACTCATCATCCTCCATCTTTGATGGCTTCTTCTCAATACCAAGCAGGGTCTTGTGTGCCCTCCTCCACGAGCAACAATATTACTCGCATCTTTCACAACAGGAAGTTGGACTTCCTATTGAATTTCTCCACCTCAAACTTGGTTGCCGTGGTCGTCTTACTAGCCATCGCTCTGATACTAATTGTAGATGATCTATCACCGATCAAATAACAGAGGAACACCAAGTCAAAGACTCGGCAGCGGAAGTGGAAGCGTAGAAGATCTACCACTAGCAATGTAATTACCACACAACTAAGGAACGTAAGATTTAAAGTAGTTCGGCAATGTGCCTACGTCCACAGGGAGGAGGAAAGAAATATTTATTGAAGAAAATACAAGAGTTACAATGAGATCTCTCTCACAACTCTCATTGGTGAAATTCTAGAATTTCTCTTGAATTCTTGATACATCTTCAAAAGGCCACCCTGAGGGGTTTATATAGGCACTTGGATGATCCTACTCCAATACGAACTCAAATCAGTACCTCTTTAGAGAAATAGAAAATTCGTATTCAAATCAAAATAGGAGACTGATCCGTATTAGGAAACAGTCAAAAACTTGAATTGTTCTCCAATGAATGTAAGGCATTCCAAATACTAACTGAAAACGCATTATTTTAGTTTTTCAGTAATAATAGAACTTTATATAATTTTAGTTTCTTTATTTTGAATTATATTTTTATTAAGAGTTTAGTTTCATTATTTTAGAATTATACTTATATTTTGATTAGGAGTTTTATTTTGAGTTATATTTAGTTTTGTACAAGCCTATAAAAGGCCTCTTATATGAATCAATGAATACAATGAATTATGAAAATCTTTGTAATCTCTCTCAATTCTTTCTCTTTGTGTGAAGCCCTAGAAGAATCTTAGATTAGTAGTGTGAAACCTTAACTAGCCTATATCCCCTTCCCTACCTCTCTCCTCCTTCCCTATTCAAAAAATTCTCTTTTTTCCTATAGAAAAATCTCTCTTCTAATTCTTTATAAAAACCTCTCAGAAAATCCCAAAAAGTCAAAAAAATTACTGTTCAAAATCTCCTAAAAAAGCCTGTTAGAGTATCGGCTCGACGGCTACATAAAAATAGATCTGCTACAGTCAGACCCGTTAAATGTTCAAAATTTATTTTCGTGTCGTATCTCTCTCATCCGGAGTCCAAATCACGTACGGTTTGAAGCGTTGAGTTCGTCAAGAAGAGTATTACACATTTACAATCATCACATGATACTGAGATTAACATGATCCTCAGTAAATATGTTTCTATCTCATATCAATTATTTCGAGCTTGATATTTAATCTCTAATATTTTGTTGATTTACTTTTATCCACAAACGTGAAATTGTGTGTATATGCTTGTCTCTAATTCATTAGATTTTATATTGATCGTAAAATTTTTTACCGCATAATATATTATCTTCAGTTGATTCTCGATTGTAATTGGAGTAGTTTGCATATATTATTTTAGTTAATCCATATCTGCATTATTAGCTTTAATCATTTTTTACCAATGATTGTTTCATATTGGTAAAGAGTCATTGAGTATTTTATTGCTGATTTTCATACACGCATACACATTTCACATCAGTTTGGTATAGGGGTGGAATCGAACCGAATTTGAATCGAATACTAATGTGTTCATATTTGATTTGGTTTAAAATCTTTGAATTCACAAATACGAATTCGAATACGTGCATTTACCATCTGAATTTGAATTCAAATTTACTCCTTTGAATCCGAATCGAATTCAAATTTTTCTCAAATATTAAAAATATTCTTGCATTTGTGTATTTAATATTTGAATAGTTTGAAAATTATTTAATTAAAAATTATTTACTTCAGTTTTATTGACAACATTGTAATTATATTTGAGAATCGCACACCTCATATGGGAGAGAGAGAACTAAAAGATATCGTTTGAATTAGATTTAGGGTTAGACTTATGCCTGACTTTTCAGCTTCACATAAATATTTTACATAAGACTTTTTTAAATTTTAATAATTATAAAATATCATGGGGGTAAAATGCAAAAATATCTATGTATGTAATATTATATTTATAAGTAGTTAAGTACATATGTATTAAACAAATAGTTCAACGAACTAACGAATCGAATACTAGAATGTTCAGATTTGATTCATTTAAAATTGTGAATAATAAAAAGTATTTGCTTACGTTTAAATAAGCAGTTGAATCGAATCTGATCGAATAACTGGATGAATAATTAACGAACTATTTGTTAATTTGTTTATTCGTTTTCACCCTTAATTTAGTATCAGAGCATGGTTTATGTAAGAAATTTGCGTTATGTTTAGGAAAATTTGAATTTTATTTTTTAGACATTTGTTAGGAATTTCATTTGTTTTTGTTTTTTTTTTTTTTTGCATAAAAAATTTTAAAAATTGCATATAAGAATTCCATCATTCATCTAGGTCTTATTTAGTGCATACCAATTTCAATAGATTTTCAATCCATCTTAGCTGACATCATGGCTAAACTTGACTCTCTAACTTAAGAAGCTAATGTCTTCCATTTAGACGCGAAACGGTTGAAAGAGAATGTCAATAGGGTAGTGATCAAATTGGAGACTCTTAACCAGAACCCGAAAAGCGGTGCCACTTATAACACCCATTCTCGAAATACGTACTTAGATACGTATTCTAATTTTTTGATCGTATTCTTCAAATTTTTTCTCATATTTATTTTTGTATTATGATTATTTATATCATTATTTAGTATTGGATCCGGATTTCTGAATTTAGAATCAACCCGAGTCTGAACCGGGAACCCGATCCCAGTTACTGATTGATTTGACCTTTTTGGTAGTCAGTTTGATCAGTTTTGATTTCAAATGTTATTTTCTAATATTTTAGATTTTTCATGATTTTTTGAAAATTTTCTGAATTAAATAACAAAACCTTCAAAATCAGTATCAACTAGTGACGCCTATCGATTCTCAAAATTTAATTTACAAAAAGAGTTAAATTTTTAGAAATTGCTATCACATTATCTCTTAAAATCATATTTTCTATCTAAACATATTTTTGGAGATTTTTCTAAATTTATCAAAGTTTGACCGGTTTTGGTGTCGACCGGTGTCGCCGTATATTCTAAGATTTTTAATTTGAAAACAGGATCAAATTGTTTGAATATGATTTCATCATGGTCTTTAATATAATATTTACCATCTTTGAGAATTTTTGGAAAGCTTTTCGAGTTACTCCATTTTCTGTCATTTTAGATATTTTCAGTGTTTTCTCGAATTTTTATGTCTTATGTGGATATTTTCTTTTTTTGTTTCTTTTCTTTCCTCCCCTTTCATCCTCCCCCACTCCTTTTTCCCTTATTTTTCTTTTCCTTTTCCTTTTCTTTTTTCCTTTTTTCTCCTCTACCCATTCTCCAAAATATCTCCCCTTTCTATATCTCTTCCTTTCTTCTTTCTTTTTCTTTTTTCTGTTTTCTTTTCTTCCTTCTTCCCCAACCCACACCTGGAGGGCACGCAGCTCCTCCTCCTCCGCCTCCCTCTAAAAATTCTCTCTCCCCTCTTAATCTCTCTAATTCTCTCTCTATTCTTATTCTCTCTCTCATTCTCACAATCTCCCACTCTTCTATTTCACCCCTCTCCTTCTATCACTTACAATTTCTCCCTCTTCCTTCTGTGCCTGGCGGCCATTAACTCAACCTCCGGCGATCTCGCTCCAACCACCCAAGCTCCGGCTACCTCCTCTCCGATCACCAACACCAACAATAACATCGATAACATCACCATCTTCAATCTCCTCCTCCTTCTCTTTCTTTAATTAAACCCCTTCTCCACCATCTCCTCCATCATCAACACCACTCCCACTACCTCCTACTTCTTCTCCTTCCTCTTTCTCTTTCAATTTCATCACCATCATCTCCATCCCCTTTAAATCCCTCCATTTCCATCAAAACCACAAACACACCCTTTCCTCCTCCCCACTTCTCCCTATTTGGCCGACCAGCCCCTCTAGCAACCTCCTCCCTGCCGACGGCGACCCCCAAGCTGGTGAAGCTCCACCCCCTTTCCCTCTCCTCTTCCTCCAACTCCTCTTCTATCTTTTCTACCATCCTTCAACTTCATCATCATCACCACCATCCCCTCACCTCCCTTCCTCCTCGTGTAGTTGGACACCTCCCTTGGGTCGCATGTTCGGCCATCGTCCTGGCTGCGCGCGGCCTGCAGTCAGACCGGGCCCCACCTAGGCCGTGAGCCAGCCTTTCCCCTTGGTCGTGGGCATTCCCTCTCTCTTCTGAACATTCTCCCTTTCTTTCCCTCTCCTGTACTCTTCTCTCTCCTTTGACTCTCTCTCTCCCCCCTCTCTCTTACACTCTCTCTCTCCTCTCCTCTCTCACACTAATTTACATGTGCATGTATGTATTGTGGAGTTCCCAGATTTCGAGACGTGCTTGATGTTTGTAGGCGAGTGTTCTCACCTTATTTGGTTACCCCGCTTCAACGGGCGTTTGTATTTATAATGTAATTAGATTTATATCTATATAGCAGACATGTAGAATTGTATCGGTGTTGTGTTTGTATCAGTGTGGGTGTGCACACATATTCAGTGGACATGTATATGTATCAATGTGATGAATGTGTGTAATAGTATAGTTTAAATCCATGTACATATATATGCTGTGACTTCTGCTCTATTACAATGTATGGCTGACCCTTCGTGGTTGTTTAGCCTCCGGGCTCTCTACTCGGCCTCCAGACCCAATCAGCCTCCGGGCTTCACCACTCTACAGTAGTCTAGTTATTTTCACGTTTATATATATGTTAGTGTGGTACTAACATCTCATGCAGGTATCTACTCGGCCTCCTAGTCAGCATATTTCTCGAGCTACCCAATGGGAATTGGCCTTGCATCCTTTGGATTTCGTGGTAGCTTGGAGTGCGTTCAAACCGTTAGGTCTTTCAGTTCTGCCTGATAGGTGAGCCTATCGCTCAATACTCTATCGCTAACTCCGTCCGAGTGTAGTTACATCGTGAGCGATAACTGTATGTTATTGTGGCTTCACCGCGAGCGATAACTACGCCAAGCAGGATAGCATCTAGCGCTATGCGTTAGCTTCACTTTAGCTTTGCTCAGCTCCGCTTGATTGTTCGCTTGTCTGCTCGCTATTTTTATTTCTACCTTGCTCAGCCTCCAGGCTTCACCGTTCTACTGGTAGTTTAGTTATCATCTGTTATATGTGTGTGTTTGATACTGACACTTCTGCAGGTACTTACTCTGCCTTCGGGCCTATTAGCCTTTGGGCTCTCACCCAATTCTCTAAAACAGGGAGTGCGTTTAGACCCTTAGGTCTTTTAACTACATCTGATAGGCGGACCTAGTGTTTTGCCGCTAACTCCGTTCGAGCGTAGTTACACCTTGAGCGCGGCTTCGCCACGTGCGGTAGTATAGCGTTCATACGCTTGCTCCGACATGCGCGTTTAGCCGTGACACGAGTGGTAACCATGCCGAGTACAATGGCGTCTAGTACTGTACGTTAACTTTGCTCCAGCTCTGCTTAGCTCCGCTTGGATATTCGCTTGCTTGCTTGCTCGCTTGCTTGCTTGACAATTCAACTATTATTCTTTTATTGATGGTTGTAAAGAGTTTGAAATCTTTACTTATATCATTTTTCAAAACTATATTGTTTTCCTGTATTCGTACTGATCCCCTGTATCGGTATTGTTTTCTTTTTTGTGCTACACAATAGTGATATACACTATTCTTACCACCTGACATGTTATTACTTGACACCCGACATCTGCATGCTATCGCCTGACACTTATATGTTATTACTTGTCACCTGTTTGTTATCACTTGTCATGCTTAACTCTTGACTTGTGATTATCATATTACAGGAATCCTGTAACTGTTATCTTGTATTATATACAGCGATCTGTATCTCTAGTACTCATATACTCTTATACTCCTGAATTCCTAAACTTGTTCTGCTCCTGCTATTCCCATAAATTGATACCTATATAATAAACTATAAAAAGGACAACCTACATCGGGTAAAGAAAAACTAATGGATTTCAAGTAGTAAAAATATTTACAGTGGTGTCTAATGACTTGTCTTCAGTTATTTTTAGACAATCTACAATGGATCGAAAGATGCTAATTAATAATTCATTGTGTTGTTTTGCAATTCGGGTTGTATACATTCAGATTACAATAACATGAGGTATATGGTATATAGATGAGGGTTTTCTTATTTAGATTATTCCTTTGACGTACTTATCTCATGAAGCCGTAATCTGGGTTGTACAGCTGGTTTTGTCATAATTGCTTTCATCAGATTTTAATTCAGGTTTTTGATTTTATTATTATTATGTATTTATATCCTTGTTTACCACCTGTATGCAACGACATTGGTCTCTTGCTATTATCTTATTGTACATATCCAGTCTCTTGCTTGATATTACACTTGTACTACTGTACTTAACCTTCTGACTTACTTACTCTTAATTTTATACGGATTTTTTAGTCACTGTATAATCATTGCTACTTGTTGATTCATACTGTTCTCTTATGTTATTATTGTGGACAGCTCGGGTTGTGTGTACTCAGTCGATGAAGGCATGAGGTATATGGTATATAAATGAGGATTTTCTTATTTGGATTATCCCCTCAAAGTATCAATCTCATGAATTTATCTACTAAGCATGTATAACTAGTTTTGTCATATCTATATATCATATCATTTGATGCCTAATTCATGTTCGGATGTGTATGCTCACAACACGATTTTCAACGCATTCTTTTGAATTGGATTTATCGATACACGCGTGCTTGTACCTGTACGCCACTTGGTGTTTATCACACCACTCGTTGGGAAATTTCTGACTCCTCTGAATCTGCATGTTCAGATCTTAGATTTTATGGATTCTCTCGATTGCTGATCAGAGTTGCGCAGTAGAAGTGTGCAGACCGTCTAGAGCTTTTTTCTTCTAGGCCCCCTACTCATCTCTCGAGTTTTCTTTTTGTAACTCGTGAGCATCTTTTGTACTGTTCACAATTGTATATCTCTTTATATTCTCGCATTTGTGCCTATCGGTGATGTAATAAAATTTTTGTAATATTGTATCATATCCTGTGATAACTTTGTAATTGTACTCATATGTTGGAATGTATAATGCACCAAGTACTTTCGTGCTCTGATTCTTGCATGTACTGATGCTTAACGTATATATGTGAGGGTATTTCTGACCAACATATATATGTCGCAGTAATGTATTCGTACCCATAGGATCAGGACGTTATACCACTTGTGTGATCTCTGCAGCTAGAGAAGTCGAAGAAAAGTCTGATCACGATAAAAATAAGAACATTGAAAAGGACTTATCAGAGCTTAGTCTTATAATTAAGTGTTAAACATCAAGGTTATGAGCATGTTGCGGCCAACCATCCAAGCTCATTTAAGATTGTCATCACTGACAAAGTTTTCAGTGAAGCCCTTGAGCCTGATAGCACTATTTCTTCAAAAGTCACTTTTATGACTAAGGAGATTACAGTCACTCGTCCTTTCCCTTCCCCGACTCTACTATTAACACTACTTTCTTCGCCTCTTTCCCTACCAATACTGACTGTCGTTACCTGTTTTGGTCACCAATCACTTCCTCCTCTACTGCTGACATCATCCCATTTTATCTTATGGCCTATGTTAGTTATTAAATCAAATTCTCCACAGACATTATCCCCATAGCCGATCAATGTCAAGTCAATGAGTCTGCATTATTTTCTGCATCACACGTGCACGAATAACCCATGGAGATTAGTGATAAAATTACACAAAACAACGCCAACTATGAGATACGAACTGATGATAGAAATAGATTAAATACTTTTAATGTTGGTGATATTTTTTAAAAGTTGCATGCTTGTAGTTCTGATTCATTTCAAATCTTGATGAAATTGAATGATAATATTTATGTTATAAATCTTTTTATAGATTTTCACATCAGTTCTACTTTCAATATTGATTACTTAGTGGATTATAAAGGTCTTATAAATGTTATATCATTTAATGATGAGCTTTTCCACAAGCTTATTTTCGAGACCCCTTCCTTTTACCACTACTAGATATTTTACCTTATATACATACATACATACATACATACATACATATATATATATATATATATATATATATATATATATATATATATATATATATATATATATATATATATATATATATATATATATATATCATGTCAAGTGATAAATTCTTGAATGATAAAATTATCACTACCCAATTTGTGGGATTCAAAAATATCTAATTTGGACAGAAAAAGTACCAATTAATGATACATGGCTAGACCGAAGTAACTGCCAAAGATTGATCATGAAATTTGAAGCAGTATGAAAGCTGTAACACCCCATCCTCAGTATACGTACCCAGTTATATGTCCTGATTTTTGGAGCGTATTTTTTTATTTTTTATTTTATTTTATTTTATTTTCTGTTATTTAAATTCTTACTCATATAGCAGTACTGCATGATTTGACCTTTTTGGTAATCAAATTTGACCGATTTTAGATTCAAATATTATTTTTTAATATTCTAGATTTTTCATGATTTTCTGAAATTTTTCAGAAATTCATTGTAAATCTTCAAAACCGGTGTCGACCAGTGTCGCTGACCGACTCTCAGATTTTTAATTCACAAATGGAGTTAAAAATCTAGAAACGGCTTTCACAGTATTTCTTAAAATCATGTTTTCTATCTAAATGATTTTTTTGAGAATTTTTAGAATTTATCAAAAATCTGGCCTACCCGGTGTAGACACCGTCTACAGTGGATTCCGGGATTTTTATCTTAAAAATGAGATTGAATTTCTAAAAATCGATTTCACTAAAAATCTTTAAATAATATTTATTATTTTTGGAAATTTTTGGGAAACCTTTCGAGATACTTTATTTTTCGGGCTTTTCCTGAGTTCCGGTGTTTTCCCGGATACCGGAATTCTATCCGGATATTTTATTTTTCTCTCTCCTTACCTAACGCGAGATCCACCAACTCTGGGTCCAGCAATTAATGCGGAGATTCTCTCCATTCCGCATTTAATGTTGTGTCCTTCAAAAGAAATCAACCCAGTTCGAATCACCCATGCATTTTTGTCTTTTCTGAAAACGCAACTTTCATTTTCCCTAGACGCAAGTTTTTCACTACCAAGACGCGGATTTCTTGGTATGAGACGCAGCTTTTGTGTGGGACGCAACTCTTGGTTGAAACGCAAGTTTCCTTCAATGGGAATTCCAATAGCAATATAATAACATTTTTCCCCCTTTATATATACACTCCCATCTCTCTCTCTTTCACTTTCTCTTCTCCTTCTTCATTTTGCAGCCAGCAGGAGCCATCAAACCAGCAGCAAACGGCAGCCTTGGTGGTGGTTATTGATCATTTTTACCACCAACTTCTTCCACCATTTTCCTCCACCACTCCCCCTCCATCTATTCCTCCATTCCAACTACAACACACACCACAACACCATCTTCTTCCTCCATTTCCAACCAAAACAACCCATTACTTTCAAAACTTCACCACCATCTCCACCACCACCCACACCACCATTTTCACCATCAATTGTACCATCTTCTTCTCCTCGCCATCCTCTTTCCAACGGACTATAGGTTCGTCCTCCGAAACATCGTTTGCAAGAATTCCATTCCACCCTATTGAACTACACTTGCACCAACAAACAATCTTCTCTTTTGGGGCCTTGTCCACCCACTCCGGCCAACTCCGGCCACCGCCGGCGACCACGGGCCAAGCCACGGCCGACCTACCTCCTTTTCTCTTCCTTCTTTCCTTCCTTTGTTTTTCTTTCTTTCTTTCCTTCCTTATTTCCTTTCCTTCCTTTTTCTTGCTAATTAGTCGACTTACTCACTGTATTAGTCGACTAATGCCTTTTGTTGGTCGACTAACATTTCCCCTAGTCGATTAACTCACTTTCCAGAAAATGGTTGTGCTCTCTGGTTGACTTCTGTTAAGTCGACTTGCCTCCTTTGTTAGTCGACTAATCGCTTATATAGTCGACTTGTCCCTAATTTATAGTCGACTAATGAAAAGCCCTGGAAGTGCATAACTCTCTGTTTCCCTGATTAGTCGACTTACCCTAACTTATTAGTCGACTAAACATTTCCTAGTCGACTTACTTATAACCCCTAGTCGACTAATTTCTGGCTGATTGCTGCGTTTAGTAAACCTGCGTCTCTATCCTCTCTCTTTCCTGCGTCTCCTCCTCCTCTCTCTTTCCCGCGTCTCTCACTTTCCCTGTCACTCACTCTCTTGTTAATCCCTAGCCGCAGATTTTACCCCCCTGCGTCTGGGTAATTATTCAACTCGATCCTCGCGTTTCTTTGTCAACGCGATGCGGAGTTTACGCTCGCGTCTACGATTCTTCTCGTGTCTTTGCTGAAACGCGGGTCACGAACCGTGCATTTGTGACATCTACGCAACGCGACTCCCGCGTATGCGATTTTCGCGTCTTCATTCTCTCTCCTCCTCCATAAATATTTAAACGCCCTGATTCCCTGGACTCCAGAGCTTGGAATTTCTCGGTGTACTTCTTAAAGCTTTAGGCCAGTCTTCTCGCCATCCTTCAGATTTTCATGCTTTGTCATGATTGACTAATATTACATTATTTTCCCGGCACACTTGTATGCATCATGCTACTACTGGATACTTACCCCGCAATATCATATTGATACCTGACTTTAGATTGTCACATTTACGGGAATCTTGTACTTTCAATCCTGGATTATATACGATGACTTGAAATGACAATACTCATGACTCTTTAACTCCTGATCTAGTTATGCACTTGCTTTCCCGTAAATTGATAATTTCATAATAAATCATAAAAGAAACAACTTGAATCGGGTCGGGGGAAACTTGCGGCTATCAATATATGTTCGTGTTTACAGTGGTATTAGGTATGTTGTGCAACTACAATTTCCGGTCTGACCTGAGGGCCTCCAGGCGACCGAGGGGAGCGCTGGCTCCCTCCTTCCTGGTACCATCTTGATAAGGGCATTCTATAAGACCCTCCTATTCGCCTTGCGGCAGGTTCCGTCCTCCAGCAACGGAACAATCCTGGGCCGTGGTCCCGGGTATGCACGGGACCCACTGTAAACATTGTTCGTTGATACCCCCGTTGGTTTCCAATAACAGCCTCGAATTACTCATATGTGGATGTATGTGTGCTGGGACGCTATTACACATACCTAGACATATGGGTAGAACGAGTAATAAGTATAAATATTAAAAATGGCGGAAATAGATTTATTCAAGCCTTATTACTTTCATTTTATGCTTCCATTTCATGCTTACTGTACATGTACACTCAACACAGTTTTTAATGCTTAATACTGTTTGATCACGTCAACACATGCATATACTTATCTCTTCAAGACACTTGGCTTTCACCTTCATATTTGTTAGGGAGTTTCTGACTCCCCTGAACTTGCATGTTCAGGTTCGGAAGCGTGGATTGAAGCGGAGCCCTCCACTGAAGATCAAGCCTATTTCTCGGAGCAAGCTGATTTGTCCTAGTCCTTCTGTTCCTGGATCTTCCAGCAGGCTCGAGGCTCTCCTTCTCAGCCCGTGAGCACTTTTTGTTGTACAAATTATAAATTTCACTTTTATACCTGGCTGTGATATAATGTACATGTACTTGTATATCACGCTCTGTGATAACTTTGTAATCCTTATGTTGGAATATATATTGCCACGTGCTTCCGTACTCTGATTCTTGTCTGTACTGATGCTTAGCGTATATACGTAAGGGTATTTCTGACCTGCGTATATACGTCACAGTAGCGTCTCCGTACCCGCCGGATCGGGGCGTTACAGGTTGGTATCAGAGCCTAAGCTCTCACACCTACAGTACAACCAAATTGCAAATTAATGGGATCTTAATTTGCAGTTGGGATACATGAGTTTCGGTTATACATTTCAATTATAATATACAAAGTTATCCATTCCTTCTTGATATTCCTTCCCCTGATTCCTAAAGTCCATCTATCTTTTGCTTTCACTCCTCTTTTCAGACATCTTTTACCAACATAGATATGGATAGAAGGTCAGGACGTAACAACTCCGGGCAGTCACAGGACGGGCCCGTAGGGGAAAATACTGATATTCTGAGAGTTATCCAAAATATGATGGAGAATTAACAAAGGCAGACTGAACTCCTTCGGCAAGGATTGATAGCAGCTCCTCAAGAACGGAGGCCAGGCAACGTTCAGACTTCAGGCGGTTGCAGCCGGCAATATTTACAGGGGGAGAAAGACCGCTAGATGCCGAGCAATGGAGGTCGCTAAGAATCTATCATGTAGTTTCAGAAGAAGGAATTTCAGTCGACCCTAACAAGATCCAGGCAGTAAAAGATTGGCCAATCCCAAGGACACTAACAGAAATTAAAAGCTTTATTAGATTAGCCGGATATTACAGAAGATTTGTACAAGACTTCTCCAAAATCGCAGCCCCATTAACAAAGCTCACCAGAAAGGGAGAAAGGTACCTATGGTCAGAAGAATGTACTGCAGCATTTGAGCAATTAAAGGAAAGACTAATTTCAGCTCCAATCTTGAAGACTCCCTCGGGAACAGGAGGGATGGTTATATATAGTGATGCATCCGGAAAAGGCCTAGGATGTGTATTAATGCAGCATGGTCATGTCATAGCTTATGCATCTAGGCAATTGAAACCACATGAGAGAAATTACCCAACCCATGACATAGAACTGGCGGCGGTAATATTTGCATTGAAGATCTGGAGACACTACCTTCTGGGGGACAAAGTATTGATCTATACTGATCATAAGAGCCTTAAGTATATCTTCACACAGAAAGAATTAAACATGAGGCAAAGGCGGTGGCTTGAATTGATGGCCGACTATGACATAGACTTACAGTACCATCCTGGTAAGGACAATACAGTCCCAGATGCATTAAGCAGGAGACCAGAGAACAAAGTATTATTACAACTTACTCAACAGAAGGAATTGCTTCGGGAAATCATGAAGTTGGACTTGATGCTAATACAAGGAGCAGATGAGTCAGGTCAACTAATGACCTTCCAGATTCAACCGACCCTGATAAGTGAAATTAAGGAAGCCCAAAAGGGAGACCCCAGATTGCAGAAATTCAGGGCTCAAGTAGAAGCTGGGTTAAGAACAGATATCTGTATTCATTCGGATGGTGCACTTTATTTTGGTAACAGAATCTGTGTACCACAAGGGGAAGTTCGGCAAAAAGTTTTGGCAGAGGCACACAGTTCGGCTTATTCCATACACCCAGGAGGAAATAAAATGTATCAAGACTTGAAGCAGAAGTTTTGGTGGAATGCCATGAAGAGGGAGATAGCCCAGTATGTGGCAAAATGCTTGGTTTGTCAGCAAATAAAGGTAGAACATCAGAGAACAGCTGGACTTCTACAACCATTACTAATACCCGAATGGAAGTGGGAACATATCACCATGGATTTTGTTACAGCTCTACCCCGCAGTCCTAAGGGTAACAATGCAGTATGGGTGATCGTTGACCGCCTCACAAAGGCATCTCACTTCCTACCTTTCAGAATAGGTCAGTCAACAGAAGTC
Source organism: Agave tequilana (assembly GCA_038442645.1). Lineage (NCBI taxonomy): Eukaryota > Viridiplantae > Streptophyta > Magnoliopsida > Asparagales > Asparagaceae > Agave > Agave tequilana. The sequence continues at coordinate 38,166 of JAVJIF010006517.1, forward strand.
CTTGCAGATAAATATATGAAAGAAATTGTTCGTCTACATGGAGTTCCAGTTAGCATCGTGTCAGATAGAGACACGAGATTTCGATCACATTTCTGGGAGAGTCTCCAAGAAAATTTAGGAACTCGTCTGAAATTCAGTACCTCATATCATCCCCAGACAGATGGACAATCTGAACGAACTATCCAAATCCTTGAAGACATGTTACGAGCCTGCATGAATGAATTTAAAGGGTCATGGGAAGACTATATTCATTTGGTAGAATTCTCTTATAATAACAGCTATCAGGCTAGTATCAAAATGGCACCATTTGAAGCATTATATGGCAGAAAATGCAGGTCGCCAATATGTTGGGATGAAGTCGGCGAAAGAAAACTTACGGGACCAGATATTCTAGTTCAGACAACAGATAAAGTCAGAATTATCAGAGATCATCTCAGGGCAGCACAGAGCCGACAGAAGAGTTGGGCAGATACTAATAGAAGACCGTTGGAATTCAGAGCAGGTGATCATGTATTTTTAAGGATATCACCAACCAAAGGGGTAATCCGATTCGGTACTCGCGGAAAACTTAGTCCAAGATACATTGGCCCGTTTGAAATTTTGGATCGTGTGGGAGATGTGGCTTACCGATTGGCATTGCCACCATCCTTAGAAGGAGTACATAATGTATTCCATATATCACAGTTGAGGAAGTATGTCAAGGATGAAAGTCACGTTCTAGACCACTCAGAATTGGAACTACAACCAGATTTATCCTACAAAGAGCAGCCGATGGCCATTCTGGATAGAAGTGTCAAAACATTGAAAAATCGGGAAATACCATTGGTACTAGTTTCTTGGAATAGACATGCCCCAGGAGAAGCTACATGGGAACGAGAGGATATTATTCGTGAACGTTACCCCCAACTCTTTCCATCTTAGTTGGTAAAATTCCTTACCCCTATTCTTTCTGCCTTAACATCCCCATTATCGAAATTTCGAGGACGAAATTTTTGATAAGGTGGATGGATTATAACACCCCATCCTCAGTATACGTACCCAGTTATATGTCCTGATTTTTGGAGCGTATTTTTTTATTTTTTATTTTATTTTATTTTATTTTCTGTTATTTAAATTCTTACTCATATAGCAGTACTGCATGATTTGACCTTTTTGGTAATCAAATTTGACCGATTTCAAATTCAAATATTATTTTTTAATATTCTAGATTTTTTATGATTTTCTAAAATTTTCAGAAATTAATTGTAAATCTTCAAAACCGGTGTCGACCAGTGTCGCTGACCGACTCTCGGATTTTTAATTCACAAATGGAGTTGAAAATCTAGAAACGGTTTTCACAGTATTTCTTAAAATCATGTTTTCTATCTAAATAATTTTTTTGAGAATTTTAGAATTTATCAAAAATCTGGCCTACCCGGTGTAGACACCGTCTACAGTGGATTCCGAGATTTTTATCTTAAAAATGAGATTGAATTTCTGAAAACCGATTTCACTAAAATCTTTAAATAATATTTATTATTTTTGAAAATTTTTGGGAAACCTTTCGAGATACTTTATTTTTCGGGCTTTTCCTGAGTTCCGGTGTTTTCCCGGATACCGGAATTCTATCCGGATATTTTATTTTTCTCTCTCCTTACCTAACGCGAGATCCACCAACTCTGAATCCAACAATTAATATGAAGACTCTCTCCATTCCGCATTTAATGTTGTGTCCTTCAAAAGAAATCAACCCAGTTCGAATCACCCATGCCTTTTTGTCTTTTCTGAAAACGCAACTTTCATTTTCCCTAGACGCAAGTTTTTCACTACCAAGACGCGGATTTCTTGGTATGAGACGCAGCTTTTGTGTGGGACGCAACTCTTGGTTGAAACGCAAGTTTCCTTCAATGGGAATTCCAATAGCAATATAATAACATTTTCCCCCCTTTATATATACACTCCCATCTTCTCTCTCTCTCACTTTCTCTTCTCCTTCTTCATTTTGCAGCCAGCAGGAGCCATCAAAACCAGCAGCAAACGGCAGCCTTGGTGGTGGTTATTGATCATTTTTACCACCAACTTCTTCCACCATTTTCCTCCACCACTCCCCCTCCATCTATTCCTCCATTCCAACTACAACACACACCACAACACCATCTTCTTCCTCCATTTCCAACCAAAACAACCCATTACTTCCAAAACTTCACCACCATCTCCACCACCACCCACACCACCATTTTCACCATCAACTGTACCATCTTCTTGTAAGATCACCTAGAGGGGGGGTGAATAGGTGATGGCTAATCTAATGGTCACTTATGAACAAATAATGCGGAATTAAAACTAAGTTGACCAAATAAAACTTCTTTTAATTAAACACTTATGTATAACACAAGAGTGTTGCCGAATTCCCCTTGCGAGGCTCTGGACAAACTCCTCTAGATTCCCCTTGAATGGGTTGAGGTGCCGCGTTGGCTCTCTTGGTTGAATACTAGTGTTATCAAGCAATCCCACGCAAGTATATAACAATTAAGCACAAGGGAATATCAAGCATGTAATAGTAAAGACAATGTAAGTAATGCAAGATATAAATAAGACAATAAGAGAAAGAGAGCAAGAGATAGCAATCGCAAACACAAGGGTATGTTTCGAGGTTCGAGCACACTTGCTCTACATCCCCGCCTTCGACACACGAAGGATTTCCACTATGTAAGATCCCACCGGATCTCTCCTCGGTGCCGCAACACCTACAAGCTCTCGGACTCCAAAGTCCCTTACACACGCAAGTCCACCGACTCGCCGAGGCCGCACCTCAAACCACCAAGAGTTCACAACCGAACTCTAACCACCAACGAGCACACTTGCCCGTCTCCTCAAATACAAAGGAAATCTCTTTGGTGATCTAACACTTGATCACCAATTACAAACTCACTACAACACTCTCCCTATAGGATAGATATACAATGGAAGCTCAAGTGTAGTGTGAGAAAAAACAAGGAAAGAAAGCTTTGATGGAAAACTCAAGAAATCACTTTAACACTCTCTTGATAAAATCCCTTTTAGATGGGAAGTATTTGCACTCAATTTTGTGGAGAAAACTCTTCTAAGAGTATCAGAAAAACTGGCTCAAGAGTCTCTAAAATCTTCTACCAAAAACAGTTGACAAGACCCCCTTTTATAGGCTGACAGAAAATAGAGCCGTTGGGGTTCTGTCAGAGCTACCGGTCGACCGGTCCGGTCGACCGGCAACGGTCAAAAATCCGACCGTTGCAGCCTCCGGTCGACCGGCCCGGTCGACCGACTTCCTGGAGCAGAGAGCAAACTCTCTATCGGTCGACCGGCTCGGTCGACTGATATTTCCAGAGAGCAAAAGCTCTCCTGGTCGGTCGACCGACCCGGTCGACCGGCCACTGTGCTGGCAGTGTGCACAAGGCTGTGCACATCGGTCGACCGGTCCGGTCGACCGACTTGGCCTGTCAGCCAATGTCCAGGTCTGAAAACAGGATTTAAAATCTTTTTATAAAATCCTAAAAATACATAGAAATTCTACAAAAATAGTTTTACCAATATACTATGAAGGACAAACATGCTTGCACAAAATCAAGACATGTTATAGATGTTTTGGTCTATTTTTGTAACTTGGAAATATTAGCTCATAATAAAAACGTTTTTCTAAAACAACATGTTTTTCTAAAACTTGTTTTTCCATAACTTCATCAAATACAAAAACAAGATATACTTTAAAGCATAGTGTGTATGGATATGATCCACTACACAATCAAGATGAAATATCTAGTTTTTGACAATAGGCTCTAAGTATGGTTTTGGATATAAGATATGTAAACTATGAAATACCAAAAATCAAAATGTATTTTATCACAAATAAAAATCTTTTCTTAACTAGGAAAATCTTTTATGAAAATCATTCTATCAAGAGTTCTATCAAGAGTGTGTGTGTGATATAGACTTGAGCAATCCACCAATCTATTCTATCCTTTACATTTTTATCTAAAACAAATAAAAATCTTATACCTAGACACAAGTCTTCAACTTCTTGAAGTCTTCCCTTGAAGGCTTCTCATCTTCTTGACTTGGTCCACATGCAATCCACCGAGCTCATCTCTAGATGTGGTCTTGATGCATAGGCTCGTGAATCGACCGGTGCTAGCTTCCAACTTGACTTTAAATCCTTTGTTGAAGCTCCACACCTACTAAGATCTTGATAAGGAATCTGTCACTAATTAAACACAAGATCATTAGTAATCATAACTTCATGAGTTGATCATCATCAAAACTAGGGTGATAGGCCTTTGGGCCAACACTTCTTCTCCTCGCCATCCTCTTTCCAACGGACTATAGGTTCGTCCTCTGAAACATCGTTTGCAAGAATTCCATTTCACCCTATTGAACTACACTTGCACCAACAAACAATCTTCTCTTTTGGGGCCTTGTCCACCCACTCCGGCCAACTCCGGCCGCCGCCGGCGACCACGGGCCAAGCCACGGCCGACCTACATCCTTTTCTCTTCCTTCTTTCCTTCCTTTGTTTTTCTTTCTTTCTTTCCTTCCTTATTTCCTTTCCTTCCTTTTTCTTGCTAATTAGTCGACTTACACACTGTATTAGTCGACTAATGTCTTTTGTTGGTCGACTAACATTTCCCCTAATCGACTAACTCACTTTCCAGAAAATGGTTGTGCTCTCTGGTTGACTTCTGTTAAGTCGACTTGCCTCCTTTGTTAGTCGACTAATCGCTTATATAGTCGACTTGTCCCTAATTTATAGTCGACTAATGAAAAGGCCTGGAAGTGCATAACTCTCTGTTTCCCTGATTAGTCGACTTACCCTAACTTATTAGTCGACTAAACATTTCCTAGTCGACTTACTTATAACCCCTAGTCGACTAATTTCTGGCTGATTGCTGCGTTTAGTAAACCTGCGTCTCTATCCTCTCTCTTTCCTGCGTCTCCTCCTCCTCTCTCTTTCCCGCGTCTCTCACTTTCCCTGTCACTCACTCTCTTGTTAATCCCTAGCCGCGGATTTTACCCCCATGCGTCCGGGTAATTATTCAACGCGATCCTCGCGTTTCTTTGTCAACGCGACGCGGAGTTTACGCTCGCGTCTACGATTCTTCTCGTGTCTTTGCTGAAACGCGGGTCACGAACCGTGCATTTGTGACATCTACGCAACGCGACTCCCGCGTATGCGATTTTCGCGTCTTCATTCTCTCTCCTCCTCCATAAATATTTAAACGCCCTGATTCCCTAGACTCCATAGCTTGGAATTTCTCGGTTTACTTCTTAAAGCTTTAGGCGAGTCTTCTCGCCATCCTTCAGATTTTCATGCTTTGTCATGATTGACTAATATTACATTATTTTCCCGGCACACTTGTATGCATCATGCTACTACTGGATACTTACCCCGCAATATCATATTGATACCTGATTTTAGATTGTCACATTTACGGGAATCTTGTACTTTCAATCCTGGATTATATACGATGGCTTGAAATGACAATACTCGTGACTCTTTAACTCCTGATCTAGTTATGCACTTGCCTTCCCGTAAATTGATAATTTCATAATAAATCATAAAAGGAACAACTTGAATCGGGTCGGGGAAACTTGCGGCTATCAATATATGTTCGTGTTTACAGTGGTATTAGGTATGTTGTGCAACTACAATTTTCGGTCTGACCTGAGGGCCTCCAGGCGACCGAGGGGAGCGCTGGCTCCCTCCTTCCTGGTACCATCTTGATAAGGGCATTCTATAAGACCCCCCTGTTCGCCTTGCGGCAGGTTCCGTCCTCCAACAACGGAACAATCCTGGGCCGTGGTCCCGGGTATGCACGGGACCCACTGTAAACATTGTTCGTTGATACCCCCCGTTGGTTTCCAATAACAGCTTCGAATTACTCATATGTGGATGTATGTGTGCTGGGACGCTATTACACATACCTAGACATATGGGTAGAACGAGTAATAAGTATAAATATTAAAAATGGCGGAAATAGATTTATTCAAGCCTTATTACTTTCATTTTATGCCTCCATTTCATGCTTACTGTACATGTACACTCAACACAGTTTTTGATGCTTAATACTGTTTGATCACGTCAACACATGCATATACTTATCTCTTCAAGACACTTGGCTTTCACCTTCATATTTGTTAGGGAGTTTCTGACTCCCCTGAACTTGCATGTTCAGGTTCGGAAGCGTGGATTGAAGCGGAGCCCTCCACTGAAGATCAAGCCTATTTCTCGAAGCAAGCTGATTTGTCCTAGTCCTTCTGTTCCTGGATCTTCCAGCAGGCTCGAGGCTCTCCTTCTCAGCCCGTGAGCACTTTTTGTTGTACAAATTGTAAATTTCACTTTTGTACCTGGCTGTGATATAATGTACATGTACTTGTATATCACGCTCTGTGATAACTTTGTAATCCTTATGTTGGAATATATATTGTCACGTGCTTCCGTACTCTGATTCTTGTCTGTACTGATGCTTAGCGTATATACGTAAGGGTATTTCTGACCTGCGTATATACGTCGCAGTAGCGTCTCCATACCCGCCGGATCGGGGCGTTATAAAAGCATTTTCATTTCTCTGTCGAGTTCTCTCTAACACAGGAAGAATGATGCAAACGTCAAACCACGTGTATGACATATGTATCACTGGTGGAGAAAATGTCTTGTTCCAGTAGTAATAGAACTTTATGTAATTTTAGTTTCTTTATTTTGAGTTGTATCTTTATTAGGAATTTAGTTTCTTTATTTTGGAATTGTAATTTTTTTATTATTCAGTTGTATTCTGCTTTGTACAAGCCTAAAAAAAACACCTCTTGTATCAATCAATGAATACAATGAATTATGAAAGTTTTTTGTACTCTCTCTCTTTATCTGTGAAGCCTTAAAAAAACTTAGATTAGTGGTGTGAAGTCCTAACTAGCACATCCCCTTCCTTACCTCTCTAATCTTTTCCTATTCAAAAAATCTCTTTTCCTCTAGAAAAATCTATCTTTTAATTCTCTATTAAAAAAAAAAAAAACCTCTCAGAAAATTCTAGAAAAATAAAAAAAATTATTGTTCAAAATTTTCTGAAGAAAACCCTGCTGCAGTGTCGAGTCGATTACTAGGATAAAAAAGATTCATTAAGTGTTCAAAGTTCATTTTCAAGCCGTATCTCTCTCATCCGGAGTCCAAATCACGCACGGTTTTGATGCGCTTGTGAAGAATAGTACTATACATTTAAAAATCATCACGGGGCACTGAGATCGACATTATCCTCAGTAGATACATTTCTAACTCATATAGATTATTTCGAGAATTTATACACAACCTGTAAAACTTTAGGCCCATCGTGGATCCAAAACTTTCAAATGTTTTGATGCAATTTGAGAATGACATTAGAATGCCAATCAATTACCAATGGAAATTCAGTTTATCTGCGTGACACCCTCTCACAAAGTTTCAGTAGATTTTTTTTTTTTTTTTTTTTTTTTTCCCATTTCTCATCCTTGACAAGTAGAGTTGGTCTCACTAATCTAAACATTAAAAATTACAATTTTGGCAGAATAATCTTCCACTGAAAGATAAAAAATTTCTCACATCTTTGAATAATCTTCCACTGAAAGATACAAGATTTCTCACATCTTTGAAGATAAGAACCACACGTCAACAAATCTAGAGTCCGATGAGATTGGATTGCCTCTTCCATTGAATCAACAAATCTAGAGTCACAACATCACATTTTCCTGCAAGACTTTTGGCCACCAGCAGAGAAGCAGCGAGACAACGTACACAAGTCATCATCTCCCTCATCAAAAAGCAAACTCATTCACTCAATCTAGATTCCGCATATGCTCATTCTTGTTCTACAAATAGGATCCGCTGCTTCTCCTCTCAACACATCCATCAAAACAAGACAAAATCCGAAGCTATTACAATGGCGAGAGAGAGCCTTTTCGTGGTTCTCGTGCTTTGCCTGGCCGCTGCAGCTTGCGCGCAGCAGGCTTCAAATGTTCGTGCGACATACAATATTTACAATCCGGCGAAGATAAACTGGGACCTCAATGCCGCTTCTGCTTACTGCGCGACATGGGATGCCAGCAAGCCGTTGTGGTGGCGCAAGAAGTACGGATGGACTGCATTCTGCGGGCCTGTCGGGCCTCACGGTCAGGCTTCATGCGGCAAATGCTTGCGGGTAAGATAGATGGGCATTGTTCATGTTGATTGATGGCTTGTTTGCAGCTAGCACACTTGCATTCTGCTGCATTTCAATTAGCAGAGTCATACTTATAAGAAGATGCATATATCAAGAAATACAAGAAAGAAGAGGGCAGGATCCACTGTGAAAACAGAAGGAAAGATAACAGACGAAAAATATGACAAGGGAAAAAAGATTATGGTTTTCACTACACCTTGAGAAAGACTTTTAATCGTTTGAATTGAAAATTTACCAGCATAGTGAAAAAAGAAATTGAAGAAATATAAGTTTTACATGCGTCATTCACCCTTTTACTTCTTTTCTTTTTTCTTCTTTTTTCAGTAAACAAGACATGAAACAAGCAGAATCGTTTCCTACTTTATAGATCTTAATCCATCAGAACATAATACATAACAAGCCAAACAAGCCAATTGACATAAATCTTACTATTATTACATGATTTTCCATATCTAAATATGATCTAGGATATCCAAAGCTCATGTCACTTCCGAAATGAGGTTGATAAAATTCCAATTATATCTTGATATTAGTGACTGTTTGGAGTTGGCTTTAATCTGATGCAGTTTTCATGATGCCGTGCAGGTGACCAACCAAGCAACAGGGGCTCAGGCAACTGTTAGGATCATAGACCAGTGCTCCAATGGGGGACTGGACTTAGATCAAGGCGTCTTCAACCAATTGGACACTAATGGTCAGGGGAATGCTCCAGGCCATCTCACTGTCAGCTACCAGTTTGTTAGTTGTTGAGTTCACAGCCTACTGTTGTGAAAATTATAGTAGCATGTAAAAATAAGGATGCTTTGAAGTCGTATGTCTGCATCCATCTTTGAAGAAATAAAGTGTGTTCTGAGTTGCAGTATGCTTTGTTCTGAATAAAAATGAAACATACACTTTATCTTTCGCATTCAAGAGCTAAATAAATGTGAATAGCAATCTTAAATCTAGAAACTTAGGCATAAGCATGAGAAATCCATGAGAAGTTTGAGGAAAATATTTATAGCTCGTTACTACTGGATGTTTAATATAATTAGTAAATAAGCAAGTTCCTCGTTAAGCTTGGAGATCCAATTACTCACTTTTGCTCCTGATAAGAAATGTCTTTGATGAATGACTTGAAAACCAATCAAATATGGCCCTAGCCAAATTGACCTATATCACAAATTTTTTTTCTTTGAAAGAAATTTGTTCATGTACATGTATAAGCCCCATCCAAACCCAAAAAACACCATCCATAATCCCCCACCCACGCACGCCAATCCACCCAACACCCCCCCACCCCCCACCCACCCAAAAAATTAAAAAAAAAAAAAAAGAATTCTCAGACTTGAGAATGAGAGGCAAACAGAGGTCTTTGGCTACATCTCTCTCCCCACATGCCTCTCTATGTTGTTGAATAGACAACTTTGGTTCAACGTTCCTTAACCATAAGATGTAGCCTTTTCGCTGTCAAATTCGAGATATTTTGGCCAAATACTATGACCACACTATCAAATTTGGCCCCATTTCTTCAGATCATTGATGCAAGACAAATTCAATTTAAGCCAAATCCAAAGTAGAAGTCATCATGGGGTCTTACATTTCACCCATAATAATTCCCATCTATAATTATTATAGCAATTAGGTTAATGCACCAACCACAGGTAGTGTGGCAACTACAAGTATGGTAGCATTGATTTGTGATCATTGTGTGAGGCCTAGTGGTGTAAATCATTCATATGTTTTATCTTTTTCTCTTCCTTTTTTCCCCTTATTTTTTTTTTTTCACTTTTGCTTGTGTTATCCCTGTACATCGTCGTCAGCCTTTTCCTTCGCTAGATTTGGCCTTCTCTTCACCAGATACAAGGCAATCTCCAGCTAACGGAGCAAGCCCTGCATTGTTGGATCCCTCCCCTAATTTGCTTTTGTTGCTCTAATCGAGATACTCCTCTAGTCAACCCTAATATATAATCTTCATTTCTTTGTGACCAAGTTCGCCCTAATTTTGCTTTATTTATGAAGAACCCTATCACAATATAAATAAATGAAAAATGTATTATCTGTATTTGTTGTGGTCTACTGCAAGCTTATCTTATTCTAAATTTTAGTTACCGCAGTAGTTCTTGTTGTGTAGGATGTTATATGTATATGTTGGGATTCTTTTACATTTTTCCCATGGGAAAACACCCTCTAAACACCACCCGCAATCATAACCAGTTTCAACATGCGTCAGGTTCTACTTCGGACGCGACTTGTTTACAACTTGAAGACCCAATGGCAAGCACTTTCCAAGTCTGCTATCAAAAGAGGAAATAAGTTAGTTTCTGTTGTTTGTCATACATATTCATTCCAGTGAGAAGTGAAAAGGGTCAGAGAACCAAGCGACCAAAATCAGTTGCAGCAGTAATGCAAGGAAGGAGGTGATGGAGTCAAGTCAACTATCTCGTTAAGAGGATGGTTATGAAGATTTGGATCAATTAGAAAGGATGAATTCATTGAACCCATTTTTTCTTTTCTTTTTTCTGTTTTCCTCTACTCTTATTTTTCCACAGATAGCAAGAACAAAAAGTGGGTATAGGAAATAAGATATAAGAAATGGCAAGCAAATGGCTTGATCTAAAAGGGATCAAATATGAAGTAGGGAAAAGATAAAAACTTGCCTGTGGTAAATAAGCCCTTAGATTTAAGGTTAACTCCTCCTTCATCAAACATATTGGAATATCAACAAAGAAGATTATATCCCAGTTCTTTAGCTTTTTGTACAAACACAGTTAATTGTAGTACAATCACAACGAATTGCCCTGTATTATTTCCCTTATAGTCAAGGTCTACTCCTTTGTTACAGACAACTAGGCCTGTTAGATCTAAATGAAATCACATAATATTTCTGAAGAAAAACCAAACCCTATTAATGATTGTCCTATCAACATACCATTGATCCACTCAACCCTCCTTTCCATTCAAACGCATATTGATGATTGGCTGTTTTCTCCTTCTTATGTATAGGAGCTTTTCCATGAGCAAACATTGCTTCTGTCAACTCCATACTTATTATACACAAATGCCTGTTTACAATTTTCTCCTTGTAAAAACAAAGACTTGCAATGTTGAATAGGTATACACTGTCAGTGCAGGAAATTATCAGAATAACATTAAAATTCTCCCAGCTTCTACCGGCTTATGTAAGATATTTATAGATGGATGGTATAGGAATTTTATAGGCATCATGAAAGGTATAATCTCTGATACTGTGTAATAGAAATAGTTAAGGAATTTTACAGAAGGTTCTCTTCATCTAGACGAGTATCCCAACACAAGGGTACTCTCAGATTCAATGTAAATAAGTGGTTACTTGAGGGATATTCTGGCTACGAAGGGACCAAAACTCCCCAATTCTTTTGCCAAGGATAGGATTAGATACAGATGAATTCAAACTCAGCTCACTTGCTGCAGTACAGTCTATTTCCTTCACAATGAAATCAGCAGAAAATATAGCTTATTCAAATAGTAAACTATTCAAAGTAATTAACAAGTAAATATCAGAATTTGGTTCGTACCGAATGGGACTTCTTCATATTGGAGAGTAAATTTCAGACAATATATCAAGGATATATATTCTATGAATATAGGGCACTCTATGTGTGTGCACATAGTATGAATATCAGGCTTGAAATATCTTGATTTTTCATCGTTAGTCCAATTTGAGTACATAGATAAGGATGAAGGGTTCGGATCATCCATGAGGTAGTCCACCTTAGAGTTCTCAGAAAGCTCAGTTTGAGAACCGTTCTCATAGGATATCTCTCTCTCTCTCTCTCTCTCTCTCTCGCTCTCTCTGTGTGTGTGTGTGTGTGTGTGTGTGTGTTTATATATGTGTGTGTGTGTGTGTGTGTGTGTGTGTTGTATATGTATATATATATATATATGTATATGTATATGGCCCTTTTGAGAAGAATATGGAGATGAATCATTCCATTCAAATCCAATGTTAGGTCATTCAAATTGAAAATTCACTCCGTTGAAGTTGATATACATTGTTAAGAGTAGTTAAAAACAAACTCCATGTGTTTGAATACTTTTTGAGTATTATCAAGTAGGCAAAAAAAAATGACCAAAATAGTGAGTTGGTTAGTTTAACTGTATAGAATATTTGAAACCTAATAAAAGTTAGTGTGTGAGGATTTTTATGTTTAGATCATGATCAAATGGTCGGATCGAGAATTTGTATCTCTAAAATCATAGATCTAAGTAATATGCTACTTTCGGCCGTCCATTATGTGCCTACTTGATGTATGGACAAAAAAACTACAAAACATTTGATTTTTTATTTTTGTTACTTTAAATATGTAAATCAACTTCAACAGAGTGGATCTTTTATTTGAATATCATAGCATTGAATTTGAGTGAGAAAAATTCATGCTCGAATCCTTCTAGAAGTAGCCAAGTTTATATATATAGAGAGAGAGAGATAGATAGACTTGTGTCCTTCCAAAAGATTTGAGCCTGAATTCTTCCAACTCAAATACAACCCTCTGACATTCGAATACAAGATCCACTCCGTTGAAATTGATCTATATTATTTCAAGTATTTATAGACCAAAATCAAGTGTTTTGAATACTTCTTGCTCATCTTTCAATTGGCAAAAAATGGACGGCCGAAAGTAGTAAGTTGGTTAGATTTATGTCTTTAGACATACAAATTCTCGATCCGGCTATTTAATTATGATCTAAACATTTAAAAACCTCTACAAACCAATTTTTGTTTGGTATCAAATGTTATACACCGTTGAACTAACCAACTAACTATTTATGCCGTCCGTTTTTTTCCCACTTGATGCATGGGCAAAAAGTATTCAAAACACTTGATTTTTGGCTTATAGATACTTGAAATAATATTGATCAACTTCAACGGATTGGATCTTATATTTGAATGTTAGATATTGGTATTTGAGTGGGAAGGATTCGGCCTCAAATCTTTTTGGAAGGACACAAGTCTATCTATCTATCTATACACAAACACACACACACATATATATACATACACATATATATACATATATTGTTAAGTTGGGTTATTAGTATTGAGTTATTAGGTTGTTACACATATACCCTCCTTGTCTTTTATATATATATATATATATATATATATATATATATATATATATATATATATATATATACAGTGGCGGAGGGAGGGGGGGTCAAGGGGGGTCCCGTGACCCCCCCGCCACCCAAAAAAAAAACTTTGGTATGTAATTTGTGCCCCCCTTGCAGAAGCTCGAGGCCAGACGATCCACCCCCAACCGCTTACTCGCGTCTCCTATCTCATCCTCCGCCAGTTTTCGGCGACTCACTCCTCCGCCGCACCTCGACAAATGGAGAGCATCCTACTGGAGCGTCGTTAGCACTGCTTTCTACGCTGAAATCATGGAATCTGCACCCGACCTATTTTTTTGTGTCCCCCCGTCTTTGAATTCTTGGCTCCGCCACTGTATATATATATATATATATATATATATCTTCTCCCTATGAGTAAATTAATGCTTTCTTTTGAGAGTTTCTATTTCTCTACATGGTATCAGAGTAAAAGAAATCCTAACCCTAAAATCTACTCACTTCTTCTCTTGCTTTCCTCAAAAAATTCACCAACCCTCTTTTATCTCCTTCTCCTAAAACTGTCGGCCTCCCCCCCCCCCCCGAAAACTGCTGCCCTCACCCATCTTTCTCCAAGCCGCCACCGCCCCCCTTCCCCTCTCCATCTGGTCAACCCATCGGCCCTGTAGATCAGTCGCCCCTCCTCTACTATCTACGCTGTCTGTGAAGCCCTCCAACGAGAACAGAAGCCCTACAAGACTTCTCTGGTGAGATCTGATCTATCTATTGCTCCAAAAATCAGATTTTTACATCTGATCTGGCTATTTTTGGCTGAAAATTTGTGTCTTGTTGCTGAACTGGTTGTATATGCTACTATCTAATAACTAAGTTACTTGTTTCTCTTCCTGGATGATATTCGGTAACCTATCTAACTGTCTACTATGTCTGAAACTACAAGTTCCTCCTCCACTAAATGAACTCTTCTTCTATAGTTGAAACTTCTGTCTCCAAGACGATGTTGGGGTCTACAGTGAAGTTGAATGACTCAAACTACTTACTATGGGCACAGACATTCCGCAAATTCATTGGCGCTCAAACAAATTGGCTCATCTCTTTCAGGTTCCACCCGCTACTACAGATCTCATGTATGTGACCTGACTTACTAGAGATTATTCTGTGATGACATGATTTCTCAACAGTCTGGAGGAGAAGATTAGTGACAGTGTCATGTTCCTGACCACTGCTAAGAAGAAGTGGAATACACTGAAGGTGATGTATGACAATGAGAAGAACCTTTCGAGGTGTTTGAGATCTATGAGCACCTATTTGATCTCAAACAGGGAGATAGATTTGTGCCTAAGTTCTATGGCGAACTCAAAGATCCGATTGATGAGTTGGAGATGCATCAACCTGTTTGCGGCGACACTGAGGGGATATCGTCAGGATCTAGCGATATCAAAGTTTCTATCTGGCTTGAGTCCTACACTACGATCTCAGGTGCGAGGTTAGATACTGAGAGGAGATAGTATTCCCACGTTGACTGCTACCTTCTCGAGAGTTATACAAGTCTCTACTGGATCTGATGTTTCATCTGCATTATTCATTGAGCAGTTTGCCATGATTTCTGGGTGTTGCAGAGGTCGTGGCCATGATTTTAGAGGACGAGGACGTGGATCCGACATGGAAGTGGATCTTATGGAGGTAGACAGAGTGCCTCTGAGAAAGGCCACCGGCAATGTAGGCATTGTGGACGTGCTAATCACATCTACGAAAAGTGCTGAGAGAAATTTGGTCGACCTGAGTGGGCACAACTATCTATTTTGATTTTGCGTGTTATGCATTCCCCGTACCTCACTGCGAGACTATCTTCTTTGGGAACTGCATGTTGGGGGTCTTGCTGGTCACTTCGGACGGGAAAAGATCATAGATGTGGTAGAAAGTTTGTTTTACTGGCCAAGCCTAAAATGAGATATTGCGAGGTTAATAGGGCAATGTCGCACCTGCCAATTAGCCAAGCAGCGAAAATAAAACACTGGCATGTATATGCCTTTACCGTGCCAGATCGCCCCTGGCAAGACGTGAGTATGGATATCGTGCTTGGACTTCCAAAGACTATCAGGAAGCATGATTTTATATTTGTGGTTGTGGACCATTTTTAAAGATGGCCCACTTCTCACCATGCAGCAAGACTTCTGATGCTTTCAAAATTGCTCAGATCTACTTTGACGGAATAGTTAAGCTGCATGTTTTACCCAAATCATTGTGTCGGATAGAGATGTCAAGTTCATAAGTTACTTTGGAAAACTCTATGGCATAAGATAAGGACTATGCTTAAATTTTTAATGCTTTTCATCCCCAAACAGACGGTCAAACCGAGATGGGTTAATAGGAGCCTAAGAAATCTTTTGCGATGTCTAATTGGTGAACATTTACGGAATTGGTATCTCACCTTACCCACTACCGAATTTGCATATAATAGTTCATATAATAGGTCAATGGGCATGAGTTCATTTGAGGTAGTGCACGGTTACAAACCTAGAAAGCCTATAGATCTTATTCTCATGACACAGTATCCTAGAGCGTCTGAGTGAGCATCTGCATTTGCATCGCATATACATGATTTGCATAAAGAAATCAGCAAGAAAATTTAGGAAAGTAATGCTCAGTATAAATCCTATGCTGATTTGCACCGTAGACACCTTGAATTTAATGAGGGTGATTATGTAATGATTCGGATTCATCCGGAGCAGTTTTCACCTGGAATTGTTAAGAAGTTAACTGCTCGTAGTGCTGGCCCTTTTAAAATTCTTAAGAAAATTAATCCAAATGCTTATGTAAATGATTTACCTCCGGACTTCTAAATTAGTTCGATATTTAATATATCAGACTTGGTAGCTTATAAAGGTCCTCCTTTTAACCCTGATAATCCATTTGTGGATCTTGATGAGCCTACCCCCGAGCCTATTTGAGAGACCCCACTTTCCCTCACTACCAACAACAATTGACCCATTTACAGCAGAACAAATTGATAGCATAAAAGATGATCAGATCATTTCTACTAGAGATGGTAGTTGGAAACGGTATCTAGTACATTAGAAAAGTCGTCCAGAATCTAATGATACATGGATTACCCGAGAAGATCTGCAGCGATTAGACCCGAATTTGTTAGAATTCTATGAGAGTCGCTTGGAGCCATACTCGACGGGGTCGAGTTCTTTTCACCTCGGGAGTACTGATGGGGCATCACACCAGTTCCTCTACGTACGTATCAGCACCGTCGTTGTCGTATCACATCAGCACCACTTTGGGTTTGATTTTGGTTTTGAGCCTTAGTTCTTTATGAGTCAGTTGTTATTATTGGAGGATTGTATAATCCATATTTTATTCTGTTTGTTGTTTTTCGTTTAAGTCCAGTCGGACTTCGTTTGAGTCAGTTTGAGGAGTCCTAATTAGATCTATTTTATCGAGTCTTCTTTTATTTCATATTGCTTTATTGAGTTCAGTGTTTAGTATCACATTGGTTATGTGGTAAAACTCTTCTTTGTAAGAGTCTATTTAAAAGACTCAGTTTGATGAATAAAGATATTGAATATTTGGATATAAAGTTTTGCTTTTGTTTTTTTATTCAGTCTATTTTTTATTGAGTCAATTGGTGGTGAAGCCTAGATCTAGATTGTGACCTGTGATCATATCCAAAACCCTAAATCCCCTAATTTGGTATTTAATTCCACATCAAATCTCGTCGGTGTAATAAATTCTATAAATCTCCTATACTAAAACATGTTAATGTAATATTAGGGATGTAAATTTAATGAGTCTTTTACATATAGGTTTGTCTTATTTGATTTTCCCATTGGCAGGCTTATTTGAAGTCATTAACTATCTCTCATCATATTATAAAAGTATAGTCCTGATGTGAAACGTAAAACAGATTATGTGCGAAATCAGTTATAAGCTTGAAGATTACAACGATTCACTACAATTAGAATCGTGATAGAAATAAATCTAAAACTAATAAAATGGCTAGATGGATTTTAACAAAGTTGCACACATAAATCTGACAATTCAAATCCAAACAAAATCAACACAATATTCAGTAATCTGGAAATAGTCCTACTCGCAATATAGAGAATCAACAGATCACAAGTTCTAAACAGATTCACACATGCTCACATGGACAATAGAGAACTAATGATTAGACTATAAAGATGAACTGATGATGGAACACAACAATAAACTAATTTGCTAGAAATAAAATTACCTATCGAGAAGCTTCGTTCTCGGGTACCCGTTACTTTGCTGATTTGCTTTAATGCTTCTATTCTGATCTGTTGGCAAGTGGGACTAATATTGTTTCTCTGTTGTTGCCGGTGAGAGATTGTTGTACCACACAACCAGATGCACAATATTACAGAGAAGGTGTTCGGCAAGCATGCTTCCTTGTCTGTGGATGCGGATCAGTTGAAGGAAAAACCTGTTGGGGTTTTGAACTCCAGAAGCTAAGTTTGACCTACACACGGCTTCTGACTGAAATCAGCCACTGAAGAGATTGAAGACAAGTGGTCGCACGAGGAGGACGAAGGGGGTGAAGGTTCTCTGTGATGGTGGCCGGTAAAGTTGCAGATCTTAACGTAGAAGGGAGGGAAGAAGACGAGGGTGGTGGTGGTGCCGCTCGACTATCGTGAGTGGTGAGCATCGCAGGAGGATGAGGAGGTGGCCGACCTCGTTGTCAGTTTAACGTGAAGACGAGGGGAAAAGGAGGTCGAGAAGCTTCAGGTGATATGGAGTGAGCTGCAGGTTGATGGAGAGGGAGGAAAGGAAAGAAGGATAAGAAGTTTGGTAATGATGGTGGCTTGGATCTCTAGAGTTGGCGCAAAGAGAGGGGGAGGGGAGGGGAGAGGGGGAAGGTAGGTGTTGTTGACGAACACAGAGAAGTAAAGGAGTTGAAGGGGTGGCGGTTGTGAATGGGAAAGCTGGGAAATAGAAGAAAGGACAGGGTTTTCTTTTCTCTTTTTTTATATGTACTTTGTGAATGGTTGAGATTGATTTGTGGTGGGGTTGAGATTTTATGGTTGGGATTTGAGGGGTGAATCAGTGATTAAGATTTGAGATATGGAAGGAAAGGATAATTAATATAATAATTTCACATTCAAAAGCTCATTTTGAAAATGGGTTTCACACTCCGATTTTAAAATTAAATTTTCAAACTAAAAATCCAATAATTTTTTCATCAAGAGTGCATTGTCATTTATTCAATACAAGCCCAAATAAATAAGCCAAATAAAAATTATTTATCTCACAGTCAACATGGGACTAAATAAAATATGAAGCAGACTCTAAAGAATAAAAAAAAACTCTCAACCCAACATGAAATAAAACTATAAACCCTAGCTAACTAAAAATCATATAAGTGTGGTGCGACGCCTGATTGAAGCTCGACGCGTTGCTGCAATTCGACACCTCCTGTGCTGATAAACATGTTGGTACTCCAATAATTTTTTTCATTAAGAGTGCATTGTCATTTATTCAATACAAGCCCAATAAAATATAACTGTGGCACGACGCCTGACTGAAGCTCGACGCATCGTTGCAGTTCGACGCCTCCTGCGCTGATAAACATGTTGGTACTTTCTCGCGCGTGCGGATGCCATGTCCTTATCAAGTCCCATATTCAAAGGGGGGGAAATAGATATAAGCAATGCAGCACGACACCATTAAACAGTGCAAAAGGGGAAAGGTGCATTGGCAATTTAGGCACATTTGTCAACTTTTAGGGGCAATTAGTACTTATACATTATCACGTGGGAGCACTAACGTCAAGAGTTTGTACAGTGCAATTGCAATTGAGTCAACTGTTTGAAGTGACTTTTCCTAAAGGTTGCAATTTTTGAATTGGAATAGTTGTGATTTACGCCTATTTTGAACTTTATAAAGTGCAAAGGTTCTCATTCTCAAGTCACTATTTTCATTCTCTCATCAAGTTAATGTGATTTCAGACTGAAATAAAATGATGATATTAATATTGAGAATTATCTGGGCATGTTTATCTTTTTTTTTTAACAAAGGCCTACCATGTCTTATGCTGCACCCACCTTGCCCAATCTCTCGCCTCGACCACTGAGCTAGGCCTTAGTGGCTTGGATGCATTTATCTTGGGAGATTAATTTGAAATATCCCATCGCAGTTGGGGTGCACAATTTTCTTCACAAGGAAAATGCATGCAACCTCCTCCATTGTTAGTCCCTACTTTTCTAACAATTCAAGCACAAGGTCAGACCAGTTTACTTTGCATAAACAATACTAAACAAGTCCGCTTCAAGCATGCCTCCTCTTGTTTAATACAGTCAAGCTTAACCAAGAGTATGTTTAGTAGTTAGCTAGCCATGCTTCAAGAAGCATTTCAAACTAAGATATCACACTCCATTAGCGACATGGAAGAGGTATGGAAAATTTCTGCTTTCTTATCATGTCCATCACCAAACCCCTTTATCATATGCAAATGGGGCTTGCTCTTAGCTAAATGATACGAGATATGGAAAATTAAGAAGTTTGAGAAGACCACAAAGAAGATTGTGTATAGTGGTGTTGATGAGGACATCTAGTGAATTGTTTGTTTTAGTTGGTTGAATCATTTTATCTTATTTAATTTTAGGCAGTTATTGTAGTTGGTTGGTTTATCTTATCTTGATCTCACATTTGTTATGGTAGGAATTATTATGGTATAGGCCTATATAAGGCCAAGACTGCTTTGTAATTGAGTAGATGATTGATAATGAAAAATTATTATTAAAGCATTTATAACTAGTGTGCTTGTGTGAGATACTCTAGGGAGAGAATCTAAACAATTTTCTTAGTTTTCAAACTGTAGATTGAGATTTCCTAGTGTTCATTCTCAATTATCCCTTTTCTTGTAGTTCGTCCCCCATCAGTTTAGTATCAGAGCTAAACCCTGCTCTTTTCTTTTACCTTCCACAAAACTCTAGACTCCACTAAATTTCCATAAAACCCTAGTTATCCTTGTCAGCTCTAGATTTTTTTCTAAAAAAACCTCAAAAGATCCTTCGAAAAAATTCAGACACGTCACTATTCTATTCATCCTCTCCTTCAACAACACTTGATCCACGCCGCTACTGCCAACTCCTCAACGCCGGCAGCTCCTCCCCATCCTCTCCTTTCCCTACAGATGATGAAGGCCCCTCCACCTCCTCCCGACTATGAAGGCTCCTCCAGCGCCGCCGATCTCTGACCATTCTTCTCCATCAAAATCTGTTGCTTTGGTTCAAACTTGATGCACATATGTTGGGTCTACACCCGCCACCAAGACACGATTAGAGCCGAGAAGATCTACACTCGACAAGATCGAATTTTCTCTAACTCGGGGAGAATGATGAGGACATCTAGTGGATTAGTTTGTTTTACTTGGTTGAATCGTTTTATCTTATTTTATTTTAGGTGGTTATTGTAGTTAGTTGGTTTATCTTATCTTAACCTCACATTTGTTGTGGCAGGAGTTATCATATTATTGTAGGCCTATATGAGGCCAAGAATGCTTTGTTATTGGGTAAATGGTTGATAATAAAAATTTGTTATTAAGTGCTTTTGGGTAAGATACCCAATGGAGAGAGCTGACAATTTTTTTGGGTTTCAAACTCTAAATTGAGATTTTCTAGTATTCATTCTCAATTATCTCTTTTCTTGTAGTTCGTCCTCCATCAGATGTTCTGTGTTAAGTCAAGCATAAAATTTCTCAAATTTACTGTAGGGCTGGCCTGATTTGCTTAGGATGCCCAATTTATAATGGGAACAGTGTTAGCTACATAACACTTATTACATAGCTAAGGAGGGCTTAGGGCTTTGGATGGATATAAATTACTTGATTTCGGTAGATTACGTGAGGAAGAACTCAAATCAGGCACCTTAGAAAGTTAATTAGTAAAGACATCATATGGCCTGAGACCCGATTTGACGTCCCGATCTAACATTTAAAAGCTTGCTTTAAGTTGATTGGACTAGGTCGAACTCCATATTTTATGTCCTTTCATTTTACTTTATTCCTGATGCGTGACTATTCAATTGACACGTGTTTCTTAACAATTTTCCCCTTCATACCTAAGCTAACTAAAAGAGCCTTGGCAGCACTCTTAAACCATAATATGGGCTCTCATGCCACTTCATACCACTTGTTCCAGAGTAATTAAGCAAGTTGACAAGTAAAGATTGGGAGGAATCAATATGATTAGGAACCAATCTGCTACAAAACTTCAGCTGACAGGTCTAGATCTAAATTCGTATTTGTTCCGAAGGGGTAAAGGTAGGGTAAACTGCTAAATTCAACCTAACCCACAATACAACATGAACCAACTCAAAGCTAGCGGGCTTTGATCTGCTTTATCCGGTTCGGGTCATAAACGAGTTGTTCTAGTTAAAAAACTGTCAGTAAACAGTTAGGTTAAGTTAGATGATTTGATATAAACAAAGGGGCCAAATTATGGTTCAATTGCATTTAGTCCAAAGTCATATTTGCAAATAATAATTGACATGTTTCACCAATGAGAGTTGTGCTCATAATTTTGCATAGAATATTTTTTTAGAATGCTGAGTTCGAATATTGGTCATGCTGTTAGCTTTCGAGTTTAACATAAAGCAGTTGTTATGCTTGTGGTTAGCATTTGTGCCCGTTAATACTGTATAAATTTCGATGGCAGACCAGACATATTTTTTGCTAAAACCTTAGACCTTCATATCCAACCCTCTCCTAACCCAACCAAGCACTTCAACAACCGCGTCACACAGGTAGGCTCAAGTTGAACTGCCTATAAGTAGGTGTAGTGCGTACTCCTAACCCGACATAGCATTTCAACCACCAGAGTCGAACTACCTATAAGTAGATGGGGGCCGGATCATGAAATTAGCCATTCATTAAATGGGTTGGGTTTGGTCAAGCCTTACTCAGTCAATACAAGTGTATCCAGATTGCCACCATAAGGCAAAAGTCCTTCAATCCAGCTGACTCCAGAATTTCTCACAACACGAAGTGGTTGAGCTCCGATAGCAAACAAGCTGGTAACGGGAATGTGATATGCTTACGACTAGACAGAAGTAACAGAATTAACATACTATCTAAAAAGCATGGGTGTTGGACATGATACAATAAAAAACAGAGAAATTTCTACAGTAGCAGATAAAAACCATCAATGTGTGATGTGTGCAACACTAGCCTGACTCTCTGTGGTTTAACGATAGAGTGTTCATGCTACATAGCATGTTGTTGCCAAGCATGGCATTATTTGCTTTATTATGCATTAGCCTTTTCTTTTGCATTTTGAGGGCCGGAACTCTTGTAATCCTCCATTTGGGATGTTTCGGTTAAAACATTTCAGATGAAACATATTGAATAGGGGGGAGGGAGGGGGTTGCTTCTACTTCACCATTTATCAGAGCAGGAATCAAGCATTTTCAATCATGTGAATGGAATGAATTCACCGAACAATCAGAAGATATAATAGAAACATTATGGTTGACATGCAAAACATAAAGTTACAGGGTGTGTTTACAAAAAGGCAAAAAAAATAAAAAATATAGTCTACTCTCTGTGGGGAATTAAAGCAAACAGGTGGTGGGCATACTCACAGTGGAGCCTATCCTGCAGTCCCAAGTTTCTCAACGCGCTTCTGAAGCGTATTTACCATCACCCATCAACCTCGACAGCGATAACTCTTCCTGCCGATTCCAGTAACCAGACGGTGAGGTTACCGGTGCTGGATCCGATCTCGAGCACCGTATCCGCCGGCAGGATCTGAGCTCTCTTGACAATGGAGTCGAAGACTCGTGGGTTGGTGAGAAAATGCGATGTCCTCTGCTCTTGTGGGGTTGGAATTTTGATCTGCCGTCGAATATTTCTTCTTTGTCATTTGTCGTGTTGGTTATGGGTGAACTGTGCATGGTTGGATTTCGAGCTGGAAGAGGAGAGAGACTGGGGACGTAATTGGGTTGAAGTTTGGGTTCGAAAGAGGTTGGGAGACGGGAGACGCGGATGCAGTGCATCATTCTCGGCATGGAAAGATAAATCCAGAGCAAGTTGCGAGGTTAAAATGGCATGATAGAGATGAGTTGAGACTTTCAAAATGACCAGGGGAGAGGAAGGAGGAGGAAGAAAGAGGGAGGGATCGTCCTCTTTCGGAGGAAGACGGACGGACGGACAAAATTTTTATATGAGTCACGGGAGAAAATCTTCTTTCGATTGATTTTGATAATAAACTTAATTGTCTGTTTAATATAGTTAGAACTACTTGTAGCTTGCTAGCTTTTTTTTACTAAATTAGAGTGTCCGGGATCTCTTCACTTATGAAAATGAGCCACTGATTTGTTGATTAATCAAAACCACACATTTATCTATAGATGGTGTCAGTTTTGTTTGAATTGAGTATCACTACTTACTAATAATCAACGGATCGGTCCATTGATTTTCACTAATGGAGAGAATCCAAATCTATAGTCGGATTCGCGCTTAAATTAATTACAGTTCCAACTAAAACAATTATGAGTTATAATTAAAAAGATATCATATCGTGCTTTTTTCAATAATTTCTATGCAATATTTATCCTTTATTTCCTATAATTAGAACTACAACTACAGGTTGTCAAACCAAACATATGATGATGTTTTAATTATAAGATGCTTTAGATGAAACACTCCTAAAACACAAATAGTGTGACAATTTTTCCAGACTCCAGCCCAAGCTGTACCTCGTAAACCTGAACATTTACCCATACTTGAACTTGCCCAACATGCATGCATAGGTTCATAATTAATTATCTAAATATGTTGATATTTGAGCACTTTAGTATTCTCTTCTTTCATTACAGTAATCTGTAGCCTGTTATGATGACAAATCTTCAAGTAAGACGACAACAAATCTGGTCTCTTTAAATTAGCAGCTTATTATTAACCATAGTGATAATGTCCTGCAGATATTTCTGAAATGAATGTCAACATACATACTATAAAATCATTAGCTTTTGGACAAATAATAATATTATCCTAAGAAATTGCATGGTTAGTTCAGAAATGATGAAGCATAATTTAACTAACATTCTTGACCTGTTCTAATCCAAGAAAGTCAACCCCAAAACTCGAACCTGACAGAAATCTGACGGGCAACAAGAGAGTAGTTGTGCTGTATAATTTTTCAATCAATAAGAGAGAGATAAATATAATAAATTGCACTTCTAATATTTAAGGATGATATGAACACTAACAGTTGACTCAGAAAAAAAAATTACAAAAGAACATAAAATTTTAGAATAAAATAGGTGGCAACAGGAATACAAAATACCAAAAACCGCCTTCACGAACTTTCTGCACAAATAGAAGAAGAACGCTCGGCGTCGAGTTTCCTTAAATTTGTGTTGAAATTTTCAAGGAAACAGTGGAAGTGCTATTTATATGTGGTCAGGGTCGTTTAGTTCCTCGTCTTCTGCTGTTCAAGCAAAATGTCCACTGCACTAGAATCGTCCCAAAATCACCAGCACAAAGAAACTTCAGGCGAGGTCGGCAAGACTCCCGGCAAGATGCAATGCAAAAGCAAAATCTCCATTGTAGAGTTAGAAAAATCAAGCCGGTATGATGATACACCTAGAGAGATTGAACGCGCTGCCAGATCCATACGACATATGATGAGGCGAAGGAGAGACTGCAACAATAATAGCTGCCTTGCAGAACGCCAACAAAACATACAATTAGATTCTGAATGGCTAGACACCATAACAGAAACAGTGACTGATTCTGGCTTGAGCCTCCACCCCATTGAAGGACCACCCACCATCTATAAACTACCCCATGACATCTTCTGTGACCACGAGGCGTACAGGCCAGCTGTGGTCTGCATTGGCCCGTACCACTACCATCACTATAGAGGAGCTTCAAACACAATCCAGCATATGCAAGACCACAAGTGGCGTTGCGTCAACAAGTTGATAGTACGGTGCCACAGGCTTGATGGATCAAATGACACCAGAACTATACTTGGTAAGTGAAGGTTTTTCTTCTTGGCGTCACCTCTGCTCCAACACCTTATTTAGCTCCGCCTCTGCGCCATGGTTTAAAATTGAGCTCAATTCAGGCTTATATCGTAGGAATGTAGGATATGTAAACCTCGCTTTGATCCTCACCTTGTCCTACTGCAAAGATTACAAGCGTGATAACTTCATTAGTCCATGAAGTTATTTCAATTTTCATTTGACAAACTTCATTATTCATGAACAGCACAATGTAGGAAACGCTTCTTACTCATAGCATCTAAGAGTATCGTCATTTATTTTCAATGATAGTTACCTATAAAACATTACAAATATGTGCAGTTTTATTTTGTATCATCAGTACATTCATTATATTCCAATTCCAATATTCCCTGTTTAATCTGGCTCTGAACGGCTATTATGCTTGTGTTTATTGCTACTTTTGCTAGTGAAGTAGACAGAGGAGGGAAATCTCCTTGTTGATTCTTATATCAGTATAATAGTACATAACAGATAAGGAAAATTAACAGAATGACTTGTTGAAGTTAAAGACCTTTGAGCATAAGGTTTTAGGTAATAGCCTTACCTATAATCAAAATGTCATAAATATTACTTTGGGTTGCAGTTTAAATAGAAGATGAGTAGAATCATGGTTGACTGTTAGTACAAGGCACATGGAGAGAGACTAAAAGCATGACAAAATTGTTGATAGTATAATACCTACATACAAGGGGAAAATATCACTAAATTTCTCTATGATAAAGATAGAAATTTACAAGATTCTCCCACAATCTCTCTCGTCTCTTGACATAGTATTCTCGTCTCGTCTCTCTCCCACAGGGAGGCAACTAGGGGTGCAAACGGATCGAATGCAAAATCAGATATGGCATTTGCTATATCTGTATCCACTTCTAAATATCGTATACGGATATCTATACAAATATTGCTCAGTAAGGAAAATTCATATCCGTATCTATCATAACTAGATACTGGTCGGCTATTAGCGGTCAGATACAGATCAGAGGGAAACAAATAAGGTTATGGATGGGCTAAAATGATATGCTTCTATCACAGTTCATCTTAAATAAAAAGATATATAATCCAACAACAACACAAGGTCCTATGAAAAAAATGAGAAGAGACAGACACTAATAATTTTAGTTCATTGAATTAGATAACCAAGTCAAAAAAGGAAATATGTAAGAGGGAGATGACCGACCAAGTGAAGAGCCGAACATCATTTTCCATAATATTTCACCAGAGCTTATAAAGGAAATTAGTGAACATGCCTGTTCAAATTCAATTTGAGGTAAGCTTCCTCATCCTCAAAGTTGATGGTTCCCATTTTCCTATTTTTCATGCTTAAAACTTTTTATGAAAACACCAAGAACAAATCCAAGATAATTGAAACTTTCAAATTGGAGAACAAGAAATGTGATTGGATGATGCTCATGAAAGTTGAAAAGGAAATTTTTTTTATATAGGTTTGCATATTCCGCAATATCATCCTTCAACAAAAAAAAATCCTTCCATGGTTCTAAGTGAAGGATAGGGTGATTAGGATCAAGTACAGTGTTCGAAGACTCGGCCGAGTATCCGACTCGGCGAGCTTCGAGACGACTCGGAGGCCCGAGTCAGTCGACTCAGCCCAGGGTAGCCCGGATCGGCCTCGACTCGGAGTCGGATCGGCCGCCTCAGCCGAGTCTTCCCTGACTCGACCGAGTCGGCCGATTCGACTACGAGTCGAAGCCGATCAGGGCTTGCAGTGTTGGATATAAATACAACTATAATGCGGAATAAAACGTCCATGGATCAAGAATCAACCATACATCTCAAGAATCATATATTGCAAGACTTTCATAATAGAAAACCCTAATCTATTCATACCTGAGGCCATTGATGAAGATTGAATGGAGATTGGAGAAGATGTTGAATCCTTCCTCTGGAATCTGCAAACCCTAACTTGCAATGGATCCTCTTTTCTCTGCTCCTTTCCTTTCACAAAACTCTCTGTTCTTTTCACGATGGATTCTCACGACTGAAATATTCGCGTGAGTTTTGTTTCTTTACAGGAGGAGAAAAGTGGGTCGCACATTTGCAAAAAGACCCCTTGAAAATAAACCTTTCCATCATGGTATCTTTTCTATTTTCAAGTGACCAAATAACTATATAAATGTGACAATTATATGGGCATCCTTTATATCAGTTAAACTTAATAGGAATCCAATGCAAATACCAAGGTTATGTGGGCCACTTTAATATGAGATTAACATTCTCCCACTTGGACCACTAACCGATTAGGTTAAAAACCTTAGAAAACAAAAGTAGAGAAAGACTCATTTTCAAAATCATTTTGACTCCATTGGATTCCATACTGAAAAACCTTTGACACGTGCACGAATTTTAAAAACAACAACTGATAAACCCAAATATGTAAACTGTAATACTGCAATTAGTTTGGACTACTAATGCGAGTCATAGCGGTTATACAACATCCACGTCATACTCCCTTCTATGTACCACAACATTGATAACCCTTACTAATTGAGTCCATAACCATAATGACCCCTGTAATTGTCTTGTAAAGACATTTCCTGTTTAACATACATCCATACAAAATATGTGTACACACAATTGGATAACAGGAAATAGAGAAACAAACTGTTATTTGTACAACAATGTCAATTACACAAGTACCATATATACATTTACAGATTACCCAAAAGACCCATCCTTACAACATGTTCCTTAAATGTCTTTGGAGGCAATCCTTTAGTCAATGGATCAGCAACCATTAAGGTGGTACTTATACTTTCAATTGACACTTTCTGTTTCTCAACTCTTTCTCTAACCACCAAGTACTTCAGTTCTATGTGCCTAGAACCATTAGAGTACTTACCATTCTTAGAGAAAAATACGGCTGCTGTATTGTCACAATATATCTTCAGCGGCTTGGCAATAGAGTCAACTACACCAAGTGCTGAGATAAAATTCCTCAACCATAGTGCATGATTTGTGGCTTCAAAACAAGCTATAAACTCAGCCTCCATCGTGGAAGAAGCAATAATAGACTGCTTTACACTCTTCCACGAGATTGCTCCACCTGCTAGTAAGAAAATAAATCCTGAGGTAGACTTCCTGCTATCTGGGCAACCACCAAAATCTGAGTCTGAATAGCCGACCACCTCCAACTGGTCTGATCTACTGTATGTGAGCATATAGTCCTTTGTCCCCTGAAGATACCGCATAACCTTCTTAGCCAACTTCCAGTGCTCCATTCCTGGATTGCTTTGGTATCTTCCCAACATCCCAACTGCATAACTGATATCTGGCCTGGTACATGTGCTTGCATACATCAAGCTCCCAACAGCTGATGCATACGGAATTTTCTGCATTTGACCCTTTTCTAAGTCATTTCTGGGACACTGGCTACCACTTAATCTGTCACCCTTCTGAATGGGTGCAGGACTGACTGAACACATTTCCATATGGAATCTTTCCAAGACCCGGTTGATATATCCTTTCTGAGACAGTCCTAGCAATCCTCGAGATCTATCCCTGAAGATCTCTATGCCAATAACATAAGCTGCCTCACCCATATCAACTATCATAAAATTCTTGGTAAGATAGCTTTTAGTCTCATACAGCAAACCAAGATCACTACTGGCTAATAAGATGTCATCTACATACAGAACCAGAAAAATAAACTTGCTCCCACTGATCTTTAGATATATACACTGATCAACAGTGTTTTCTGTAAATTCAAAAGAGGTAATGGTATCATTAAACTTTATATACCATTGCCTGGAAGCTTGTTTAAGTCCATATATAGATTTCTTTAATTTACAAGCCAAGTGTTCTTGTTCTTTAATTGCAAACCCTTCAGGTTGCTCAATGTAGATATCCTCATCCAAATCCCCATTTAGAAAGGCAGTTTTCACATCCATCTGATGTAACTCCAAATCATAATGAGCTACAAGTGCCATAATGATTCTAAGAGAATCCTTCTTAGATACTGGAGAGAAGGTCTCTGTATAGTCAATGCCTTCTTTCTGAGTAAAACCTTTGGCCACAAGTCTAGCCTTATATCGTTCGATATTGCCTTTAGAGTCGCGCTTGGTCTTAAAGACCCATTTACACCCGACTTTCTTACAGTTATAAGGCAATTCAACGAGATCCCAGACTTGGTTTTGGTCCATAGATTTTAACTCATCTTTCATAGCATCAACCCATTTACTAGAATCATTGCATTCTATGGCTTGTGAAAACGAAACTGGATCTTTATTTACCCCAATATCATAATCAGATTCCTGTAGATATACCACATAATCATCTGAAATGGCAGATCTTCTTTCCCTTTGAGATCTTCTCAAAGCTGCCGGTTGTGGTGGTTCTACAACATTTTCAATGGGAATATCCTCATGGAGTGGTGAACCAACATTAATTTGTTGTTCTGTAATCTCAACTTGATGATCAAGCTGAGGTACAACAATTTCTCTTGAAGGAAAGGTAATTGGGATATTTACCCTTACAACTTCAAGATCTACTTTTCTTGGTTCATCACTCCCACTAAATTCACCATTCTCTAGGAATCTGGCATTACCAGTTTCAACTATTCTTGTACTATGGTTAGGGCAATAAAATTTGTATCCCTTAGACTTATCTGGATAACCAATGAAATACCCAGATATTGTTTTTAAGTCTAATTTCTTTTCTTGTGGGTTATATATTCTGGCCTCTGCTGGACAACCCCAGACATGTAAATGTCTTAAACTGGGTTTCCTACCAGTCCACAGCTCGAAGGGAGTTGTTGGGACTGCCTTACTAGGAACCCTGTTTAAAATATACATAGCAGTCTTTAAGGCCTCACTCCACAATGAATTGGGTACTTTAGAGAAGCTCATCATGCTCCTAACCATATCCATAAGAGTTCGGTTTCGCCTTTCAGCAACACCGTTCTGCTGAGGCGTACCAGGCATTGTGTATTGAGCACAAATGCCACGCTTTTCTAGGAATTTGGCAAATGGGTCAGGATGTTGTCCTGACTCATCATATCTACCATAATATTCACCACCTCTATCTGATCTTATGATTTTAACCTTTCTATCTAACTGTCTCTCGACTTCTGTAATGAACACCTCAAGGATGTCAACAGCCTGAGACTTTTCATTAATTAGATAAACATAACCATACCGTGATAGATCATCTATAAAGGTAATGAAATATCTCTCTCCAGTAAAACATGGAATGGAAAGAGGTCCACAAATATCTGTATGAATTATTTCAAGGAGGTCTTTACTTCTTGTGGCACCTTTCTTAGTGTGTTTAGTTTGTTTTCCTTTTATACAATCTACACACACATCAAAATCAGTGAAGTCCAGGTCATCCAAAATCCCAGTCTTCACTAATCTTATTATTCTATCCCTGGAGATATGCCCCAGTCTCCTATGCCACAAGATAGAGGATTTTTCATTTATTAAGCAACGTTTTATACCAACATTCGAATGCAGAGACAATAAAGATTGTGCAAACTCATCATTCAATGAAATTTTATATAATCCATCACATAAAATTCCATGCCCAACCGGCATTGAATTATACATTAAAGAGAGTTTTCCACAACTAAATAAAACAGAATATCCAAAACATCTAATTTGGATACAGACATTAAGTTCCTAAAAATTGAAGGTACATAAAAAGTATCCTCAAGATTCATCTGATGACCTGTCTCCAAAAGTAGTCGATAAGTACCAACATATTCGACCTCCACTTTCAGACGGTTCCCCATAAAGATGAATCTCTCACTTTCCTTCGGTTTTCGGGTTGTAAAGAATCCCTGCAATGAATTAGTTATGTGAGTTGTGGCTCCAGAATCAATCCACCAAGTGTTAGAAGGAACTTCAGCAAGATTTGATTCATAACATACAAAAGAAAGATTTGTACCTTTCTTTTCGAACCAAGCTTTCCTCTTGTTGCAGTCCTTCTTCACATGTCCCTTTCTGCCACAGAAGTAGCATTTGACAGTGAAAGCTTTTCTATGACCTTGGCTACTTTCCCCATGGTCATTACCTTTCTTTGATGGAAATTTCTTACCTCTTCCATATTTACTTTTCTTATGGATACCCCCTTGAGTCACTGCTAATACTGAGTGCTGTCCTTCTTGCCTCAGTCTCACCTCCTCTTGAACACACATACTAGTCAGCTCATTCAAGTTCCACTTATCCTTATGAGTATTGTAGTGGATCTTGAATGGCCCAAACTGTGAAGGAAGTGAGTTGAGGATGAATTGAACCAAGAAGGACTCATCAACCTTCATACCCAGTGATCCTAGCTTAGCAGCCTTGTCAGACATGTTCAGAATGTGTTGCTGAACTCCTCTATTACCATCATATTTCATGGTGGTAAGTTCAGCCATTAAGGTACCAGCTAATGACTTATCTGCTGACTTAAATCGGTCCTTTACTGCAGACAAAAGTTCCGATGCACTAGTAGTATGTGAGAGAGAAGTCTTGATGTTATTAGCTATGGTCATCTTTATGAACATTAGACTGAGCCTATTAGACCTCTCCCAAGCTTTGGCATGGCTGACCTGTTCTGCTGTACTCTCAGCAGTTACTTCATCAGGTTTGTCAACTATTAAGGCCATGTCTAGGTCTAGGACACCCAGTGTAAACTGAACATGTTCATACCACTCTGAGAAGTTTGTACCATCCAAGGCCGGAATGCTAGTGGCATGAGTGTGAAGAGAAGTGGGGACGTTCACTGAAACATAATAGGACATAGCTCACATTAGGCCACGAATCAATACAATAACTTTAAATTTAATTAAGATGAACTATTGATATCACTCAGATTTCTCCTTTGGGCGAAACCTAAGCATATCTAGTGTTCACTCTTTAGGTGAGAACTCTTATCACCTACGTAGGTCTAATATAATTTATGCCAACTTAGATAGTAAGTCATGTTACCTTTGGGTATTCACTTCTACACCACTAGGTTGCATAAATTACACTATCCTACCCCGGTTCATAATTATTCGAAAGGGACTTTCCTTTGGGCCAGTCCCAATCTCCTAACTAGAACCGCCACCGAGAATATTATTGCCTTAAATGTCTACCTCATTAACATGTCTATTATGTAGTTGTATATTCATAAGGTTTACTAACCTAGGTCACTTTGGCAACTACTAAATCAATAAGCCTTATGAATACAAACTAACCAATAATATTCTCTAATTCTATTATTTGTGTAATGCCATAATACTACAATACATTACTTGACCAAGCATCAATCAACATTAACACAATAACTTAAATGTGTAACATACTTTATGATTGATTATATTCAAACATTAGTCGACTACAAGAAATGAGTAGTCGACTTGGGTCAAATCAAGTCGACTACAGGTTTGGGTCTAGTCGACTAGGACAAGCAAAGGTTAGTCGACTATACCAACATGACTAGTCGACTACACATTTTATTAGTCGACTAGGTCAAAATCACAAGTCGACTAGAAACTTTATCAGTCGACTACAAATATTATTAGTCGACTCCTGTTAGAATCCAAACTCTCGGTTAAATATTAGTCGACTTGGCCAAAAGGTTAGTCGACTATACACTTTACTAGCCGACTAATCAAAAACCCAAGTCGACTCCTGTTAGAAACAGAGAGTCGGGTAACTTTCGGGATGGACTATTAGTCGACTAATCAATCCCTATAGTCGACTAATAGCCCACGATCCAGTTACCGAACAGCAGTTCCAGATTATGCCCGAATCCCAAAAATTATGGAAAAATCGGGAAAAAATTCAGGAAAATTAGGGTTTCTAAAATCCTAATTTTGATCCATATTAATTGTATAATTAGAGGAGTGTATACATGATTTTAGGGTTTCCAAGAATCCTCTTCAATTCTACAATTAAGATCAAAATCTGGATTTCATGAATTGTTAATCAAAACCCTAACTTTTCATAATTCCTAAATCCAAGATGTATTGATTCTTTAATCATGGCTCTGATACCAAATGTTGGATATAAATACAACTATAATGCGGAATAAAACGTCCATGGATCAAGAATCAACCATACATCTCAAGAATCATATATTGCAAGACTTTCATAATAGAAAACCCTAATCTATTCATACCTGAGGCCATTGATGAAGATTGAATGGAGATTGGAGAAGATGTTGAATCCTTCCTCTGGAATCTGCAAACCCTAACTTGCAATGGATCCTCTTTTCTCTGCTCCTTTCCTTTCACAAACTCTCTGTTCTTTTCACGATGGATTCTCACGACTGAAATATTCGCGTGAGTTTTGTTTCTTTACAGGAGGAGAAAAGTGGGTCGCACATTTGCAAAAAGACCCCTTGAAAATAAACCTTTCCATCATGGTATCTTTTCTATTTTCAAGTGACCAAATAACTATATAAATGTGACAATTATATGGGCATCCTTTATATCAGTTAAACTTAATAGGAATCCAATGCAAATACCAAGGTTATGTGGGCCACTTTAATATGAGATTAACATGCAGCTGTTCGCCCGTGACGCGTCACCTATAAAGCGAGAAAAAAGAAAAAAAAATCAGACTTACCTATCTGATCACTCGATCGTCGCTCCTCACCGGTGCTCCGTCACTCGCCGGTGCTCCATCGATCACTGATCGCCACTGCGACAGCTCCAGGTCTCCTCTTTTTCCCTCTCCGATCACTCCCTCTCTCCCTCTGTCCTCTCTCTCCCCCTCAGTCTCTCTGTCTCTCACTCTCTCCCTTTGTACTTTCTCTCCCCTCTCTCCCTCTAACCCCCCTCTCTCTCAGTCTCTAAGTCCTCTCTTTCTCTCTCCTTCTCTCTCCGTCTCTCCCCCTCTGTACTCTCTCTCCCTCTCCAATCACTCCCTCTCCCTCTGACTTCTCTCCCCCAGTCTCTATGTCCTCTCTCTCCCCCTCTCCGTCCCTCCCTGTCCCTCTCCCTTTGTCCCTCTCCTAGCTCTCTCTGTCTCTCTCTCTCCTTATGTCATCTCTCTCCCTCAGTCGCTCTGTCCTCTCTCTCTCCCCTAGTTATCTTTGTCCCTCGCTCTGTTTCTCTCCCCCCCTCTCCCCCCTCAGTCTCTCTATTAACAGTTTTTTTTAATTTAATTTAGTAATTTTATTTAAGTTAGATAATTTAGTAATTTTATTGAAGTTGGGTAAATTAATTTAAATTAAGTTAAATTCAGTTAGGTAATTTAATAATTTTATTTATTTGGTAAACATAACATATAGTAAATTTAATTTATACTTATCGCGGGATGATGATAATGATGATTTTATGCCTTCTCGCAATTCAATGTGGAAATGACTACATTAGCAGGTGGTTATGAATTATTTTGTGCAATTTACTATATTTTGCATGTATTTTGATATGTTTCTACCGAAGACGCTTGTATTTATCCTTTCACTTTATATTTTGTATGCTAAGTGATATGTTTTGAATATGTGATACATGAATATTCATGTCTACATTTTTTAAATATTTGTCATGATTTTTTCATAATCTTTTGAGCTTTTTATGTAGCATTTTGCGCGTATCGTCCGATCCGAGTCGCTGAGACCGATCCGTCTTGGTATCGGCCGAGTCGGCGGCCAAGACCGCGACTTTGAACCATGATCAAGTATGGGCACAAAACACCAACTAACAAAAGGTGATGAGAATATGGTGATTTAGAAGAGATTAAACAGCTGATAGTAATTTGAACCTAGATTGTATTAGGGTGAATTAGGTGATCTAGCAAAGAGTCTATTCTAACATTTTAAGGTGTTCTGGACATAGTGGTGAGTGTTATTTAGGTTGATTTTATTCGATCCAATTCTATACAGAAAGTGAAAAAAACACATTAATCAAGGTGATCATAAGAGACAAGGTGATCGGGCATAAAGTAGTAATGAAGGGCATAATTTTCTCCATAGAGTCCTTCAATGATCACAATGAATTTACCATATAGCAATAGAGGGAAAAGAATATTCTGACTCGGGAGAGACTAGCAAAAGTTCCAATGTCAAAATCAAGCAAGACAGAGAGGGTGACAAATGAAGCAATAGGATCTACGAGACGCAGAGAATAATATCATTCAGTTGTACTTGTTACATACCACTCTTCTTAAGATCATCAGATTGATGGATCTGACAAGATTTAAGCAAAGTTGGAAAGTTACTACAAGTTAGAATATCTAACAAATCAACTATTTCTAAAGAGGCAGTTCTATGGACTTGTAGTTGCAAGCAAGGGAGAAACTCGAGGTGTATCTAGACAAATTCAAGAGGATCTTGACGGAGTCGTTGAATCTTAATGTGTACGTTGAGGAAGAGGACAATGTGTTGGTCTTGTTAGCATCTTTACCTGCATCACATGATCAAACTATGATCACATTGTTATTTGAAAAGGATGGTTTTAGGTATACTGAGGTGATCGCGGAATTATTCTTGAATAAGTCTCAGCGAAGAGTTTAATGATAAATTGTCTCAAGAGACAGTAACTTTGATAATGCTTGTAACCTAAATCAATCACTTAGGAGATAGATTCTAGTGAACACACATGCCATTCTAAATTCTACGGATTGCAAGCCACTTCTATGTTGATTTTTTTGATAAAAAGAACCATGTGAAGAGGAATTGTCTAGAGAGAAAAGAGGGTCAGAAGAAAGATGGAAAAGCACTATACATTCAGATGCAGCACTAGTGAAGGATGTAGAATTAATGCTTGCAACAACCTCTCATGACTGTGGGTCAAATTGAGTTCTAGATTTTGGGCGTTCTTTTCATATCTTGCAATCAAGGAGAATTTCAACTACTATTGGACATTTGATGGTGAGAATGGAAAATCCCATTGAGATCAGGACTTTTGGAGTCGCATCCATCTAAATGTGCATGTTTGATGGTGTTATGGGAATAGTGACTAAGGTGAGGGATGTGCCAGAGGTGAGTAAGAATAAAATTTCTCTAGAGAATTTGGATTCAAGAGGTTACATGTAGTCGACCAAGGTGGAGTATTTATCGAAACCCATGAGGGTGATATAGGTGCAGAGATGGACAACAGACGAGGTGTTCTACTACAAAATCCAATTTGAGTATGACGTGAGTGATATAGGCTTCAGATGTTGAGGGTGGCAATGTCTTGATTGGGAAGAGACATAGACCCATGGTGCGTTGTATAACAATGACCTGTGCGGGTACCCAAAGTAGGAGTACCATACCGGTTCAAGCACGACGAACAAAAAGAGATACATTAGAGTTATGGAGAGTCAACATTAATAGATAATTTCTGAAGTGGCTTGAAGAATTCAAGTCAAGGTGGAGATTGTTAAAGTATGCCTTGTATTTTGCATGTATATATGACCACCACGTTTGTATCATGGATTGGGTTCGGATTGGGTTCAATCCAATATGCATACAAAGATATTTAGGTAATTGTGTATGGTCTAAGAATTATTCATGTCTCTCATAAAATCTACCTTAAAAGGTGTTGGAGGGAGAAATATTCAGTTGCGGTGTTAGCAGTCGAGGGCTCAATTGTGGTTGTATAGATGAGGTGGGAGCGGTGAGATTTTTGAATGAAAAGAAATTGACTCTCTAAATCTCTCTTTCTTGTGGTATTGATCTTCTTATTCATTGTGTGAATGAGTTTCTGTACACCAGTTAATCCCCAACAAAACATAACCTTCCCTTGATCTTCTAGAGGTTTATTATCATTGCTATCTATCTCTAGTGTCTCCCTCTAGTATCTTTTCCTTTCTCCATGAGAGTTTACATCTCCAAATATCTAAGTAATTCAAGATTAGAATGCGCATTTCATAGCCTTACATAAGTGTTTAACCATTGAAAATTTGAGCATTACACCAAGTCTAGTCTCAACCATTGAAAACATGGTCTGAGCTATCATAAAATCTGTGCCTAGGTTTTGTGAGTAACATGGAACCGGACTGATCAACCAAAATTGGAGTTCTATTGGCCAATTTGAAATAGGAAACTCTCCATTTCTTTCATTGCAGATCGGTCAACTGAGACCCAAATTTCAGTTGAATTGTTTTTCCCCCTTCTCCATCAAGGTCTCTATAGTATGTATTGAAGCCATATATGTGTAACGATTCTGTTAGTAGGAATCTGATATCACTTCCTGAGCAGCTGTTACAACAATACAAAAGGAAACAAATTTACCTTTGGCTTTAAACTATTAAAAGGAACCTTATAAAAAAAATGTCAGATACTGCATCCAGAAAACTTATCGGTGTCAACTTTCAACTTCCCCACTAGCTTGAACTTATTTCAAATGCATAATTTTTGTCATTTTATTATAAGAAGAGATAAAATATTTTTTCAATATATTTTTTTTATTTTCAACCAAGCTATTGGAGAATGAAACCTAAAGTGGTTTTAATTAACAGATAGGTGCTTAGTGGCTTTGAAGGCCCTAGAGAGCAAAGTTAGAAGCCGCTACTCAGAAGAGATTACAATTGACAGCAACGAGTTAGCAATGATGATGATGCTTGATGGCTGCTTCATCCTTTGTCTCTTGCTGAACCAAGGTGACAACATTAATGATTTCAAAGACCTAGAGGACAGTCAAATCCATGGCAAGCTATGGATATGGCAGATGGTGAAGTATGATCTTCTGCTAGTCGAGAACCAGATTCCACTATTCATAATTGAGAAGTTATTTGATCTTCTCAGGGCACCAGATGATGTAAACGTGAACCTAGTAAGCCGGGCATTGAGGTTGTTCAGTAACCTTAATCTCCATAGGATGGATGCTCCGTTCTCTGTACCTAGTCACCAAGTCCATCATCTACTCCATTTATTTTACTTGTCCATCATTCCGTGTGAACTCTCCATCGAGAAGTCTACACCATCCTCATTGACGCCCAACTGGATCCCGAGTGCAATGGAGCTTCAAGATGCAGGAGTCAAGTTCAAGAAGAAGAAGAATGCTCTTTGCTTCTTGGACGTTAAGTTTAGTGATGGCACCATGGAGATCCCACCACTGGAATTTCATGACTTCAGCATTAGATTATTTAGAAATTTGATTGCCTTTGAACAGTGTTATCCTGACACTCAGTGTCCCATAACCAATTATGCAGTATTCATGGACTGTTTGATTAACACCTCAATGGACGTACGGCTTCTACATTTGAATGGGATTCTCATGGACAGAACTGGTGTTGAACATGGTGCAATTGTTTTCTTCAGATGCCTTTGCAAAGGAATCCATTATGCTTCTGATAAGAACTACCTTAGCAGCGTGTACAGAGATGTGACAGAGTATCAAGGGTCCAAATGGCATAAATGGAGGGCAGGGCTAGCTCGAGACTATTTCAATAATCCATGGGCAGCGATTTCAGTAGTAGCAGCTGTGGTACTCCTCCTCCTCACCATTTTGCAGACCTTTTTTACTGTCTACCCCTATTTTAAATCTAAGAACTAAAAAGACCTGCTTTTGAAATTTTTTATTAGCATGTGCGGGTGGTTTTTATGTATCTATATATGGGTGTCCTTTCTATTTCTCTAGATTTTTAAACATTAGAACTTATGATATACCCATTATATATCTTACACTGTGTATGTGCCTGTATTGCTTTATCTATCTTTATGAGTGTCTGTCTGCTCTAACCACCTCATGCTGGATGCATCAAAATTTGTTTAGTTTTTGGATTTATTTTGTTCTTCGTCATGCATTATGCATTTTCTGTAATACATTTTGAAGATATATACTCAAACAGAAAATTGTAAACCTGGTGATAGAAAATCTCTGGAATTGTAAACAATTGGGGTCTGTGATATTGTACTTGTTCACAGTAGACCAGCAATGTATGGATTGAATTGACCAGCACGGATCATCTGTGTTGATGATCTTCCATGCACATCGATTGTCATGCCAAAAGTTTTCGCTTGGAGACTGCCAGATTACTCTTCTAAAGGTTGAATAATAACCACTGGATAGAACATGCTACAATACAAATCTACATGGGTCATCTTCCATGGCATCTGTTCATCAAATTGCCTCGCTTGTCAAGATCCCCAAATCTTCTTTAGACAGAACCTACTTGCAATCCATCCTTTCACTCCAGCCGATCTTGGCTTTTGATTTTTCTACTCCCCATCAACTCCTTCTCCACAGTCACAATCTTCTTCTATGAAATTAAAACCAGTATCAATTGTTTGGACTATTCTAAATGATTCTATAGTTTCTTCTTTCGCTTAAAGATTGTACCAAGAGTTTTAATTCTTAAGGGAAGAAAAATGTCCATGTGAAATCCAACCAATGTGAATCAATGGCAAAAAAATTAGGCCTGTGCTGGAATCGGACAAGGGAGGGGTCTACTTTCGGGCAAGGAACAAAGTCTTTCTTGTCTACTTTTATTCGGAACTCAGCTGTGGCCACCATCTCCACATCTACAGCTAGTTTGTTGAACTCCAATGACC
The DNA here is from genome assembly GCA_038442645.1 of Agave tequilana. Classification (NCBI taxonomy): domain Eukaryota; kingdom Viridiplantae; phylum Streptophyta; class Magnoliopsida; order Asparagales; family Asparagaceae; genus Agave; species Agave tequilana. The sequence goes on from JAVJIF010006517.1 coordinate 77,903, forward strand.
CAGCTTCCCCGTAAGTTGATTCACAAAGTAGCAGACTCCTTCTGATGTAGGCCTTTCCATTAAAATCAAGACCTGGTCAGACCAAAGAGTAGCTACCCTAGGAGTCGAGAATATATCCCAAACAGAGCCAATCATTAGTTGCTTGGGTGTTATCTTGGGAGATGAATTTGAAATAACCCATCGCACTTGGGGTGCAAATTTTTTTCCACAAGGACAACTCAAGCAACCTCTCCAATGTTAGTCCCTAATTTTCTAACAATTCAAGCACAAGGTTAAACCAGCTTACTTTGTATAAACAATACTAAACAAATCAGCTTCAAGCATGAGCTCCTCTTTTTCAATACATTCAGGCTTAATCAAGACTATGTATAGTAGTTAAAGCCATGCCTCATGAAGCATGTCAAATTAAAATGAATACCTGATGATGCTCAATTTCCTACGATGCTCAATTTACAATGGGGTTGGCTACGTAACACTTATTAGATCGCCAATGAGGGCTAGGGCTTCAGATCGAGAAAGAGTAACTAGAACATTGACAAGTTAAGACGGGGAGGAATCAATATGATTAGGGTCCAATCTACTATAAAGTTTTTCCAGACAGGTATAGGTCTAACTTCATACTTATTTCATTATTTGCTTAATTTCCAATGTAGTACTATTCGACTTATACGTAAATGCTTAAGTGATTAGTCATCAACTAGACAATGAAGGGATTGAGGTATCGTGTTTATAGGTAGGGTAAAGTACATATTTTGACCTAACCCCCTGATACAACTGAACCAACTCAAAGCTGTGGGTTTTGGTCTGCCTTAATTTGGTTCGGGTCACAAATGAGTTGTCCTAGTTTAAAAACATTCAGTAAACAGTTAGGTTAAGGTTAGATGATTTGATAATGACTAAAGTGGCCGATTAGGGTTTGACTGCATTTAGTATAAAGCGATATTTGCAAATATTGATTGACATTTTTCACTAATGAGAGTTGTTTTCTTTATTTTTGCATAGAGATTTTTTTAGAAAACTAAGTTTGCATAGTTGTCATGGCGGTTAGCTTTTGTGTTTAACATAAAGCAGTTGTCATACTTATGATAAGCGTTTGTGTTCATTATTTATTGGTATTAAGTCTGACCATGAACTGGTGCATACTACTGCTCAAACCTTAGACCTTCATATCCACCACCCCTCGTAGCCCGACCAAGCACTTCAACAACTGGGTTACACGGGTCCACTCGAGTTGAACCGCCTATCAGGAGGACTGTGGATCATGAAATTAGCTTGTTCATTAAATGGTTCAGTTTCGTTCAAGACTTGTCCAGTCAGGACAAGTCTATCCTGACCAGACCCAATTGCTACCCAAGGCAAAAGTCCTTTTATCCAGCTGACTCCTGAATTTCTCACAACAAGAAGCGGTTGAGCTCCGATCCCAAGCAAGGTCATGATGACAATACGCGCACTAGTATGCTCATGACTAGACAGCATTCCTTCACTAAGTTTTTTGGTTGACCTAATCTACTATCTATAAAGCATGTGTATTGGACATGATACAATATGACACAGATTAGTGCAATACAAGTCTGATGCTCTACACTTTTATGGTAAAAGTTTATGTGCCACATTTTGCAGTTTTGAGGGCTGGAACTCTTGTAACCCTTCATCTTGGGATGTTCCGGTTAAACTACTTCAGATGAAACATATGGAACAGAGGGGTTGCTTCTAATTCAACATTTATCAGAACAGGAAACGAGCATTTTTAATCTTGTTAATGGAACGAGTGCACTGAACAGTCAGCAGATATAAATAGGGCCATTTTGGTTAATGTGCAAAACAAAAAGTAGGTGTGTTTACAAAAGCCAAAAAAAATTGTTCATTCTCTGCGAGGAATTAAAACAAACAGGTCGTGGGCATACTCACAGTGAGCCTATCGTGCAGTCCCGGCTTCTCAACGAGTGTCTGAAGCACATCAACCATTCGTCCATCAACCTCAACAGCAATAACTCTTCTTGCTGACTCCAGTAACCTGACAGTGAGGTTATCAGTGCCGAGCCCGATCTCGAGCACTGTATCCGTGGGCAAGTCTTGAGCTCTCTTGACAATGGAGGCAAGGACTTGCGTGTTGGTGAGAACGTGCTGGCCTCTGCTCTTGTGGAACTGGAATTTTGCTCTGCCGTCGAATTTTTATTTTCCTTCTTCATCGTTTTTCTTGTTCGTTTTGAGGGAAATGGGCATGCTTAGATTTGGGGGCAATTTTTCAAAATAATATAATATAATTTCTAAAAATATTTTTAAAAATCGACCTCACTCAAAAATACTCTCAAAACCTCACGCCGGTGGCAGCTTGGTGCCTGCATGGACAGGATATCTGTTTTCTTCATCAGGAATTCAAAACTCAGGACAAAGAATTTCTTTTTTTTTCTTCAAGTATTTTTTGTCTGGAGTTACCGCTCACGGACAAAAACTTTACGAGTTTTCTAGTTTTCTTGCTTTGTTCGGGGTTGGTAACCACGGATAAAGAATACTTGGGTTGTTTTTTGCCCGTATTCTTTGTCTGGGATTGCCAACCTAAGACAAAGCCTTTTTTTTTTTTTTTTTTTTTTTTTGTCTTTTGTTTTATTCGGGGTTGACAACATCAGACAATGAACAAATTGGATTTTTTTTTTCCCAAGTGTTCTTTATCAGGAGTTAGCAACTACGGACAATAAATTAATTTGTTTTGTTAGATTTTCCTTCGTCCGGGGTTGACAACCTCAATTTTTTATGGCTTTTCTATTTGTCGTAGGTTGCCAACTCTGAACAAATTTTTTTTTAAAAATAAAATAAAATTGCTTTGTCTGGGGTTGCTAACCCTGGACAAAGAATACTTAAGAAAAAAATATCATTGTACCTGATTTAGTGGATAGAATAAAAAAATATATCAAATTGTTTTAGTTACCAGAATTTAGAATAATAATACTAAAGGCATGAAAAATAACTTGATTGACAATGTCACTTATCTCAAAATAAACTTTGTCACCAAAGAAGGGACGCATCCATAAAAGTGACATAAACGATCATTCCTCCAGTCTAAATCTACATGGATAGAATTACAATTATTTGTTAATCCTTAAATTTCACAACACTAAAATATTCCACAATTTCACAGAACAAGTTTTCCATCAATTCAAGATAATTTTTGAGATAGAGATAGGAAGAGTCTGACAGAGAATGGGCGTGGTAGCAAGACATAAGACGGTCGGGAGGTACAGTAAGGGCTGAGGGAGGTGGGGGAAGAGAGAGAGAAGAGTGGGAGAGAGAAGACCGAGGGAGGTCTTATCGACGGGCGCGAGGCAAAGGGCCGAGCAGCTGAGAGTGGCAACAGAGTTGCGGTTAGGATAAAGCGGGTAAGAAGGTCGAGATTAATAGAAAGAGGATTGGTGTGAGAGAGAGTGTGAGAAGGGGATAGCATAAAACAAAGAGAGGAGACATGGGGCAAACTTATGCAATTGAGAGTTAATTTTTTTACCTATGTATTCTTTGTCTAGGATTACCAACTCTGAAAAAATTAAATTTTCCTAGCATTTGCTTTGTTAGGAGTTGCTAACCACGAACAAAGAAAAAAACTTTAAAAAAATATTTTTTGCGTTGTACGGGGTCGGGAACCCCAGACAAAGAACACCTCAGCGGAAAAAAAAAAAAAAACCAAATGTGATTTGTTTGAGGTTACCAACCCACAGACAAAGCAAAAGTAAAAAAAAATAAAAAAAAGTCTTTTTACGGGGTCGGCAACCCAGACAAAGAACCCCATAACAAAAGAATATATTCTTCGTCCGGAGTTGCAAACCCCAGACGAAGAAAAATTGACCTCCGCTAGCATGGGCGTCACGTAGGCGGAATCGAATGCCTCCAGACGAAGAAAAAATGACCTCCGCTAGCGTGGGCGTCACGTAGGCGGAACCGAATGCCTCGTCACCGATGTGACGTGTTAAAAGTTGTTTTTTTTGGAAATATTTGTTAGAGAAGTCGATTTTAAAAAGTTGTATTATTTGAAAAATTACCCTAAATACAGATAGAGGATTTTTTTTTAAAAATACATCAAAGAAAGCAATTATTTGCATATGTCTAATTATCAAAACTGATCTCTCCCGTGACTCTTATAAAAATTTTGTTCATCTTTTTATCTGTCTCTGTCCATAAAGGAGAAAAAGAGGCCCTCGTTTTTTCTTCCTCTCTCATCCCTTTATTCTTCTTCCTCCTTGTTTTGTTTTATCTCTCAGCGGTAGCTGATTGGTCAGTGCGGTTAAACAAAGTAATAGTCAACAAATACTCAGAATTGCCGAAATTGGAGTGGGGGTGATCGGTAATTTCCCCGCCAAAATCAGAAGGCGGCTGAAAATCATCTATAATTGCTTTTGACGAGGCCTAGGTTGTCGAGAGCTACAACAAAATCAACAATGGCCACCGCTCGCGGATTCGGAGCTCCAAGACTCCATTTTTATCCCTCGACCCTCAGAATCCTCTCCAAAAAGCTCTCCCCTTTCGCTCTCCTCTCCCCAAAACCCTTCTCTCTTGCTAAAACCCCCCTCCGGTCGTCTGCTTCCTGTGTTCCCCGCCGCGCCTTCGCCGTGCGGGCTAGCGGGTCAGATTCTGTGCCGGGATCCGATAACGGTGCCAGTGTGGAGTCGGACAGGCAGTATGACTTTGATTTGTTCACGATTGGGGCGGGGAGCGGTGGGGTGAGGGCTTCGAGGTTTGCTGCCAGTTATGGTGCCAAGCGGCTGTCTGCGAGCTTCCCTTTGCTACGATTTCTTCTGATGTTGCCGGTGGAGTTGGAGGAACGTAAGTTGATTTTATGCTAGTTTTTGTAGTTTTTGGGGATTATTTGATGAGTTTTTTTTGCCAACTTTGGATTTTTCTTTTTCTTTTTTAGGCTATGGCTGGTGAGTTGGAAGTTGGTAAGCATTTAATTTCGAGCGTATTCGGGTTTTGGAGATGGGTTTGAGGTTTTAACTGCTATTGTTTTGTTCACATAAGAGACGGATTTTTAGCAAAATTTGATTTTTTTTTCCCCTTGATTTCAGTACATTTTGGATTTTGAATTTTGCATTGTTGTGATAACATTTATTGGGAAGGTGGGTGATTTTTTTAAAATTTATTGTTTTGTTGATATGATAAGTTATTTGCATATTTTTATTACTAGTATACTGCTGTTATCGGTGAGAAAAGGCGGAGGAGAAGAAGGAGGGGAAAGAGGAGGAAGAAGGGGGCAAGCTGAGAGAGAGGAGGAAGAATGAGGGGGGAGCGCTCTCTCTCTCTCTCTTGGATGAAGATGGACGGACGGATAAAGTTTTTATATGAGTCGTGAGAGAAAACCTCCTTCAGTCAGTTTTGATAACTTGTTATTGTACAGGTGAATTAAGAAATGCATATTGGCCCATTTGTGTCTATTTTGGTCTAGTTTGGTGGAAGTGCAAGTTACTAATGTTGTATGGCTTAAGCTTTGTATTCTTATTTTGGATGATTCGTGAGGTGGCTTTTAGAAATTTTAGTTATTTCCCCCCAAGTTTTAATTATTTTTTCCCAAATATAAGCTAAAATATCTTGGCAATTTTGATTTTTCCTACATTTTCTTGGTTACTTTTTGAAGTGGAAGTTGCTGGGCTAATGTCCAAAACACTTTCATCAATTTTTTGTCACCTAGTGATTTTGATTTTAACCAGTGCATTTCTTAGAATAATGATCATGTATTTTTCTTTTTACCTAATTAGCTGTGTGCTCCGAGGATGCGTACCCAAAAAGTTGCTGGTTTATTCATCAAAGTATTCTCATGAGTTTGAAGAGAGTTGTGGCTTTGGATGGAACTATGAAACTGAGCCTAAGCATGACTGGAGCACTCTGATGGCTAACAAGAATGCTGAACTACATCGCCTAACAGGGATTTACAAGAATATTTTGAAGAATGCTGGAATAAAATTGATTGAAGGTCGAGGAAGGTTGTATGACGTGCTAAGGTTACAAGTTCAAAGATACTATCTTTTTCGTGATGTTAAAAGTTGATATACTATGTTTCTGTTCTTGTGTCATTGGAATTTTGCAGATAGTTGACCCGCACACTGTTGATGTAGATGGGAAACTCTACTCTGCTAGACATATACTTATATCTGTTGGTGGTCGACCCTTTCTTCCAGACATTCCTGGCAAGGAGTATGCTATTGACTCAGATATTGCGCTGGATTTGCCTTCAAGGCCAGATAAGATTGCTATAGTAGGGGGCGGCTACATTGCTTTGGAGTTTGCAGGCATCTTCAAGGGCTTAAGAAGTGATGTCCATGTGTTTATCCGGCAAAAGAAAGTTCTTAGAGGCTTTGATGAAGAGGCAAGGAATTGACCTATCTTATTATTATGCTGTAAGTTTGGAACAGTTTTTCACATTTAGGCTTCTGCAGGTCAGAGACTTTGTTGCGGAGCAGATGTCCCTAAGAGGTGTTGAGTTCCACACGGAGGAGTCCCCTCAGGCAATCATCAAATCCACAGACGGTTTACTCTCACTAAAAACTGATAAAGGAACTGTAGATGGTTTTTCACATGTAATGTTTGCTACAGGTCGAAGGCCTAATACAAAGGTTTGGGATCATATTCTAATTTTTATATGTGATTTAACTAACTTATCTAGGGAAGTACTTGATTGTTCTGTTATTTATGTTTTTCCTCTTGTAGAATTTGGGTCTAGAGGAGGTTGGACTAAAATTGGCCAAGAATGGAGCAATAATGGTAAATGTTATCTGTTGAATTAAATTTATATAGATCTCTAATTCATTAATTTAAAGCAACATATTAGTCCTTTAACCACATCATTTGATTATTTCAGGTCGATGAATACTCACGTACATCGGTTGCCTCTATTTGGGCTGTTGGAGATGTCACTGATAGGATAAACTTGACTCCTGTCGCATTGATGGAAGGGGGGGCATTTGCGAAGACAGTATTTGGAAACGAACCTACAAAACCGGATTACAGGTGTAGTTCTCATTTTTAATATCATCATCACCAGCAGTTCATTGTGATCATGTCATGATTGTGATGCTGATAATCTGAATGCTTATTTCTATAAAGCACAAAGCTAATTTTGAGAACACTCTTCTGAAAGGTTGACAAGATTTAGTAATCAGCCGTTAATGTGATATCGGTTTTGAATATTGTTCCTGTCTATATATCTGTCCATACATTTCCCCATCAATTTTCATCTTTTGCAGCTTAAAAAGTAGCAAGTTATCAGTGGACATCTGATTTTTTTTTTTGGCAATTTAGAGGACATTGATAATTGGATGGCATTTTAGATCTATTTCTGCATCCCTTGATCTATATAACTATTCAAGTAACTGTAACCTAGTCAGGTTCAAAAGATAACCAATAGGTGAAACATGCTTTATACAATCCAAAATGATTTGTTTGATGAAAGTCAAATGCAGCATTATAGATGTATGTTGGTCTTTTTCCTTTTTTCATTTCCAAGAAAGTTCTGATGTATATTTCATTTACAAGCTTGGGGTGGAACACTGTAATCTGTAACATGAATGGAACATGAGAGGAAAAAAGACGTGTAGAGAAGCATTTCTATTTCTTATTTCTAGGATAGAAGTATTATATATTATGCCCATGGTTGCCATACTTGGATGGTTGCTGGTGAGTGCTATAGTTTGCGTGATACCTGCTATTATTATGTACCGGCCCCAAAAGTCAGAACTTTTCTGTACAAGAATATTCAGGTTTACATATTGCAAGATTCTATCCAACTGATAACAGACTGGTATATATTTCAAGGAAATAAGCACTATTGATTAGTAAATTAGTAATTATAGGCATAAGCACTATGAACTAGCATATGCATGTTGGGTTTCCGGTTAGCTATCAAATCCAACATGACCGGCGGCGCCAGAATTTTATTTTGGGGGGCACATCATGAAGACAAAAGAAAATATGCAAGTTTAATTAGAAAAAATTCTTATATTAGCTCCAAGTGAATCTTTTTTCCTTCATTACTTTTTTTCTTCTTGTTTGTTCTTTTTCTTGCACTAGTTTTTTACAATATATCTCCAATTTCTTCCTTAAATAGTGGTGGCACTATCATTGGAAAATTTACCAACATTTTACTTGAATCAAATATGTTAAAACCCCTTAAAAGCAGGAATTAGTTACCGCAACAATAAATGTACAGCCTATTAAAATTCCTTAAAACTTGGAATTAGTTAATCAGTCCTGGTGCCACGTTATACCCGCAACAACCTAGTGGTTTTGGCATGTGGTTGTCCCTGTCCTCCACCCACTATGTGGCTTCACCCTTGATTAGCCCTTGACCAATTTTGAGATCATGAAATTCTGAATAGTAATAACTAGATGTCTGTAGGTAGTTATTTAGAACGGCCATTATATCATGAAGTTGTACCCGTGTTGGACACATCGACACATGTAGGACTCTTTTTTAAACGTGTCCTCAATTATATGCTATATTTTTAATTCAAGGCACTTGCTGGATTGAACACAAGGCCTACATTTTTCATGCACTTCTTTGTTCACATTACATGTTTGACTTGTTTATTTATTTTCATTTATATATCATACCATGCTTTAGTGGTAAAAGGTCATCAAAATATTGTCTTGTATAAAACAATGATAATTTTGATATTTATTTATCAAAGTTTGAGACTCTTTTGGTTTCAGTTTCGGCCTTTCTTGTTTACATTGTTTTTGGTAGGTTTCATGATTCCTGGTAGTTACAATTTGAGTTTTAGTTTCAGTAAGTATATGTTGAGATTCATTGAATTTTATATGTAAAAATCAAAAGGTTGAAAGTTAATAAGTTGTAATTTGTGTGCAAAAGTAATATAATTTAATTTTGTTGTGATGTATTTGTAAATGTAAATTGTTTTTGGGCTAAATGTGTAGGAACATATTAATAACTTAATCAGGCTGGGTTCTGGTACTGTATTCTTTCTTAAAACCTGACCAGGACCCGACTCATTGTTAATTGTTTTTCACCCGACCAAACTGGCCAAAACCAACTCATTTTAGAACCCCTCTGTTTATTACCTGACCCACGGATTCACATCACATTCATATTCATATACAGACTCGAATCTAACTCTTTCTAAGCTGACCCCTCCCAATCCACTCTTCTTGAAGGCTAGGTTCTTCAATTAGAAGGAGGCGACAGACACCAAGGTGAAGAAAGTGATGGCGAAGACCATTTATTGCCCGAGTTTTCTATTGGCATCCCTCAAAACTGGTATAAAATGGTTGAAACCAATCTTTTTCGGCCGAAAACCTCAAACCATGGTTTAGATATAAAAAGTGAGATGCATTGAGCTACACCACAGAAAGTTGAATAAGCAAGGATTAGTCCTTTTACAAAGTCATAAATATGTATGATAGGTTGTAATTGTTGTATATTATTGTAGAAATATGTCTGGTGTTTTGTTTGCGTGGACATGTCTATGTATGTATATATTTTTATGTATTCTAATGTCATGTCCTTGTGTCCATGTACCCCAATTCGTAAGGAACTGCCATATCCATGTCTGTGTCCCATGTCCGTGTTTGTGTCCATGCTTCTTAGGCAGGCATGACACTTATTTTATTATAAAATATACGGACAAAGGAATATGATATGTGAACATTTTATATAAAAATCATATTCTGCATCAGTAATTACTTTGTATTCTTCTTAAAGTTTGCTTTACGTAGAAAGAAGGTTAAAGTACCAGTTGTAGAAAAGTTATCAAAGAACAACTAAAGATATTTGCTGCAGTATTGAAGCTTATCTATGAACTGGTAGGCTGGTTCTTAGCATCATAGTGCTGTTTCGGATGGCACCCTGGTATGTCCTAGAAATTACACAATGTCTACATTCGGGTTTGACATGACTTATACTGACAAATGCATAAACCTTTTGAAATTTGTTTCTCCAATCTTTAATATTTCCCAGTGCTCTTTTCAAATGAGATGTAATATTAGTATTAGAAACTGCTACATGTATTTAATTGTAATTCATAACAGTCTCAAGATTTGAGCAATCGATCATAAGAGTTTTACTTGACATCTACTACATGTTTTTTTTTTCACATATGCAAAGGGTCTAAAACCTAAGAGCCCATATGAATAGACATGACCTTTGTCTGATATTCATAATTGCAGCAGGAGGGCAGTGCATCCCCCCCCCCCCCCCACCCCCCCACCAACAACCAAACGCGTACAACAACCCACCACCACCACCACGAACATGGCGCCCCTACACTAACAAAACATAAGAGTGTGGCTTGCATATTCTGTATACTTGACTTTCTGCTCTGGTAACACAGTCTTGTCATTTGTGGAGAAAATGGAAGGTAGCCCTTTATGGACGATCCCAATTCTCAAATCTATCGATGCAAGGACCAGTGGTTTTGTTATTGCCTATTACCTAACCTATTGGATAAACCATGTGAAATCACCTAGAGGGGGGGGGGGGGGTGAATAGGTGATGGCTATATGTAATATGGCAACAATGCGGAATTTAAAAATTCTACTTGACAAATTGCTCAAATTAAAATACTAGCAATAAACACAACAAGTAATGCAAGAAGTAAAGGAGTTGAGTTTAGAGAAAATCCAAGCAAACGCAAACACAAGTATATGTTTCCGAGGTTCGAGCCACGCTCTACGTCGCCGCCTTCACACTTGAAGGATTTCCACTATTGTTGATCCCACCGGATCGCCAATACAAGGACACACTTGTCCTATCACTTGTGATGCCGCAACACCACCCGGAGCACACTAGCTCGCCTTGAGGCCATCCTCTACAACTTCACACAAGAAGAAAATGATCACACTTGATCGAAAATCGCTCACTTAGCACAATCCTATAACCAATATGTAGATGTAGAAATATGGGATTATGTAGTGCAAATATCTAGAGTGAAGTAGAGGTATAGCTTCAAGAGGGTGTATGGAAATTTTTTTGGCTTTGAAGATCTTTTCTCAAATGAAAGGCTTGAAAAGCTTATAAAAAATCTCTTGTCAAATTTTGTCTAAAAATTGTTGTTCCATCAAGTTGAAATGACCCTCTATATATAGGGGTTGAAAAACTGGGTTAAAACAGCAAGAGAGATTCGTTGGGGTGAGATCCCAACAAAATCTGTCAGAAAAATAGAGCTGTTGGAGTCTGTCAGAGTTTCTGACAGAAGCCGGTCGACCGGGCCGGTCGACCGCCAACGGTCATATTTTTGACCGTTGGGGGACTACGGTCGACCGCTCCGGTCGACCCGAACAAACAGAGAGCACTGTAAGTGCCCCGGTCGACCCGAGCGGTCGGCCGACGTACACACATGCACAGCGTGTACGTCGGTCGACCGGCACGGTCGACCGGATCCTGTCAGTTCTGAAAAATCAGAACTTACAGAAACCAGAACTTGGGTCTAAAGGTTTGATCTTTTGGTTTGGGGTTTTGGACTTTGTAAAAATAGGAGTATGACCATATGTCACTACCCTAACATGTTAAAACATTTTGATAAAGTTTCTCTTAGATAAAAACTTGTTTTTCCCAAAAATCGGTTTTTCCAAAACTTAAAGTTTCTAAAACAAATTTCCGAAAACATGTTAGCTATAAAACTAAGTTGGAAATAGAATTTGAAATTGTTTTTGAAGCCATAAATCAAACTAAAGTGTGTGTAAGTGACAATTCCATAAATCTACTTCTAACATCTAGTTTTGACAAAAAGTCTAAAAGAAAAGAAAAAATACAAATCTTGAACTTGACTTGGTCTTTTCTTTGTCTTGATCTTGACTTGGTCTTTTCTTCAAAAACGTGTTCCCGAAGCTTTCTAATGTGCTAGCTTAGGAATGCAAATCTTTATGCGACGTCCAAACTTGTGAGTCTTAATAGTGGAGCCGTCAAATCAACCTGTTTAACCTGAAATACTTTTAAACAAAGTTGTTAAATACATAACTAAATATGGTTTGTTATCATCAAAATATTCAACGGGATATTGGGCTAATGGCCTTTGGGCCAACAATCTCCCCCTTTTTGATGATGACAAAACATATATAGTTATCACAAATATTTTGGGTAGAGACTTCAAATGAAGCTCCTCTTCAACACATGCATATACAAAAATATGCTCAAGCATAAACAGATCTCAAAAAAAATGGTGGGTGATAATTAACAACACATCCACAACATATATATCCATGCTAGATAAAAATACTCATGTCATAAAATAGAAATGAAACACACATGTCCACAAAGCATAACAGAAATACATGTCCAAACAAAAGCAAAACACAAAATATGTCTCTCAACAAATAACTCTCCCCCTTTTTGACATCATCAAATAAGGGGAGGTCACTCTCATCACTTGGCACTAGCAGCATCGTCGTCCTCATCGTCTTCCTCATCTTCCTCGTCCTCAGACGAACTCTCTGCAGCATCCATCTTCTTGTCACTATCGTCTTCCTCCGAAGAAGAAGAAGAAGAAGCTGCCACCTCCTCTGGATCAATGCCGTCAACTTTAGTCCGAGGTGGAGGAACAGATGAACGAGCTCTGGTGGGAATGGAGGGCCAATGGAGGGAAGTGGACGAGCAATGGAAGTGGGATCAGGAACAAGCATGTCGAATTTCGTAAAGAGTGCCTCAAATTGCGTATCCATGAATCTCATGGAGTCAGCAAAATAGGACATATCATTACGAATTCCTTGGATACGTGAGTCCATCACCGCACGAGAATCTGCCTCACACTGGAATCGTGCGTCCATCTCTGCACGAAGCGCTGCATCACGCTGCTCAATCCAAGCCTGGTGTGCCTCGAACTGAGAGCGTACCCCTGAGGAGATAAGAGCCTGAAGGTCTGGAGGTAAAACAGGGGCAGAAGCAGATGATGTCCCTCGGGCCGAAGACCCTGGGGCAGCAGGAGGAACAGGAGGTTGCTCAGGAGCGTGTCGACGCAACTGGGCTTCCATCCTCTTCAAGAGAACTCCGTCAATGTTTATTAGAGGATCATCAGGAGACTCAGATGAGAGATCAAAATTTAGAGCTTTAAGAAGATGTGTAATCAACATGCCATAGGGCAAGCTCCTACCCGACATGCGAATCTGGTCGGATGCCATATGAGAAGCTATGATACGGGGAACATTTATCTTAATGCCTCGCAGAAGGCAATAGATGATCAATGGAATAGGACCCCTAGCATGACTGTACTCACCAGATTTAGGGACAATGTTAAAGAAAATGATTTTGGCAAGGACCTGAGATGTGAGGGTGAATCTACTCACAACTTCATTCCTCACCAAATCAGGGTTATCCCCGTGGATCAAAGTGGATGCGGTGAGCGCAGACTCACCCTCCAGAAACTCAAATCATGAAGGTCATGGGTGTAGACATCAGCTCCAACAGTGGAGAGATGTAGAATGTCAGCAAACTGACCAATGCTAAGGTCAATGTCCCTACCTAGGACTCTAGAAAAGATACGGTTTCCATCAAAAGAGAAATTAGTATAGAAATAGGGAACGAGAGATGTATAGACTTGTTCTTTGATGGTCAAGAAATCATTTAAGGAGTTGTTCTGCAGGATTTGGGGAATGTCCAAGTGTTCAAAATCTTGTATAACGATATATCTCCCCGAATTGATGTTCCTCTTGGAAAGATTAATGAACCGATTTTCAGCAACCTCATTAATGAAAGGTCGTTTGGGCTTGGGGACATATGAAGAGGGTTGAGCAACAGATTTACCCTTTTCAGACCTAGTTCTTTTAGACATTTTTGAATAAAAAGATGATTTTTAGGTCAAAGTGGTTTAGGGCTTGATCTAAGAACTTAGAGACCTAAAATCTTGACAATAGGAAGTAGATCTTAAAGGTAGATGTAAAGAACAGAAGTAAAAATCGGATTTTTACCTGGGAACTGAAGAACAAAACCCTAGAACAGAAAAATCTGAAATACTTCGAATCCAGCGGAGAGGAAGTCCTGAAATCGAAGATCCAGCACTTGAAGATGGAAATAGAAGTGGGTTTTGAAAGGATTTGGAAATGGTTGAGAGATAAGAGATTTAGAGAAAATTTTGAGGAGAGGAGACGTCGGGTTCGTCGGCTGCGAGTGAGAGAGAGAAAAAGTTAAATAAATAGCAGTTTTAGGGCTGAATACGATTAACGGTCGACCGGTCGGTCGACCCAGAAAACCCGAGAGCTCTGAGAGCTACAGCGGTCGACCGGGTCGGTCGACCCAGAAAACCCGAGACCACTGGCAGCAACAGCGGTCGACCGGGTCGGTCGACCGGCTATGCCCAAAAAAAACTGAGAACAGAAAAAAAATTTAAAAGAAAAATTTTATCAAATAAAGTAGAATATATATGTAGGAATACAACAATGTTTTTAAATCTTCATTAGGTTATCAAACAAAAATATTCACACAAGACATTTTATTTAATTTTCAGACAAAAATAAAGTTTTAGAGATGTTGAAGCCGAATACCCGGTGACGGGTTCTGAACTTCATCCTCTTGATTCCTCTAGATATGAGTTGAGGTGCGCAATTGCCATCTCTAAGGTATTTGCTCAAATATGAAATTTTACAAAATTTATTTCTTAGTTTTGAAAATACAATGTGTATATATATAAATAAGCTAGTCTAAGCATGGCATGTGGACATACAATGGACATGGTATAAAAGATATTAAAACATGGCATATACACAAACATGATAGAAATGTAAGTTTACACAAACATATATCAATGAAGCATAAAAGTAACTAACACTCCTATACATGTGTATATATATCACCAAAATTAAAAACTTTTAAATGGAGAGGTTACCAAGCATGGACAATCTCCAAAATAGGTGCCTCCAAGATAGCGATGCAAACGCGATGTGTTCTTTGAGCTTAGTTGCATCCACCACCCGGGCACCGTCTCCCCCTAAGTCTTGGAGGAAGAGGATCCATCTGCATCATCTAAATTTGGTGGGTCTCTTGGTACCCATATCTTTTGGGGTCCTTTAGGATTAGTACCGGGACGAACCCAAACATATTTATTATGCACATTATTTTTAGCAAAATAAAACTTTTCTAAATGGCCTTTGCGGCCACAATGCGTGCAATGAAATTCTACCACTACCATACATGTATGCATGTTTATGTGTGTGTGCATGTTTCAATATCTTTTATACCATGTCCATTGTATGTCCACATGCCATGCCTAGACTAGCTTATTTATATATATACACATTGTATTTTCAAAACTAAGAAATAAATTTTGTAAAATTTCATATTTGAGCAAATACCTTAGAGATGGCAATTGCGCACCTCAACTCATATCTAGAGGAATCAAGAGGATGAAGTTCAGAACCCGTCACCGGGTATTCGGCTTCAACATCTCTAAAACTTTATTTTTGTATGAAAATTAAATACAATGTCTTGTGTGAATATTTTTGTTTGATAACCTAATGAAGATTTAAAAACATTGTTGTATTCCTACATATATATTCTACTTTATTTGATAAAATTTTTCTTTTAAATTTTTTTTCTGTTCTCAGTTTTTTTTGGGCATAGCCGGTCGACCGACCCGGTCGACCGCTGTTGCTGTCAGTGGTCTCGGGTTTTCTGGGTCGACCGACCCGGTCGACCGCTGTAGCTCTCAGAGCTCTCGGGTTTTCTAGGTCGACCGACCGGTCGACCGTTCATCGTATTCAGCCCTAAAACTGCTATTTATTTGACTTTTTCTCTCTCTCTCTCTCTCTCTCACTCGCAGCCGACGAACCCGACGTCTCCTCTCCTCAAAATTTTCTCTAAATCTCTTATCTCTCAACCATTTCCAAATCCTTTCAAAACCCACTTCTATTTCCATCTTCAAGTGCTGGATCTTCGATTTCAGGACTTCCTCTCCGCTGGATTCGAAGTATTTCAGATTTTTCTGTTCTAGGGTTTTGTTCTTCAGTTCCCAGGTAAAAATCTGATTTTTACTTCTGTTCTTTACATCTAGCTTTAAGATCTACTTCCTATTGTCAAGATTTTAGGTCTCTAAGTTCTTATATCAAGCCCTAAACCACTTTGACCTAAAAATCATCTTTTTATCAAAAATGTCTAAAAGAACTAGGTCTGAAAAGGATAAATCTGTTGCTCAACCCTCTTCATATGTCCCCAAGCCCAAACGACCTTTCATTAATGAGGTTGCTGAAAATCGGCTCATTAATCTTTCCAAGAGGAACATCATTCGGGGAGATATGTCGTTATACAAGATTTTGAACACTTGGACATTCCCCAAATCCTGCAGAACAACTCCTTAAATGATTTCTTGACCATCAAAGAACAAGTCTATACATCTCTCGTTCCCTATTTCTATACTAATTTCTCTTTTGATGGAAACCGTATCTTTTCTAGAGTCCTAGGTAGGGACATTGACCTTAGCATTGGTCAGTTTGCTGACATTCTACATCTCTCCACTGTTGGAGCTGATGTCTACACCCATGACCTTCATGATTTTGAGTTTCCGGAGGGTGAGTCTGCGCTCACCGCATCCACTTTGATCCACGGGGATAACAACCCTGGTTTGGTGAGGAATGAAGTTGTGAGTAGATTCACCCTCACATCTCAGGTCCTTGCCAAAATCATTTTCTTTAACATTGTCCCTAAATCTGGTGAGTACAGCCATGCTAGGGGTCCTGTTCCATTGATCATCTATTGCCTTCTGCGAGTTATTAAGATAAATGTTCCCCGTATCATAGCTTCTCATATGGCATCCGACCAGATTCGCATGTCGGGTAGGAGCTTGCCCTATGGCATGTTGATTACACATCTTCTTAAGCTCTAAATTTTGATCTCTCATCTGAGTCTCCTGATGATCCTCTAATAAACATTGACGGAGTTCTCTTGAAGAGGATGGAAGCCCAGTTGCGTCGACACGCTCCTGAGCAACCTCCTGTTCCTCCTGCTGCCCCAGGGTCTTCTTCGGCCCCAGGGACATCATCTGCTTCTGCCCCTGTTTTACCTCCAGACCTTCAGGCTCTTATCTCCTCAGGGGTACGCTCTCAGTTCGAGGCACACCAGGCTTGGATTGAGCAGCGTGATGCAGCGCTTCGTGCAGAGATGGACGCACGATTGCAGCGCGAGGCAGATTCTCGTGCGGTGATGGACTCACGTATCCAAGGAATTCGTAATGATATGTCCTATTTTGCTGACTCCATGAGATTCATGGATACGCAATTTGAGGCACTCTTTACGAAATTCGACATGCTTGTTCCTGATCCCACTTCCATTGCTCGTCCACTTCCCTCCATTGGCCCTCCATTTCCCACCAGAGCTCGTTCATCTTTCCTCCACCTCGGACTAAAGTTGACGGCATTGATCCAGAGGAGGTGGCAGCTTCTTCTTCTTCTTCGGAGGAAGACGATGATGGTGACAAGAAGATGGATGCTGCAGAGATGACAAGAAGATGGATGCTGCAGAGAGTTCGTCTGAGGACGAGGAAGATGAGGAAGACGATGAGGACGACGATGCTGCTAGTGCCAAGTGATGAGAGTGACCTCCCCTTATTTGATGATGTCAAAAAGGGGGAGAGTTATTTGTTGAGAGACATATTTTGTGTTTTGCTTTTGTTTGGACATGTATTTCTGTTATGCTTTGTGGACATGTGTGTTTCATTTCTATTTTATGACATGAGTATTTTATCTAGCATGGATATATATGTTGTGGATGTGTTGTGAATTATCACCCACCATTTTTTTTGAGATCTGTCTATGCTTGAGCATATTTTTGTATATGCATGTGTTGAGGGGAGCTTCATTTGAAGTCTCTACTCAAAATATTTGTGATAACTATATATGTTTTGTCATCATCAAAATATTCAACGGGATATTGGGCTAATGGCCTTTGGGCCAACACCATGTAATTTGGATGATGGATATGCATATAATTTGGATGCACAACTAAAGGATTGGACGACTATTGAAATACTATTCTTATCTCTATTTCATTAATTCTATTCTCCATATTTCATCACTATCTAACTATTCTACAATTATTGGTTGTCTCTTCTCATACCATAGCTCTATACTTTTTTCTATTCGTCTTCTCTCTATATATAGTATTTTTGCATTTTCTTCTCTCTATGATTTATAACATTCTCAGTATATTTATGTTCCTCTCCCTGTTTGCATCCCTTTCACATATTTATGTTGCTGTTCTTATTTGCATGTGTTTTATTATGTTAAAGTTAAATGTGCAATATTTTGCTCATACTGCCCTTTCACATGAATTTTGTTAAAAGACTAAAATTTATGCATCCTTTATCCATGCTAGCTGCATTATCATGCATGAATCTCAATTGTCAAGAAATCGAGTCTTTATAGACACTTAAAATATCACCCTGCATGTAGTTGCATTGCCAATATGTCATTTTAATATCTGATTGCTGAATGCTCATGGTGTTCAATTTAATAGGTGTGATATCTAAAACATAATACATAGTTTTATTTTTGGCCTCAACTTGTTTGCACTTTTCCTCCAGTGCGTTTTTCTTTTATAATTGTTTGTGGTTTAGTTAGAGTTGGTGAGGGATATTACTATGTGAAGTACTTCAATAACTTGTTTATTTATTGTGATAGTGCGGTGCCATCTGCCGTCTTTTGTCAGCCACCGATTGGCCAAGTTGGTCTTAGTGAGGAGCAGGTGACTCCAAATATATTATTTACCCCATATATTAAATGTGTATATATATTTTAAATATTTTGAGACTGTGCAGGCTATTCAAGAATATGGGGACGTTGATATCTACACGTCTAACTTTAGGCCTCTCAAGGCTACTGTATCCAGGTTACCTGATCGAGTGTTTATGAAAATCATTGTATGTGCAAGAACAGACAAAGTTTTAGGGGTGCACATGTGTGGTGACGACTCTCCAGAGATTATACAGGTTTACTGTCTTGGGTGGAATATTTCTTTTGTTATTTATTCCTGACCTGTAACCCAATTGATAAATGTTTCATTTCTTTCAGGGAATTGCTATACCTGTTAAGGCTGGATTAACAAAGGCAGATTTTGATGCTACAGTTGGTGTTCACCCTACATCTGCTGAGGAACTTGTCACAATGAGGTCTCCAACTCGGAAAATTAGGAGCGAATCATCAGCTGAGGTTTGTGCGCTTAAGGAATATTGTACTCAATATAATTTCAATATGTCTTTCTAGTTTGTTGTTGATTATTACAATATTACTATGATTATTTTTGATAATTTTGATCATAAGACTCCTGATTGGCATATAACCATTGTTCAAAGTCTCGGTCTCGGCCGACACCGAGACGGATCGGTCTCGGCGACTCGGATCGGACTCGGACGATACGCGCAAAACGCTACATAGAACGCCAAAAAAATTATGAAAAATTCATGACAAATCATAAAAAAAATGTAGATATCAAAATTCATGTATCACATATTCAAAACATATCACCTAGCACTCAAAACATAACGTGAAAGTATAAATACAAGCGTCGTCGGTAGAAAAATATCAAAATACATGCATAATATAGTAAATTGCATAAAATAATTCATAAGTACGTGCTAATATAGTCATTTCCACATTGAATTACGAGGAGACAAAAAATCATCATTATCGTCATCCCTGCTATAAGTATAGAAACCAGGCATATAGTTTCCATAAGGATAATAATATGTTTGTGGGTGAGATCCTGTAGGCTGAGATGATTGGCCAGAGAATCCACTATCAGAGTAATATGGCGGTAGGGGTTGTGCAATATCAGCTCCATGGTGATAATACCCAAAACCTCGATATTCAATGCTGCTAGTAGAATATTCACCAGTGCTAGAATAATCAGTTCCAGAATATTGGCCAGATGTCAAACCCAACCCCTGTAAATGGCCTTCAAGACTACGATGACCATATGAGTAGTTATCATGTCCACTCGAATAATCATCGCTAGAACTGAATTCGACCAACCGATCCAAATGCCTACGCTGTTGCGAAATCCCCGCCCGGCCTCCATGATCTGTATCTTGTGTGGCATAATATTCTGAATCCCATGTTAAAGCATCATCTCGTTGGCTTCCACTAACACCATGAGTCTCTTCACCATTACCACCATCACCACCATCACCGTCACCACCATCACCGCCACCACCATCACGGCCATCATCATCACCGCTGTCATCATCACCGCCATCACCATCATCACCGTCATCACCGCCACTTTCGTCAGTACGACGAATATCTTCATCTAACCAACCTAAGTCATCTGGTGGTAACATTGGCTGTTCTCCCTCACGAATCCACTCATCCAAAATATCATCATCATTGAAAATATTGTTCAGATTAATTGGGTTGTAATAATCATCAGTGTCGCTTTTGCATGTCAAGTTTCTTACTCGCAACCGCATATTGTAATGCACGAATACTAGTTTATGCAACTTTTTCATTGCCAATCGGTTGCGCAATTTTGTATGAATTAGCGACCACGTGCTCCAATTTCTTTCACAACCCGATGAAGAACATGTTTGGCTTAAGACTTTGATGGCAATTTTCTGCAGATTGGGAGCTTCTTCGCCATAATTAATCCACCAATCAGCTGGAAGAGATTGTTGCACTGCTCTTCTAGTTAGTGAGCTTTCAAATTCTCCAACTCCATCCACAAATAATTTTATCTGTGAGAATACACATCACAAGTGTTAATATTTGCATAACATTATATCGATGAAATAAATAAATTATTATTACCTCATTAATAGTTCTTGCTTGTTTATTCAAATCTGCCTCCAATCTTTTAATGACCCCCTTTAATCCATATCTCACTTCTGGATGTGTAGAAAAGTTTTTTAAATATTGGAGTGCTAGATTTAAAAATATGCTGCAATAATGTAAACACATGATTGTTATGATATGACAGTTTCAATTTCTAGTCAACAAATATGATTTCTAGGCAAATGAATTACCAGCAGCATGCAAGTGTATGCAATTGTCCCTCCCATCTTCTATCAATGATATCCCAGTACTTCCAGTTCTTATTTGATGCCTTTATAGCCAATTTTGCTCTATCCATAGCTTCATATATAATAGATAGTGTAGGTTTCTTGTCCTGGTCCACTATCTTCAAGACTCTAACAAGAGGATCCATAATGTTTTGGACCTTTCTTGCCTTCTTTCAAAACCGTTCAGTCAGAATGAGATTAGAAACCTTATCTCGCACACTTCTTCTACTCCTTTCCTTGTTGAATTCACGACATTCGGTAGTCGTATACATTCTTTTCAAATCTTGCTCATAGCGAATAAGGCTTTCAATAGAAATAAACTCGGTGGCAAACCATGTTATACCTGGTCTCAACAAATCTCTATCTTTGGTAAATAGCTTCATTAAATTCACCACTTTGAGGCTATTGTAAATGAATGATGTGATCATCTTAGCATCATCCAATGTCTCCTTAATTGATTTCAAAGAGCTAATATCTTCAAGCATCAAATCAATGCAATGTGCTGCACAGGGAGACCAAAACAAATGTTTTCTCTTCTCCATCAACATGTGACCGACCAGCTGCTTTGAAACTTACCTCATTATCTGTTACAAACTGTACGATATTTTCTTCACCAACTTCATCAATAACTTTATCCATTAGCGAGAATATATACTCAACAGTCTTCGAGATATTAGTGGTATCAACAGAAGTATGGTAGATCATGCTTCTATCACAATAAATCATGAAATTAACAATAGACTTTCTATTATCAGAACTCCATCCATCACACATGATCGTGCAACCATACTGCGGTCATTTTGTTTTTATTGAAGCAATATATACTTCAATTTCTTTCATTTCCTCTAAATATAGATTGCCAATCTGGTACCCTGTAGGGCCTTTTACACCTGGGCCTGCCTCCGCAATAGTATTAATCATGGCTTGATAGTAAGGACCACTATCAGCTGCATTGAATGGTATTGCATTGTAGTGAAAGAACTTCGCCACGGATTTCCCAATCTTTTTCATATTCTCAGTTGAGAACATGCTTTTGATTGATTTCTGTTTTGTTGGGAACATGTAAGGATCAATACCATGAGCTGGAATTTCAGCTTCTCTCATAGTCATACTCCGACGCAATCCATGGTTACTCCCTGATCTTGAAGGCTGCGAACTACTGCCAACAATATCAACTCCTTCTGCCGATCTCCAAGCCATTTCACGACTTTCTTTCATAGCTTGTTTTAGTTGTCTTCTTTCAACTCCTTCTAAACCACCAACTTCAATTTCATTATCAGAATCTTCTTCGGTCACATCATAAAAATCTTCCTCACTTAAAGATCTCATAAGTCGCTCTTTTTTGGATTTTATGGCCGCTCTTTCTTTGCTACCTTCAGAAAGATGTCGTCTTATTATATGAGATACCTCTTTTGATACTCGCAAGCATCCTTTCACCTGACCGGGTACATGTGCTATATGCTGCTTCAATCTAGTGATACCACCATGGACTTGTTTCCCACAATAATTACACTTCACAAGTTTTCTACTTCCACCAACAGGGGTATCATGTTCCCATCCAATATCGCGTTGCTTTGAAGCCATACTGAAATTTAAAAAAATTATCTGTTAAATTAAATTAAAACTAAAATTAATTAAATTAAAACAACATTAAATTAAACTCAATTAAATGAAACTAAATTAAATTAAACTAAACTAGTTTATACTAGATTAAGCAACACTAACTTAATTACCTAACTTCAATAAAATTATTAAATTACCTAACTTAATTACAAAACTTTATTAAATTAAATTAACCTAAATTAAGTTAACTAAACTAATTTAAATTAAATTAAACTCAATTAAATGAAACTAAATTAAATTAAACTAAACTAGTTTATACTAGATTAACCTATACTAACTTAATTACCTAACTTCAATAAAATTATTAAATTACCTAACTTAATTATAATTACAAAATTTTATTAAATTAAATTGACTTAAATTAACTTTAACTAAACTAAACTAAATTAAATTACATTAAACGCAAATTAATTAACTGAGAGAGAGAGGAACAGAGAGAGAGACGGAGACAGAGGAGAGAGACGGGGAGAGAGGGACAGAGAGAGACAGAGAGAGGGAGAGGGGGAGAGACACTGAGAGGGAGAGGGAGAGGGGGAGAGAGTCCGACAGAGAGAGAGGGAGAGAGAGTCCGACAGAGAGAGAGAGATACAGAGGGGGGGAGAGAGAGATACAGAGGGAAAGAAAGACGGAGACAGAGGGAGAGAAAGACGGACTGAGAGGGAGAGGGAGAGAGTCCGACAGAGAGAGAGACAGAGACAGAGAGAGACGGAGAGAGAGAGACTGAGAGGGAGAGAGAGACAGAGAGAAGAGACGGAGAGAGAGAGACTGAGAGGGAGAGAGAGACAGAGAGAGAGCCGCTGCGGGAGAGAGAGACGGAGAAAGAGAGGGGGAGAGAGGCACAGAGAGAGGAGAAGGGGGGAGAGAGACTGAGAGGGAGAGAGGGATAATTACCTGCAAGACGGCGACGCGACGGCGACGGCGAGGGCGACGCGGGGAGACGGCGAGGGCGAAAGGGGCAACGAGCCCGAGAGAGAGAGATTTGATCTCTCTCTCTCTCCCTCAACGCCTTTAATCGATGGGTCACGGGCGCCGAGTCGACCCGGATCGGGTTCGACTCGGACCCGATCCGGGTCGACTCGGCGACCTTCGGTCGACTCGGGCCTCCGAGTCATATCGGAGGTGGCCGAGTCGGATACGACTCGGCCGAGTCATATCCGACTCGGCCGATACTTCGATCTGTGCATATAACATTCGAGTATATCAGTAATTCTTTTCCTGAACCTATTTTAGATTCTTCTAATTCCTTTTCCTTTTTTCCCCATGCTAGAAAAGTCTGATGAGATCAGGTTAGCAGTCTTAACACTTCAGTGTCACATCTAGCAGTGGTTAATACATGTTGTTAAGGGCTTCACACCTTTATCCATGCCATATAACAAAGCTGGCTTAATAGCAATCCGATAAAACTTTCCCTTCAGCCATAACGGGATATTACAGTCACATAAAACTCCTGTTGCTCTCCTCCATTTCAATTAGACGGCTTGGATTTTATGGTTGACATCATTATTGATCTCCCCATCTTTTTGGATAATAGAACCCAAGTCCTTTAAATGACTGCTCATCGATATCTCTTGCCCGTCTATTGTCATAATATACTATAATCTCGGGTCCTCATTTACATTAGGATGAGAGCTAATATTGTTTTAAAGATAGCTTCAAATGTGCCTCGACCCATTATTTTGTTATTTTTTGTGATTTCGCAAGTTACTCCAATAATTTATGTTAATCCAACAATCTTGACATTGTGTTCTTATTATCAGCTTTTTTACTTCATATTTAAACTGCAGGCCCTATTTCTATTATATTACATCCTTGTACTCGCACATCTTCTTTAGCATCTCCTCATTTTATCAATCCTGCTTTCTTTCTAATATGTATCATGTAAAACCTATCTTGAGATTTTGTTGTATCTTAGAATCGAGATGAAACAATGGTTTTCATATGTCATGTTTGATATTCTGTCTTGCTGTGCATCATTTCTCGTAATTCTTCTTCCCAAAAGTACTTTGAATACTGTAATGAGGTATATTTTCTGCTTTGTTATTTTTCAAAAAAAACATCATTAATTAAAGTTAATGACTCATTTAATGCTCCACACCCTCCATTGCTTTCTTTGAATGCTGATATTTCAACAGGTAACGGAAAATTTACATTCTAAGAGCGTCTTGTAAAGATGCACATTTTAAAATTATTTTACGAACATTAAACTTTCAGTATAAGTTTTAGAAGTGCTAGAATTTAACTTTACCAAATTCATGTTCATGGCCCTATTGGAAGTAAAGGTTCTTTTTATCAGTTGTTTAAAGCCATATGACATACTGATACAAATTGGAACATCATTAACTGACAAGAAAGTTATTGAAAAGTAGGATATGTTACAGGAGGAAAACAGTGATGTATAATTTATTTTATGTATAATTCATTATATCTAAATCTTGTTCTTTTATAATATCTTTAACAGGGGTACCAAAAATTTATCTGGTTCAAACTTTTACTCAATGAACTGCGACTTGCACAAAAAGAAAATATTCCTCAAAAAAGCGACAACAAATTTCACAAGTTAAGAATCCAAACTTGTCAACAAATTCTGCCAGTCATAGGAAAGGGCATATAAGGCTTCAAAACAACCCGTCCATTATTCATTAAGAAATGTTTAGGTGATGTTCCTGTGCACATTCCTCAGATAACCACTCATTTCTTCTTTTCCGAAAGAATGCCAGTACTTGCTAGATGTACTTTATATGTATTTGGGAATTTTGGTCCTGTATTGGCGTCCTATTGAATACCATATAAAATCCGAGGTGGTGTTTGGAGTATCTGTGGTTCATTATTTGTAAGAAAGTTAGCACCAGTAGTTATTACTGGAGTCGTGCTGTTTTCACTTGTCAGTAAAGAGTTGGTTTTGGTTTGATTAAGTTGGTTAAACTTAGCTTGTTGGACAATTTTATTCAGTTTGGACCAAGTGTAGTGATGTGTAGTCAACTCGGGTTATTAGGGAGCTGATTGCTTATCACATCTTAATAAACTCAACCAACAACAACTAAGCCATTTGTCCCAAGTATTTGGGGTAGGTTACATGAACCAAAAGAGAATTATGTCGGATCGGGCACATGGATTAGCTTTCTCCACTCATTCCTATCGAGCGATATGCCTTCACTAAGACCTTTAGCCTCTATATCTTGTCGCATTACATCCGTCTATGTTTTCTTCAGTCTCCTCTGCGCTCTTTTAACTTGACCTAATTTGATACGCTCCACTCGCTGGATTGACGCATCTGTAGGTCTATGTTGCATATGACCAAACCATCATAGGCGGTTTTCTCTCATCTTCTTTTCTATAGAGGTCACGCCTATTTTAGTACGAATATCCTCATTTCTCACCTTATCTCTCCTCGTGTTACCACACATCCAACGAAGCATGCACATCTCTGCTACACTCATCTTCTGGGCATGATATCTCTTTATAGCCCAACATTCTGTGTCATATAACAAAGCTGGCGTAATAGTAGTCCGATAAAGTTTTCCCTTCAGCCATAACGGAATATTACGATCACATAAAACTCATGTTGCGCTCCTCCATTTCAACCAGCCGGCTTGGATCTTATGATTGACATCACAGTAATCTTCTCATCCTTTTGGATAATAGAACCCAAGTACTTAAAATGACTACTCATCAGTATTTTTTGACCATCTAGTTATCATAATACTATAATCTCAGATTCTCTGTTTACTGAATGTACACTCTGTATACTCTGTTTTGGTCATACTTAATTTAAAACTTCGAGATTCTAGAGTTTGCCTTCATAATTTCAATTTTGCATTTACCCCAGCTCTCGTTTCATCGACTAGGACAATATCATCAACAAATAGCATACACCACGGTATCTCATCCTGAATAGCTTTTATAAGTTCATCCATCACTATGACAAATAAGAATGGACTCAATGCAGATCCTTGATGCAATCTAATTGTGATAGAATAATTACTTGTTATGCCTCCACAAGTTCTGACATTTGCCACTATTCCATTGTACATGTTCCTGATTATGTCAATATATTTGATGAGGACCCCCTTTTTCATCAATGTCCACCATAATACCTCTCTTGGCACCTTATCATAAACTTCTAAATCAATAAAAATATATGCAAATTTCTCTTCCTCTCTCGAAAACGCTCTATAAGTTGACGAAGCAAATGAATAGCCTCTGTCGTCGATCGCCCTTGCATGAACCCAAACTTGTTCTCTGATATTTTAACATTCTTCCTTAATCTGTGTTCAATTACCCTTTCCAAAAGCTTCATGGTGTGACACATGAGTTTTATTCCACGATAGTTTGAACAACTCTGGATATCACTTTTGTTCTTATAGAGAGGTACTAGGGTACTCTTCCTCCACTCATTTGGCATCTTTTTAGTTAGCCAGATCTTGTTAAAGAGGTTTGTCAGCCATCTCACGCCCACCTCTCCTAAGCATTTTCATACCTCAATTAGAATTCCATCCGGGCCAACAGCTTTCCTTGACTTCATCCTCTTCAAGGTCTCTTTAACTTCAGATACGTTAATTCTGCGCATATAATTACGGTTCATATCTTGGCACTGAATTGTAAGTGTCATTCAAATCTTGAGTAGAACTACCGTTGAACAATTTGTCAAAATACTCTTTTTATCTTTCTTTGATTTCTTCATCTCGAACTAAAACTTTCTGATCCTCATCTTTGACACACCTCACAGTACATAAGTCTCTAGTCTTTTTTTTTCCTTATTTGAGCAATTCTACATATATTCTTTTCAACCTCTTTGGTATTCAACTTCTCATACACTTCTTTGGACACTTTAGCTCTTGCATTCTGAACAGCTTTCTTAGCCTTCTTCTAGGCTATCTTATACCTCTCAAAACTCACTCCATCACAATTTTTCTTCAAATCTTTGTAAGAGTTTCGTTTGATCTTAATAAACTCACTTAGGCCTTAAGTAATACCTTTCTAGTGGAGCAGGCCAGACCTCAACTCCCCTTGCTTCATCGAAACCCAAAGGGGTCAACAAGACTCTTGGGGTCGACGAGACTGCCGATTGCAGCTTCAAGATTATCCAGCCTCCTGACCCTGGGGTAACATCTTCTCACGATTTCAACTCAACCTTAGCATATCCTGACGAGGCTTGTTTGACATTTTAAAACAGTGCTTCTTCATGTTGAGTTTGTTTCTAAGCAGAGTTCGTGTCCAACTCTTAAGCTG
Source organism: Agave tequilana (assembly GCA_038442645.1). Classification (NCBI taxonomy): domain Eukaryota; kingdom Viridiplantae; phylum Streptophyta; class Magnoliopsida; order Asparagales; family Asparagaceae; genus Agave; species Agave tequilana. Next base: position 105,721 of record JAVJIF010006517.1, read on the forward strand.
CATTCGAGTTTCTTCCACCTGCTCGCTTTTCTTTACTACTGGAAAGCTAGCTACAAATATGTTAAGCTCCTCTATTTTTGTTGGAACATCCAGGCTAACCAATCTATATCTTCCGAAGTCTGGTGGTCTTCCTGCACTTGAGGACTTTGATCTTTGAGCGCTCAATCTAAGTGTTCATAGTGACCATGCTTTGTAACCGTTACTGCTTTTGTGGGCTGGTGTTCTACAAAAAGACTTCGGGTCAATAATGTTTTCCGTTGCTCCACACCTTTGGCAACAAGACTGGTGTCTGTTATACCAATTAATAGCATTTCTGTAATTTAAGGACCAGTTGATAGCAACAAGATTTAGCTCTAAATCGTTCCAGGCTAGATGACCAAACCATTTATAATCCCTCTTTGAATAAATATGCTAGCATCTGATTTTCATGCCAGTGAGACTAGTTCTAAAGGATAGGTCTATGTTGCATAGATACGTTGGTTAAGGTGCCATACCTTAATCCGATACTTGTCGATTATTTGACTTATCAAAAAAATTATGGCAAGTCCTAGACGTATTGGAGGTGTATCAGAGGCAAGGAAGTTAAAGATTCTAATGCAACTATGGTTTCATAACTTCATTTGAATTTACATATGCATTTATGTTATTCGTCCATCATTTTAATATAAAATTATTGATTTTTTAGGTAATTATTGATGTATATAACTTGAAAATATATTATAATATCTGAATCATTAACTTATTATGCTTCTTAACCGTTGTATTGTTGCAAATTCATGTTCTAGACAACATTAATCCACACATAATTTTATTATCATTGTATCCCGGCATACCCAAATCCTGAATTTTTAAGACTTTGTCGTATCCGCGTAACCATATCATGTCATAGCCGTGTCTCATAGCTGTAGTAATGCAAATGCAACATAGGGATGGGAATTCTTCTCGACATTTCTTTACACAAATAGTTAGTAACCTGACAGTCTAAGAGTCTATACAATTGGAAACTTCCTCGGAATCCCATAGGTTTGATGAGTAGTACTTGAAGGTGTATTCATTTGCTTTGCCTACAAGCGTAAAGTTTTATTTTTCAAAAGCTAATAAGCTTATATATATCAAGAAGCCTGAAATGCCTTTCTAATCTCTGATTTTGCTGTGAAAGCTTTCTTTAAAATAACCCATGTGGCTGTTGCAGGCAATCCGGTGAGAGCTTTGTACTGGAGATTTCATATGAAGGGAGCTATGTGGGTAAACAGCCACAATTCTGGCTTTCTTGATGTTGAGTTCCGAGTGTTCGTATTTATCTTCGTTTCTGCTGAGGTTACAGATGCACATACATTGTCTCTCAAGGAGATATACGGGGACGAAGACTTCTGACCCACATCTTTGTTATTGTCTCAGTCAGCCATTAACAATTTTAATGGCGATACAGCGGAGAAACTTGTTGTATGATTATTTTTCAGGGTGTTGGGCGATCACTGATCAGGGAGGCTAAGTTAGTGTTAATGTATCATTCTGTCTATAATTTTTGGCACTGTTACTAAATGACTTTCATTTTAGTGGCCTTGTGATTTTAGCAAGTCATCTAATGAATTACTCTTTCTAACTGGTGTGAATTGTTTTGGCATAAATATGACTAGGGTATGATATGGGTAGTCTAGGGGTAGTGTTGATTGCTATGGTTGAAATGTGTGTGTGTGTGTGTGTGTGTTAAATATGAATGAATGTACGCAAATATGAGGTATGATATGGGTAGTTCAAGGGGGGGAGTGAGTTCTTCTCTGTACGCATTGATCTTGAAAAGTGTGGATATTTGATCACTCTTTTATGTTAGGATTATGATATCTGCCTGTCATGATTCGGATGAATTCTGCTGAGAGTACGGGCTCTCAGTATGAGTTGTCAGGTATAGGACGTTAGAGTAAGGGAACGATTAAAATATCAGTTATATCCCTCGATGTTTGTAGTTTGGCACGTTGTCACGAGGATACCCTCAAATCAGTGTGTAATTGAGCTAGGGTTTTAGGGATGTGAGGTGAGTGAGGGAGGAATAGATCTCGCGAGCCTACATTGTCAATGGAGATCTAACAACCTCATCGGGACTACAACGGAGGGAAAGAGAGAAGACGGTGTTATCCAAAACCCTAAAACCGACAGGAAAGTTGGGGTTTTGGAATGTGAATGGTTAACATAAACATAATTTGTTACTACAAGGTAAACAATGAGCCAATTTAACCTTGGGATGAGGGCATTATAAATACATGATATTGTTCTAAATCTATTACTCTTATATTGTCACACACTTTATCTCTTAGTTACTACTTGCCATACTAAAATTTCTCAATTTACAATATTTTCTTCTTCTCAATTTGACAAAACAAGTGTCTCACTCTTTCTCGTCTCTTATAGTTTTCCATTTATTTCGAAACTAGTCTCGTTCTCTAGTATCTCTCTCTTACTTCATTCCTAGACGCGATTTCTCTCCCGAACTCCAACATTATTGAAACAACTAACTATAAATTGAACATTCATCCTTAACCCACACTTGTTTAGCATTCTGAATGAAAAAAGGGATGGAATTGGGAAGAAATAAGACTCAAAGTTATATTCCTTTTCATGTTTGGCATGTATAAAGTTTACGAATTTGAAATTAGAGAAAAACAATTTTTAGATCCTGATTTTTGTGATTTCTGTTAGGGAATAGAAGGCATATTTTAAAAATCCTTTTTTGGATTTTAATTTGAAAAATAGATCTCCCCATAATTTGAGAAACAGACCTCTTTGTTGCCACATAGGGGCCACATAGGCGAGCAGGCAACCGCTCTGCTATAAGAGTATTTCAGATATCCATTTTGCACTTACTTGATGAATGTATAAAAAGTATTCAAAATACATAATTTTATTTTTAGTTACTTGAGATAATGTAGATCAACTTCAACGGAGTGAATCTTGCATTCAAATGTTGTAGGGTTGTATTTGAGTGAGAAGGATTCAGTCTCGAATCTTTCCGGATTGACACAAGTATATATCTCTCTCTCTCTCTCTCTCTCTCTCTCTCTCTCTCTCTATATATATATATATATATATATATATATATATATATATATATATATATGTGTGTGTGTGTGTGGTGTGTGTGTGTGTGTGTGTGTGTGTGTGTGTGTGTGTGTGTGTGTGTGTGTGATCTAGGTCTGTTTCAATAACTGGCCTAGGCGGTACGACTGATGTAAGTGACCAATTTTCTGGAAAGTTTATTTCCTCCCATTTTATGATTCTAATAGTTGCTATATTGGAAGACAACAATTTGTTTCTACCAGTGTAGTCTTACTTAGTTTAGTAATATATCTAGTTTTATGAGCTAGCGTATTAAGGACTTTAAAATGAACTCTATATATTATTGCAATTGTTTCAGATCCAGGAAGAAATTTATATCTATGGGTCTTAAGATTTAGAGATGCAAATTCCAAAATGTTTGGATCTATTAATGATAAGTTTAAATTAGGATAAACATTAATGTAGACTGGTCCATATGCATCATTCCCATAAGGGACTGAACTCAATCAAGACATCTTATATCTTGCAGAGATGTCAATAAGGATGCATTTAATCCTTGAAGAGTTAGATGTTTAAATGTAATTTGTATTAAACCTATATGAATAAAATTATATTTATTTATATAAGAAGATAAATCATCTTCTGATAGGAATCTTATTGATTGCTCACTATTATCAACTTGAATAGTTTTTTTCATAGTTTTAATTGTTATAAAAGATTTAAAATCAAACATATCTATCTAATAGATTTCTTTAGATGGAACTTTAGGAATTGTTCATTTATCTAATTCTTCTGAATTGAGAAGGATATTCTACCAATTAGCATAAGGGTTCTAGTATTAATAAAACTTGAGCTGAATCCTATTGGGTCCATAACTTTCAAATAAGAATGTAGATGAATACCCTGTGAAGGGTTCTGAACCGCTCCTAAAGATTCCTCTAGATTAAGAGTTGAGGCGAGCAATTGCTTTCTTAATTAGAAAGTATGGTTCAAAGAGGGTGTAAACACAGATAATTACTATCATGTCTTCTATTATGTGGATACTTATTTATTCAGTTTATTTTTACGTTAGACTAAGTTTAAATTACTGAACTTATTGCTAGTCTGTAAAATCTAGCAAAATTGTCAACGATTTACAAGTAATACGCCATCTCGGCAACAACCTAATATGACTTACAAGGTGTCATCCCACTAGATGGCAGCCAGATCTAGCAATACTAGATAATATAACCCTAATTTAACATAAAAGTAAACTAAAACAAGTAGATATCTATATGGTAGAATACATAATAGTTACCTTTACTTTACCTGTATAGCCATTGTGACTCTGATATCAAAGGGGGTGGAAGCACCATTTATAATGTTCTTCTAGAACATTAAGCTTTTTAAGCTCTCTATTTATATATCTTTCAATAAACCATTATGAAACGAATTTTATTTTTTGATTTTTATTAAGAAATGCATAATATTTATCTTTATATAATATCTTTTACTCACTGAGTAATTATTCTCAAACCATTCTTTAAAATTTTATTATCATTGAATTTCTCATTGAGGAATTTTCTCAACGCACTTCCTGGTGTATAATCCATAGATCACAAATAAAATTTCATGTCTGATTTTGTTGAAGAATCCATATTAGGTTTCTCATAAATTGGATGAGCTATTAAATAACAGACATTTTTATTCTTTGAACTTCTAATTCTGGTTCAGATATTCTTCTGCTGGTAGAGCTAAATATAGATTTCCTAGCGGTTTGATATTCATTTGAATTTCTTGAAGTAGATATTCTAGCAATTTGCTTATGATTAAATTTTACTTCACTTCTCCATCATCAGTCTGAACTATATGAGTGTGTGTAGAGAGAGATAGACTTGTGTCATTCTGGAAGGATTCGAGGCTGAATCCTTCTCACTCAAATACAACCCTACAATATCCGAATACAATACCTATTCCATTGAAGTTGAGCTATATTATTTCAAGTAACTAAAAATAAAAAATCATATATTTTGAATATTTTTTCCCCATCCATCAAATAGGCGCAAAATGGACGGTTGAAATAGTGAGTTAGTTAGTTTATCAATGTAGAATATTTGAAATCTAACAGAAATTGGTATTTGAGGGTTTTTAAGTGTTTATATCATGATGAAATGGTCGGATCGAGAATTTGTATGTCTAAAAACGTAAATCTAAGCAATATGCTATTTTCGGCAGTTCATTTTGTGCCTATTTGATGAATGAGAAAAAGTATTCAAAATACATGATTTTTGAATTTTAAGTTACTTGAAATAATATAGTTCAACTTCAACGGAGTGGATCTTATATTCGGATGTCGTAGGGTTAGATTTGAGTGGAAAGGATTAGGCCTCGAATCCTTCTGGAATGACACAAGTCTATCTCTCTACATATACATACATACACACACATACACGCGCGCGCGCACACACACACGCACATATAGAACGTGAAAAAAGCTGGCAATTTTTTCCTATGTCACACCCAAAACTCGACTTTCCCACCAAAATTTCAAGATCTAAACTATTTAAACTAATTTTCATGTTATGAAATGTATATAGATGAAAAATTCACGAGTTTAAACATCTCTTACTTATGCATAAGTGATTGTAAATTTAACGAGTTTTCTACAATAGAACAAATTCAACCATTAGATTCATGAACAACCAAGGTCCAAATCACATGATTTCATACACTTATGCTTTAGACAACGAAGATCCTAATGTACGAGTGAATCTTGAAATTTTGATAGGAAAGAATTTTCCTCCTATGCCAGTTGTTTTTGTTCTTATATGTGTGTGTGTGTGTGTGTGTGTGTGTATGTATGTATGTGTGTATGTGTGTATACATATATGTATATGTACGTATACATATATATATATATATATATATATATATATATATATATATATATATATATATATATATATATATACATATATATATATGGGGTTGATGTACCTCAGCCGACGGTTGAGAGAGTTTCTCAGCCGGCGGTGACGTGGCTGAATATATGCCACACATCGGTCGCAGAGTGTAGGGGCCAAAAAATCAAAAAATCCCGCCCAAAGAATCGTGAATCAAATTGACGAAAATACCCCTTTTTTACTTCTAAACTAGCAAAAACTCATCCACAACCAAAATTTACCTAAAAAATTTGTAATTTACAGAGAATTTTCAGTTGAATATATCTACAGTTATAAAATTCCTAATTCTACTATATCAAAAATATAATAGAAAAAATTTGGATCAAGATAATGTGAAATAAACAGCAGCAGTGAAAAGTAAAAATATGCTTGAAACATAAAAAAACTGTTGTTTTTTATTTAATTTTTTTATTATTTTATTTCGTGTTATTTTCAACTCATATAAGTTTAATAAAAGAAACTGAAATGAATAGAAAAATGAAATTTAATGTGGGGCAACCGTATATTGATTTTTCTATTACAAATGTACAGTGTAAAAAAATAATAAAATACAATGGTTAATTATTTCGCATTCCTTATCCACAAAAAATTCATAACAGACGAAACATGATATCGTTCAGCACATTTTGACCGTTTTACAAAGTCTGCGATCATAGTCGCAGTCATAGTATAATAAAACTTTCGAACATTGCGACCATGGTCGCAGACATAATATAATATAACTTTCAATTTTATATGACGACTGCGACACTAGTCGCAGTCATAGTATAACAGAACTTTCTATCACTGCGACCATGGTCGCAGACTTAATATAATATAACTTTCAATTTTATATAACGTCTGCGACCCTAGTCGCATTCCTTATTCGCATAAAAATAACAGACGAAACATGCTATCGTTCAGCACTGCGACCTCGTTCAGCACTGCGACCACAGTCGCTATCTTTTTTCGCATGCTTTATGTAACAGATTTTTGATAATTTTACAAATTAGATTAGCCATGCGACCCTGAGATCAGTCCGCGTATATCACATCTTATAAAATACTATATTAATTACTCTGAATTAAATGAAGTAATTAATATTCTATCTACCGTGATACAACAACAGTCTCGAAAAAAAGATACACTATTAATCTCGATAAAGGAAAGATGTGCATCATACGTAATCTAAAGATATAAGAAAAACATTCTATAAAAAGATAATTTGTACTTCACGTAATAAACCTCTGAAAAAAAGGAACTCTTCGGATTCTCCCGCCATAACTCTTCAATTAAATATTTAATTTTTTTATCACTTCTTCCAATACTCAACCGTCACCTATAACAATTATTATTACTATTCATGTTCATTCACATTATTGACCTTTTTATAGTGCTTGTAACTAATATATTATCTCATATCTAAAAACTATATTTTTGCTCTTCCTTTTCAATTTGATTTCAAAACTTCCAGAAAACAATTCATTCTTGAATCATGTATTCCCCATCTTCTTCCTCTGAACACTCAGATTTCAACTTCAATCATTCACCCACCGGTCCTCTTTCTTCAGGGTATTCTAGTGAATCTGATACCAGTTTGGACTTCACTCCTTTTTACTATCTCACTACATCAAATAATATTTTATCTGATCCTCCTCTTCATGAGGATGATGAAGTTTTCATGGGGCTTAGTGAGGAGAAAATTATTCCTCTGCTACTTGACGGAGACATGCTTGATGAAAGCATGTCCTCTGATGCTGGAGGCTCGTTTTCTTTGAGCATATCTTTAACAGGTTCTTCTCGACACGGATCAGACGAAGAGCTTGATAGAGAGATCCATTCTGGGAGTTTATTGATGAACCAAAAAACCCTCAAAAAGGGGAAGATGATGAGGAAATAAGTGATGAACAGGAAGACAAGGAGAATGAAGACGACGAATCTGCTTATGATAGTGATGACGACGAGAATTAGGATTTCCTGATCTTCTGATATTCAACGTTATTTTGTCTTCTTTTAAGAGCTTTTAATGCTCTTTTTTTGTAAGGTTTCTTTCTGACCATATTATGTTATAAATAAAATTTACTTCTATCTGTAAAATAATTTTTCATATTTTTAAAATACATATAAAGTATATTGTATAGTTATTATTTCTGCATCTTATCTGCGATAATGGTCGCAGTACTCATATAATAATTACATATGAAACTGCGACCACGGTCGCTGTCCAGTCATAAACAGTTTGATCGTTTTGCATTCAATAAAATTAAAAACAGCTACCATGATCACAGTCCAAAATTAAAGTATATAAACAGATAATACTGCGAATATGAACACAATCCTCTCAAATCAGTATATTTCACTGTATATCACAAATTAGAAAACTGCGACTGCTGTTCATAAACACTGCGACCATAGTCGCAGTCCTACTTCGCATGCAGTAAGTAAAAAAATTCGTAGTTTATAGGCGGCTAAGACAACAGTTACAGTGAAGAGCAAATATATAAAATCATACGTAAACTGCGACTATAGTATCAGTCCTTAGTCACCGTTATTACATTTAACCTAGCAAAAAATTCATCCACAAAAATGCTGTCGTGAATACTGCGACCATAGTCACAGTCCTTGATCGCATGCAATATGTAAAAAAAATTTAATAGTTTATAGGCGGTTGAGACAACAATCACAGTGAAGAACAAATATATAAAATAATACGTAAACTGCGATTATAGTATCAGTTCTTAGTCACCGTTATTACATTTAACCTAACAAAAAAAACGTCCACGACATGCTCTCGTTAAGCACTGCGATCATAATCGCAGTCCTTGTCCGCATTCAATATGTAAAAAATAATAATAATAATTTATACATTATATGCGAAAAAGTAAACTGCGACTATATTCAAAATCAGTAAAATTCTTACAGATCATATCATAAAAAATCTACAAATTAAATAATTGTAGTCTGCGATAAAGGGCGCTTTTAAAACTATTGAGAAATTAATTTATTGACCACTACGACCTTAGGCGCATTCCTAAAATATATAATATCTGCGTAAAAAAAATTTAAAACTGTTGAGAAATTATTTTATTGACAACTACGAGCTTAGGCGCATTCCTAAAATATATAATATCTGCGTAAACAAAAAAATTAATAAAGAAGCATTCAAATTAGTTTCGTGATTTGATGAAGTTGGTCGCAGTTTGGCCGCAGTTATAAAAGATAATTGTGTCAATATTGACTAACGTTAGAAATATAAAAAAATAATAAACTATACAGATCCACTATCTTTTACCGCAGGGGCATTTAGTAATTTCAACTGTTTCAATAGGCGGGGCGTCCTTTCTAGTGTGACTAATAATGTGCCACGTCACCGCAGGCTGAGAGGGTCTCTCAGTCGTCGGCTGATATACATTTTTCTATATATATATATATATATGAGAAAAATGGATATCAGCCGGCAGGCTGAGAGAACTCTCTCAGCCTGCGCTGACGTGGCTCAAATTGTCACGTCACTGACTTGCGGCACGCTTTTAGGCGACTGTTAAATTACCAAATACCCCTTATGAAAAGCAACTCTTAGAGCGTTCCCTTGATTATTGTTTATTATTATTTTTCCCCCCTTTTATTTTGCCGCTCTTTATAGGATATAAATTATTTTTCGCCTTATTTCTTTACCTTTTTTTTTGAAAGATGTAGTTTCTCCTTTTCAGCCTGAGATAAATTTTTTTTTGAAAATATAAAATCTTTTCAGATCAATGTTTTCAGCCTGCGATAAAATTCTACTTTATAGTTTAATTTTTTTTGTATATAATGTAGTCAGAGTCTTGGTCGCATTGTACATTTAAACTGCGACCTTAGTCAAAGTTTTTGGTCGCAGTGTACATGGTGAAATGCGACCAAGGTCGCAGTGTTGTTATTGATAAAGATAGCCAGCAAACTGCAATCTAGGGTTGCATTACATGGACTGCGACTTTGGTCGCAGTACGTTAAGTAATTATTTTTTTTGAATATAATGTATTCAGAGTCTTTGGTCGCAATGTACATTTAAACTGCGACCTTAGCCAAAGTCTTTTGTCGCATTGTACATGGTTAAATGCGAGCAAGGTCGCAGCGTTGTTATTGATAAAGATAGCCAGTAACTGCAATCTAGGGTTGTATTACATGGATTGCGACTTTGGTCGCAGTACGTTAAGTAAGTGTTGTTTTATTAAGTGTTGTTTTTTGGATTAAGTCATTTTTTGAATCTAAATGAAAAATGAAAAGTTGTCTGTTGTCTGATGCGACTTGGAGTCAGTCCGTGAGACGCGACCTGTCATAAAGATTTTATGAGATCTTTTAACGTCAAGTCTATGTTGACGAACCCCGCACCATTCGTTGTTTCCCGAAGCGGTTGTCTACGCGTCGGTTCTTCATTGGGTTTAGGCGTTAATGTCTTTTAATGCCAAACCGGCGCTGGCGGTTGGAGACCATGGGCTGCCTATAAATAGGGCTCACCCTCTCCCTTTAACAGCCCATAATTAGACTGTTTTCTTTCGAGAGCAATTGCTCTGAGAATTTCCGCCTTCTTCAGAGTCTCTAACAGGGGCCTGCCTCCATGGATGAAGATGACCTTATTGACGAACTTGATGGATGTTCGTCCACAAGGGAAGAAGTCATAGACCTCATCGTCCACAAGGGAAGAAGTCATGGTCCTCGTCGTTCACAAGGGAAGAAGTCATGATCCCTGACGAGGACTTAATCCTCACCGAGATCTGCTCTGACTTGATGCACCAGTCAAGCTTGCTGGTAACGGATGGTCAGAGTGGGTATGGCGGCGGGGGATGTGGTGGATATAGTGGTGGGTAGCATTCCCTGTGAGGTCTCAAAACCTCCTCTCTTACCCCAGAAGTGACATCGAGGAAACTCCATGCTCACTGGATAACCTTCTGGTGAAGAGATGTTCATAAACGAAAGATTCTGCTGCCACCAGACCTGCAGGAGAAGATTGCTCTTAGTAGTCAACAAGGGCTCTTCTTGGCTCTTCTGATGTTTTGTCTTATTGGATACTTTGATGTTTAGTGTTCTTTGTAACACTCAATCTTATTGATTCTGCTGCCACCAGACCTCAAGAAGAAGATTTCTCTTAGTCAACAAGGGATTTTTTGATGTTTAGTCTTCTTGGCTACTTTGATGTTTAGTCTTCTTTGTAACACTGAATCTTATTGATTCTGCTGCCACCAGACCTCAGGAAGAAGATTGCTCTTAGTCAACAAAGGGATTTTTTTGATGTTTTAGTCTTCCTTTGTACTGCTGTATTTGTAACACTCAATCTTATTGTATAAGAGATCGTTTTGTATCATTTGCACATGCCTGGAGATAAATGCCTCGACATAAATAAAAAGCATATTTGTTTTTTTTAATAAACTACGAACTTTTTTTCGCAGCCATGCATTGCAAACAAAACAACTATGATCATAGATGACACTGCGACCAAGGTCGCATAAGATACATTGCAAACAGTAACTACTGTGACCAGGGTCGACACTGCGACCAAAGACTGCGACTAAGTAACTGTAGCGGTGACGTGTCACATCGTCGCAGTGTTGTTGTTGATTAAGACTAAAAACCAGCAATAGCGACCAAGATTGGAGATTATTTTTTTAAGACTGCGGCCATCAACTGCGACCAAAGTCGTAGTGTTGTTGTTGATTATTTATAAAGACCACCAACTGCGACCAAGGTCGCAGTGATGTTGTTGATTCGTAAAGACCAGCAACTGCGACCAAGGTCGCTGTGTATTTTATTAAGACTAAACAGCAACAACTGCGATCTAGGTCGCAGTTTATTTTATTAATACTACAGTCAGAAACTGCGACCAAGGTAGCAGTGTTGTTTTGAGTAAGACTAAAGTCCAGCAACTGCGACCAGGGTCGCAGTGTATTTATTAAGTCTGCGTCCAGCAACTGCGACCAATGTCGCAACCTTTTCATTTTAAAAATTTTTAAGGGTGAAGTAATATAATTATTAACTGCGACCAAGGTCGCAGTGTTGTTAAGGATAAAGATGGTCGCAGTGTACATGGTTAAATGTGACCAAGGTCGCATTGTTGTTGTTGATAAAGATGGCCAACAACTGCAGTCTTAGGTCGCTTTACATGGACTGCGACATTGGTCGCAGTACGTTAAGTAAGTGTTTTCCTTTAGATTAACATGCATAGCGACCAAGGTCGCCGTGTTCTTGTTTTATTAAGTGTTGTTTTGGATTAAGTCATTTTTTTGAATCTAAATGAAAAATGAAAAGTTGTCTGTTGTCTGATGCGGTCAGAAACTGCGACCAAGGTAGCAGTGTTGTTGTTGATTAAGATTAAAGACCAGCAACTGCGACCTTGGTCGCATTGTATTTATTAAGTCTGCCTCCATGGTCGCAGTATTTCAACCGATACATAGTAGTAAAAAATGTAATTCACACAAATAACTTTAGAAAACAGATTTATATATATTTAAAAAGAAAAACTCCCATAAATAACTCAATTTGATTTATATATATTTAAAAAGAAAAACAAAATACAATTTTTTAACTTCTAATCGTCGTCATCACCATAGTAATCAGATTCGTCGTCAAGAGTCATGCTTTCGTCTTCTGTCTCTTCCTCCTCTTCAGGTACAATCTCATCGTCGCTTTCTTCCTCTTCATGTTTGTGTTTTGGTTCATCAATGAACTCCCAGAAAGGGTCGTCTGTATCAAGTTCAGATTCTGACCCATAGCGAGACATTGTTTCAGAACTAAACATAAAATCATCATTTGATGATTGGCTTCTTTCCGGTGAAGACGGTGGTGATGGTGAAGACATTGTTTGAATGTATTGGCTTCTTTCCGGTGAAGAGGATGGTATGTTTTTAATCCTTTGCTCATGACCCTTTATATATTTTTAATCCCGGAATTCCAAAAGGTTTAAGCTCTCGGACCACGTGAATATCTCTCAAATATATTTTCTATCTTTTCCCAAAAATTGTATACTTCCTAGGTGACTGTTCAGTTATCCAAAACAGTTTAAAAGTTAATACACTATAACTTTAAATTACTTTGAACTCCAAAACAGTACATTATTGCGACCAAAGTCGCATTGGGAACTGATAAATGATTAACTGCGACCATAATTGCATCCATAGTAGGATTGCGACTATGGTCGCAGTGTTTAAGAGCAGCAGTCGCAGTTTGGATATGTAATTAAAGAGCTTATAAGTTAATATATTGAGAAAGAGACCTTACAAAAAAAAAAAATTTAAAAGCTTTTAAAAGAAGACAAAATATAATTGAATATCAGAAGATCAGGAAATCCTAATCCTCGTCATTATCACCATCATAAGCAGATTCATCGTCTTCATTCTTCTGCTCTTCCTCTTCATCACTTATTTCCTCATCATCTTGCTGGTTTTGAGGTTTTTTTGTTTCACCGATGAACTCCCAGAATGGATCGTCTCTATCAAGCTCTTCGTCTGACCCGTTTGTAGGAAGCGAGCCTACAGCATCAGAGGACATGCTTTCATCAAGCATGTCTCCGTCAAGTGGCAGAGGAATAATGTCTTCTTCACTAACCCACATGAAAAATTCATTATCATCATGAATAGGAGGATCAGTTAATACATTATTTGATGTAGTGAGATAGTCAAAAGGAGTGAAGTCCAGACTGGTATCAGATTCACTAGAATATCCTAAAGACAAAGGACCGGTGGGGGATTGATTGAAGTTGAATTCTGAGTGTTCAGAGGAAGAAGATGGGGAAGACATGATTCAAGAATGAATTTTTTTTTGGAAGTTTTTGAAATCAAATTGAAAAGGAAGAGCAAAATTATAGTTTTTTAGGTATGAGGTAATATATTAGTTACAAGCATTATATAAAGGTCAATATTGTGGAAGAACATGAATAGTAATAATAATTGTTACAGGTGAGGGTTGAGTATGGTAGGAAGTGGTAAAAAAATTAAATATTTAATTGAAGATTTATTGCTGGAGAATCCGAAGTACAAATTAACTTTTTATAGAATTGTTTGGCTATATCTTTAGATTACGTATGGTGCACATCTTTCCTTTCTCGAGATTAACATTAGTGCATATCTTTTTTTCTAGACTGGTGTTGTATCACGGTAGATATAATATTAATTACTTCTTTTACAGAAGGCATGAGAAAGAAGATTGCGAATTTGGTCGCAGTACCGAAGGAGGTCGCATTGCTATGCGATAGTATTTTTTGTCTTGTATTCTTTATTCTGTATTAAGTCTGCGACCATGGAATGTTTTTTTACTTTTGAATGCTAGAAGTCGTAGTCGTCATTTAAAAGGGGTATTTTTGTCATTTTGTTTCACGATTGTTTAGGCGGGATTTTTTGATTTTTTTGGCGCCAACACTCTGCGACCGATGTGTGGCCTATATTCAGCCACGTCCCGCAGGCTGAGAAACTCTCTCAGCCCGCAGGCTGAGGTACAGATAGCCCTATATATATATATATATATATATATATATATATATATATATATATATATATATATATATATATATATATATAGAGAGAGAGAGAGAGAGAGAGAGAGAGAGACTTGTGTCCTTTTAAAAGGATTTGAGCCCGAATCCTTCCTACTCAAATTCAACTCTCCAACATTCGAATACAAGATCCACTCCGTTGAAGTTAATCTATATTATTTCAAGTATCTATAAACTAAAAATCAAGTATTTTAATATTTTTTGCTCATCAATTGACACAAAATGGATGGTCGAAAGTAGTGAGTTGGTTAAATCTATATTTTTAGACATATAAATTCTCGATCCGACCATTTCATTATAATCTAAATATTTAAAAACCCCCACAAATCAATTTTTGTTAGGTTCCAAATGTTTTACAACGTTAAACTAACCAACTCACTATTTAGGTTGTCCGTTTTTTCCTACTTGATGGATGGGTAAAAGTATTCAAAACAGTTGATTTTTAGTTTATAGATATTTGAAATAATATAGATCAATTTCAACAGAGTAGATCTTATATTCGAATGTCAGAGGGTTGAATTTGAGTGGGAAGGATCCGGGCTCGAATCCTTTCTAAATGACACAAGTCTAACTCTCTCTCTCTGAGAGAGAGAGAGAGAGTTAGACTTGTGTCATTTAGAAAGAGGAGAGAGAGTTAGACTTGTGTCATTTAGAAAGGATTCGAGGCCGAATCTTTCCCACTCAACTACAATCTTACGACATTCAAATACAAGATCTACTCTGATAAAAATTAAAAAATCAAGTTTCTTGAATACTTTTGACCCATCCATCAAGTAGGCGCAAAATGGACAGCCGAAAATAGTATATTACTTAGATTTATGTTTTTAGACATAAGAATTCTCGATCCGACCATTTGATCATGATCTAAACATTTAAAAACCCCTACACACCAGTTTTCGTTAGGTTTCAAATATTCTACACCATTAAACTAATCAACTCGCTATTTTCGTCGTCCATTTTTTGCCTATTGATGGATGGGCAAAAAATATTTAAAATACTTGATTTTCGGTTTTTAGTTATTTTAAATAATATAAATCAACTTTAATGGAGTGGATCTTATATTTGAATGTCGTAGCATGGTATTTGAGTGGGAAGCATTCATGCTCGAATCTTTGTGGAACTACACAAATCTCATTCTATATATATATGAAAATTTTTAGTGAAAATCGAGCTCAAAATAAGCTTCGTGCGAACTCCACGGTGAGCCACCACATAGATGATCCGAACCATTCATCTTGATTTACATTCTCAAATTAGGCTAACAAAAAAATCACGTGATTTCATGCTATTTTACCTATGCATTAAGTGGTCATACAAAATATGTTTTATTAGATGTAGAAAAAGATGTCATTTGATGCATAAGTAAAAAAGTCCAGAATCGTTGATTTTCATTATTAGCCTAACTTGAATATGTAGATCAAGATAATCAGTTTAGATCAACTATGAGTTGGCGTGCCGTAGAGTTCGCATGAAGCTTATTGTGAGCCCCGTTCTCACTAGAATATTTTCATACACACACACGCTCATGTGTGTGATTTAACTGAGAATCCCAAAACTCAATTTTAAAATCAAAGTTAAATTCCAATCCCTCAGGCATCCTTCTTGAGTGCAAATAAAGACACCCACAGAATTGATTAATGCACCCAACCAAATTTCAAAAAAATTGGTTGACAATTATACACCTAGATGAAAAGATAATATTATCCTTAAAGTTTTATTAAATTACAAGACTTCAAACTCTTCCACTTAAAATTGATGAAGGCACTCACCCAAATTGATGAAGGCACCCAGCCAACACTCCTTTTTCATCCCAACTCCTTTCATTCCTCCAAAAAACCCGAAAAATTTCAACTCATCCAAACCCTAAAATTTCATCCACATTGCTTTGTTTCCACCTATGGATAAGCAATTCACTACTCTAGAACATTACAATAATGGGAAGGTGAGTTTTTATCATTTAAAATTCATTTTTTCTTACTTTTTATCGGGCCGCTTTTATCGTGCGAGTTCGCATCATTCGAACGAATTCGAACATTTTGTTCGAACGATCATTACGAACAGTAACACAGCGTCTGGACGGTTTAATCTGAATAATTTGCTCTTGTTCGAAAAAATTGTGACTGAAACATTCATTTGTTCGGTGAGTGAAATCCGATCATAAAGAAAATATTTAGCTCGAGTTGACCGAGTAGAGACCTTGCAGCAAATTTAACAGTTTTTATTTTCTGATACATGAAAATCCTTCTGCCCATTTAGTGATATTGGTATTGAGCTGACTGTTGATTATAGTATGGATTTCAGTACGCACCAGATATTTCAAACTCAAGAGGCATTGATCAATTGAGCTCGAGAAGTTGATAAGTCACAAGGATTTATAATTGTTATCAAGGCATCCGATGTCTCAAGACCTAAAAAAAGGAAGGGCATTTCTTAGTTGTAAGCTCAGCGGAACATATAGAATTCACTCCTCGGTAAAGATTCATGGTGAAGATAAATTTGATCAGCAACAATCAAGAAGTATCAGTATAAAAAATGCTCTTGTCCATTCTTACTGAAGGGCAAGGAGTTATCCTACGAAGAAGGGTGGATGCTTTTGGTTGCATGTGGTGTTCATAACCATTTGGCGGCAGAACATGTGGAAGGACATTCTTTTGCTGGTAAATTATCAGAAGAAGAGGAGAATTTGGTTGTAGATATATCCAAGACCCTTATTCGACCAAGCAGCTCCCTTAGCATACGATGAAACTCTACCAAGGCCCTCAAACAATTGGAGGTATGAGATGGATACTCTCATTCTATTCTTGCCAACGAATAAATTGCACCCCACCAAGTACAACAGATATGCTCTAGCATATCACATAATACGAAATGAGTGAGTGCGTTAGTAACATCAGAGAACTTGGAACGGAGGCATTCCAATCTTACTGAGTGTGTCCCCAGATCATATCCAACTCATAATGTGCGTCTTGCGAGGACACGCCAAGTAAGATAACAAACATCTCCTCCGCATCGGTAATCCTCTTGGAGGTATTCACTGATCGACCTATCAATCGATATGCCTACAAGTATAGGAACATCATTCAAGGTGATGGTTATTTTCACCAAAGGACATGTGTAAAGTATTTGTTTTCGGTTGCTACTGTTCCACAAAAGTCGAAATCAAAACATGGTTAGAATTTCGGTACGAAATGTCTTTCAACGGTTGTAATCCAGATTGTCGAATATAGTTATCAAACATGCGATTCAGTATTTCATCGTCTCACGCCTAATCTTTCAAATTTGCTGTCTGTGTCACACATTTGAATGGGTCTTTCTCCTGTAAAAAAAATTTATTAATCAACAATAATGTTTCGACATGTAATAGTCAAAAACTCATTTCTTAAAATTAAAATCTTACATTAACGAATCCAAATATCTGCCGCTATTTGAGTTTTAAAACTCGGGAGTAATGTAATATCTATCGGATCACCTGGAAGCGGCTCAATCATACTTCTCTATCAGCTCTTCATCCTTGACATTTTCTTCTCCCTCCTCTATTGGGGGAGTGTTAGATAGCTCATCCCGTCCACGACATCTTTCTGAAGCCATAGGACAAACTCTAGAAGATCCAGCAATATCCATTCCTATGATAGAGAGAAGTTAGAATATTTTAAATTACAAAAAAATGGTTCTATTCGGCCAGTTACAGTCAAACATTAATGCAATGTTCGGCTATAACATGCCAAACATACATATTACTGTTCGGTCGTTGTGTGCCGAACATAATTAATACATTTGGTCCAAATAGGCCGAACAGATCAACGAATGTTCGGTTTTACAAGACCAAACATTTCTTATAATGTTCGTCCCTTAACGACCGAACATACTATGAACTCATTGAAAAAAAGCGGAAGAATTTTGATTTAAATCAATGGAATTGAATTTCTTTAAATTCTTTCTACATTTACAACACTGATTAACCCTACATACGATCAACCACCCATCATATTTAATAGATCTATTAATTTTTCGTCAAAAACAAGTTTTTGGAGGATTTTGAGTTGAAACTCCCCTTGCTACAAAATGGGATAACCGAGAGCACAAGCGGCGAGATAGGCTCCGTGGGAGCGATGATGAATTAGGTGAATGACGAGGAATGATGACGGGTGAGTGTGTAAGAAGAGAGAGTTGTGCAGAGAGAAGAGATGGAGAGACACTCAGAGTTAGGAGAGGGAGATGATGGTAGAATAGAAACTTTGAAAAATTATTAAGCTGAGAGATGAGAGGAATAATTTTGGAAATGTGAGGTGCTTTTATCATTTTGGATGGGTGCCTGGATCAGCTGGCTGGGTGCCTTTATCAGCACTCATCCGTCTATGATCATACGACAAAAAATAAACCGCAAGAATCTCTTTTGCTCTTTTTCTACACGGGACTGAATTGTTGGAGCTTGAAGAAGCTCCAGCGCCGACTCCCTTAAAAAAAGAAAAAGAAAAAAAAAAAAAAAAAACCCCTTTCCTTACTCACCCTAACCCTAGCCCTAACCCGAAATCCATGCCACCACCCAAACTCAAACCCTAGCAGCAGCAGAAGAAATGGACTTCACGGAGCTGGAATCCATCGAGGGCCTCCGCTTCCCGTGGAACTCATGGCCGCCGACGTGATTTGACGCCAACGACCTCGTCGTCCCCTTGAGCGCTCTCTACACTCCGCTCCTCCCCCTCACCGACCTTCCCCTCCTCAACTACGACCCCTTGGTCTGCTCCGACTGCCGCTCCGCCCTCAACCCCTACGCCCGTGTTGACTACCGCTCCGCCCTCTGGATCTGCCCCTTCTGCCACCGTCGGAACTTCTTTCCCAAATCCTACGCCGGCATCGGCGATCACAACCTGCCCGCCGAGCTCTTCCCCACCTACTCCACCGTCGAGTACCTCCTCAGCAGCCCTAACCCCAACTCCTCCTCCTCCAGCTCGTCGTCATCGTTTCTCTCCTCGTCAGTGAACTCCTCTTCGATGAGCTCGATGTTGGGTGTGCCCGGATTGGATCCGGGGTTTGTGTTTGTGGTGGATGTTTGTATGGAGAAGGAGGAGCTGGAGGTGGTGAAAGGGGAGATTTTGAGGGTGGTTGCGGGGTTGCCGGAGAACGCATTGGTTGTGCTGGTATCGTTCGGGGAGATGGTGTGGGTGCATGATTTAGGGTTTAGTGAGTGCTCGAGAGTTCTGGTCTTTGCCGGTGATCGGGAGCTCAGCTCGGAGAAGGTGAGTTTCTTATTTCTTAATGTTGTTGTTTTAGATTGTTTAATGCGTTTAATGTCAGTTGATAATGTTGTTGCCATATATTGAAAATTCAATGACATCAGCTTTAACTATAAATTGAGGGTAGGGGTTACCTTTCATGGAGAATGCTGGAGGCAAAGTTAGAATATTTATGTTCTTCAACGATGCATTAGAACTGTGCACCAATTGATATTAATTTATAATAAACTGAATAGACTATATGAATGGAGTGTGCTATGTTTAATTTTACATGTCAAGCAGATAGTGAAGAAAATTTTGAAGTTGTCATCTTTATATTCTAAAAGCTTGAATCTTTAGGATTCTAACAAGGGCATTTTTTTAAAAAAACCAATTTTAAAATAATTCTAAAAAATCAACTCCTAAGAGTAATTCCAACAACCATCTGACACATAACGTCGGCGCTGCCGCCAACGTGGTGCTCGCGTAGGCGGAGTCAGTTTTTTTCGTCTGGAGTTGGCGACCTCGGACGAAAATTATATATATATTTTTTGCTATTTTGTTCTTTTTCCGGGGTTGCCAACCCCGGACAAAGAATTTTTGTTTTTTTGGATTTGTCCAGAATAGGCAATCCCAGACAAAGATTTTCTTTATCTTTTTCTATTTTTCCATCAGAATTTTATATCACACGACATTAGCTAAGTTGGTACAGTGGAGGACTGTAGTTGGCAATTCCTTCAGATTGAGTCGCTGGTTCGAATTCTGTTAGAATTTTTTGGATTTTTTTGTCTGGAGTGGCAATCTCGGACCCCGGACAAAGAAATACACAGCAAAAAAAATTTAGCTTCGTCCGGGGTTGCCTAACCTCGGACGAAGAAAAACCGCCTTCGACAACCGCCCCGCCGCTGACGTGGCGTGTTAGAGGTCGGTTTTTAGATTTTTTTTGAGAGGGGTCGATTTATAAAATTATCTATTAAAAAGTTTTTTTTTTTTTTGAAAATTGCCTTTCTAACAATCCAAGTAGAAGTTTAGGGCATTGAAAAAAAAAATGAGTTTTTGAGGGTGGCGGTGAGTCTGCAGTGTGATGTTGGGTTGGCTTTATTTGGTGACATGGAATTGGTTAATGGTCTGTCGTTTAGGGCCTGTTTAATACCATGTAAATTTCGAGAAATGAGATGTGTTAAAAACACCTTCAATCCACTACTAGAAATCACCTTTTCATTTCCATTTTTTGGTTCACTTGCTGTTTCATTCAATGGGAATTTAGAAACCATAAGATAAGATAAAAAGTAGTGGAGACAAATGAGAGGATAATGTTACTTCCCAACTGCTCTATTAATTAGAAAATATTAAATGAACATATCAAGTCATTTGAGCTCATGTCACAATTTTTCGAGCATAAATTCCCAAGATTTATTAGCCAACAAAGGCGACATAATACATCTCAAAATATGCATCGGGTGATAAAAGTTTCAGCATGAATTATACTAAGCATTGCAATACGTCACCTATGCTACACTTATAGCTATCCTGCATGTAATATAGCAAGTTTCTTGCAGAAGTTTATCCTAGAAACAAACTGGGGGGCAAACGGGTCGCGACCTGCCAGACCCAACTCGACATGGAGTCGGTTTTGGGCTAATCGGGTATGGGTCTGACTCGATAATTAAACGGGGCGACCCGCCTGACTCGATAATAAACGGGTCGGGTCGATCCGAACCAGCTCGATCCAATTAGACGCGCCTGATCCGATTAGGGTCGGGTCCTACTCCCCCCTCGGCCTCCACCCATCACCACCACCTCCACCCACACCTCCACCCACCACCATCACCGCCGCAACCCCTCCGTCGCCTCCCTCCGCACTCCGCCTCTCACTACCCGTCCTTCCTCCGCTCACCGCCACCACCGCTATAACCCCCTCAGCCATTTCCCCCGCCTCTTGCTGTCACCACTCCACCACCGCCACCGCCACCGCATCCTGTCGCCTCTCTCCGCCATCGCCACCGCATCCTATCGCCGTCTCCGCCATCGCCACAGCCTCCCGCCACTCTCCCCATTTTAGAATGAAATGCCAAAATATTGACTGAGCTGGGGTTCAAACTTGTAACCTCTTGTGTGAGACTCTAGTGTGATGACTAACCACTCCACCCACTTTTTGTATATTGTGTAGAAAAATATATTTAGTGATTTGAAATCAGGTTAAATGGGTTGAGTCAGGTCGATTCATTTGAGTCCTGGTAGGGACCGGGTCTGAATTTTTTGATCCGTATAATAATCAGGTGACCCGACCCGATTATTATACGGGTCGACCGACCCGATTATTATACAGGTCGAGCTGTAATCGGGTTGAGTCGACCCGACCCTACCCAATTGCCACCCCTAAAACAAACCATCCTTGCAGATATCTCTTCACCTTCTGAGCATAAATTATCAGGTTTTACTTATATAACTAGAAAGACTAATATTTTTGAGGTTTTTATTGTTTCTGCTGAAGATTTCAAATGGAATTATGATTCCCTTAGAATATAAAATCATTGGGCATTATGAAATTATAAAAAGATGATATTCAAATTAAATAGTAAGCTGGAAGTTCAAAAATTAAATTGCAATATAACAAAATTTTATTATATTGAATGTTATTTGGACTTTGTTAATATTGAACCATAAAGCATCCTACCTTCTAGGAAATGTAGTGGGGGCACCATTTGCAGGCCAAACATGCGCCGTTGCCACAACATGCTATAGTCTATACAGGACACTAGTGTCCCATATTTTCCCTGCTGTTTAAAGAACATGCAATAGGTAAGATGGCTGCCATGGTACATAGACATTTGTCACTATAAGCAAGTAAAAGCTCATCGCTTCAATTAGGAATTCTCAATAATATAAATTTAATGATCACTTAACATGAAAAGTTATAAGCTTAGTGTAGGGGGTCATAATCTTGACATGACCACTTAACCTGAAACAATCCTGATGCGGAGTTAGCAGGTTCGATTGACCTTAATCAGCCTCGGGTCATCAACAGTTGACCATGTAAACCCGTTTGGTAGATAGGTCAGGGTTTACACTGAAACACACTTGATGTATTGAACCCATTATGTAATGATTAATTACCGATCCTTGTATACAAGAAGTGGTTGGTGGAATTATTAGCTCTAGGGATGGCAATTTGACCTGTACCCCGGGGGACCCGACCCGACCCGACCTGAATGGGGCGGGTTTTTGATCGTTGACCAGCTTCGGGTCAGGTAACGGGGAAAACCCGAAATAACAAAGGTCGGGGCGGGTACGGTATGGTATTGCCCGCCCCGTACCCGCCCTGCTATTTTTTCATATAAAGAGTATAATAATATTATATATATATACATCTACTTAAATAACCCAGCTTTTAACACTAATTACAAATATGCCATTCCCCATAAATATCTAAACAAATGGTCCAAAATCCAAATCCAATATGCCCTAAAAATTTGAGCTCAGTACACGATTTCGGGTCGGGTGGGTATTTTTATTACCCATCGGGGCGGGGATGGGGGGTGATTGTGAAATACCCCAACGGGGCCTGCGGTGGGGACGTGGCGGGTTTTGGGATTTCGGGTATGGGGACGGGGTGTTCAATACCCGGCCCGACCTGCCCCGTTGCCATCCCTGATTAGCTCAGTTGTTCTTGCTAGCTATTAGTACTGTTACAAATCATAAGACATTGATTCTTCTTACAATGCATCATAAGATACACAAACTGTAATAAGATAAATGGACAATATATGGGCTTAACAGATAAACCTGTAAGATTTGCATGATTTCATGTATGTCATATGAATCATAATACACTTATCGCATATCGTAGTATATTGGCAACATTGCTTAAACTGTCCCCCAACCAAAGCCATCACCACCCCGCCCACCATCCATGCACATCTCTAGGCACTTAAGCCATGCTCCTCAACTGCTCCAACCCAATTCCTCCTCCAGCTCGTTGTCATCGTTTCTGTCCTCATCTGTGAACTCATCCATGAGCTCGATGTCGGGTGGCCGTGATTCGATCCGGGGTTTGTTTGTGTTCTGGAGCATGTTGTATGTTGAAGGAGGAGCTAAAGGCGGTGAAAGGCGAGATTTTGAGGGTGGTCGTGAGGTTGCTGGAGAATGCGATGGCCAGATTGGTGTCGTTCGGAGATGGTGTGGGTTCATGATTTAGGGTTTAGCGATTGCTCGAGAGTTCTGGTGTTTGCTGCGATCGAGAGATCAGCTGGGAGAAGGTGAGTTCTTTATTTTAATGTTTTACCGATGAGGTGAATGTTGATATGGTGTTTCAATATGTTGAAACTTCAAAGCTGTCAACTTTAGTAAGTTGGGGTTAGTGATTGAGGAATTGCACTATGTTGTTGCAATATGATTGGAGGGATTGCATTATGTTTATCTTTACGTGTCAAGTAGATAGCGAAGAAAATTTGAAGTTGTCATCTTTATGTTCTAGAAGCTCGACTCTTTAGGATTCTAGTGACTAAGGAGTTGAGGGCATTGAAAAATGAGATTTTGATTTTGGTGGTG
This sequence comes from Agave tequilana, assembly GCA_038442645.1. Classification (NCBI taxonomy): domain Eukaryota; kingdom Viridiplantae; phylum Streptophyta; class Magnoliopsida; order Asparagales; family Asparagaceae; genus Agave; species Agave tequilana. The sequence continues at coordinate 129,975 of JAVJIF010006517.1, forward strand.
AGTGTTGAAGTGTGATTGATGGGTTTATGATATTTGTGACGTGGAATTGGTTAATGGTCTGTGGTTTAGGGCCTATTTAATACCGTGTAAGATTTGAGAAATGAGATTTGTTTGGAAACACCTCCAGTACACTTCTAGAGACTACTTTTTCACGTTGATTCTTTTCTGGGTTCATTTACTGATTCATTCAATCAGAATTAGGTGCCAAAAGAGTAAAAATATTGGAGACAAATGAGAGGTAGTGATACCTCCCAATGACTTTATTAATTAGAAACCTATTAAATGAGCATTTCTGATCATTTTGAGCCATGTTACAAAATTTTTGGCAGAGAAGTGTTCCTAAGTTTTTAGGCAACATAGGTGACGTTGCATGTCAAATATATGCATCGGGTGATAGAATTTAACTATGAGTAATACTAAAGCATTGCCAGTACTATCACCTATGATACACTTGGGGTCTTGAAGGAAAGATTTGGAGTCTACAATTTCTCAAAATATATATATAGATATATACAAATCCCACTCCTTCTCAATTACTTATACAACTCATATTCTTTACACTCTCCCCTCAAGCTGGACCATGCACATCATGCATGCCCAGCTACACAAATACTCCAAATTCGAGGACTTCCAAGAGGTTTTGTTAATATATCTGCTAACTAGTTATGGAAGAAATATGTTGAAGTTCAATGATCTTATTCTCTGTAATTTTTTGATGAACTAAATGACAATCTACCTCAATGTGTTTGGTATGCTCAAGAAAATCGAATTTTATGCAATGTGAATAGCCATTGTATTGTCACAATATCATCTCATACGAGTTAAAGACAGAAGATGTAGCTGACTCGAGATCTCGTATACGCACCAATTCACATGGGGTATTGTTCAAGGCTCGATATTTAGACTTGGCACTAGATCTCGAAATCACAATTTGCTTCTTGCTCTTCTACCGTACAAAATTTCCTCCAACAAACACACGGTAAACAGTAGTGGCTATCCATTGTTGGTGATCTTGCCTAATCTGTATTCGAAAAATCATCTATATGTCCATGAACACAACCTGAATACAAGAGAGTCCTCTGTCAGGGGCACGTTTCAAATATCGAAGTATTCAAATCACAACATCTCAGTCACTTATCCGTGGAGTAGATAAGACTGACTCAGCACACTAACATGGTATGCAACATCAAGTCGAGTCATTATAAGCTAGTTCAGCGTACCCACAAGCTTCCTATATCACCCGAATTATCTAAAAGCTTTCCCGACCTGGAAACAACTTAGAGTTGACGTTCATTGGTGAATCCACTCATTTGCACTCTAATATGTCAGCTTCTGAAAGCATGTCCAACACTATTTTCATTGAGCCAGGAAGATTCCTTTTTTCGATCTTCCTACTTCAATGCCCCAAAAATATTTCGGCTGTCCCAAATTTTTTGTTTGAAACTTCTTCTGTAGATACAATTTTAACTCACTAATTCTTGAACATCATTATCAGTAATCACTATATCATCTACATAAACAAGCAAAAAATTGTTTTCCTTGATGACGCCGAAAGAAAAAAGAATAATCCTTCTAAGAACAATAAAGTTCAAACTCCTAAACAACTGAGGTAAATCTCCTAAACCATACTGTAGGAAGTTGCTTCAACCCATATAAAGACTTCTTGAGACTATAAACTTGTCCAAACTCCCCCTGAGCAACAAAATTAGGTGGTTGCTTTGTATAAACCTCTTCATCAGAATACCGTGAATGCATTGATATCAAGTTGATGTAACAGACAACGATAGGTAGCCACAAATGAAACGAGGAGGCGAATAGAGGTCAGTTTAGCCACAGGAGAAAAGGTCTTCTGATAGTCAATACCATACATATGAGAATATTCTTTGGCCACCAAAGTTGCTTTCAAGCAAGCAAGATAACTATCTGGAGTTTTCATTGTGTAAACCCAACTGCCTTCTTCCCGAGTGGAAGAGGTACCAAATCTCATGTGCAATTCTACTATAGAGCAACCATTTTCTCTTGCATAGTAGACCTCTAATCTTAACCTGAGTCTGATAGGACCTCTAACACGGACTTGAGAATAAAATGAGAATCAAGAATGAGAGAAAGAATGAAAAGGTGATGAAAGATGAGTACAAGACATAAAATTATATAATGAATGTGTAGTACAACTCTGTTTGCCTTTTCGAAGGGCAATAGTTTGATCAAGATCAGTTGAAATATCATTAAAGAGGATATGCTCAGAAGAAACAATAAGATTCTCACTGATTGTGTATCAAAAACTGAAACAGAAGACATTGGCACGGCTCTGGGATCTGAAGCAACTTGTTGTTTATACACTTGGAAAGGTTAATCCTTAGCAGATGGCATTTTTTCCAATTTCTTATTATCTAAGGATGACAAATTAGTCGATAATGGATTCAAAAGAAAAAATAGAAACTCACCATCACTGACTCTAATATAGAAGACTTAGAATTAAAATAAGCTTTAGACTCAAAGAAAGTAACATTAGTAGAAGTTATAAACTTGTTTAGGATAATAACATTTGAATCCCTTTGAGTCCTGTAGTACCCTAAGAAAACATATTTAAGAGCTCTAGGGTCTACATTAGTCCTATCAATCTAAGTATCATGCGCAAAACACACCTAAAAATCTTTACGGGCTAAGAAAAAGTTTCTTGTGTAGATAAAGAGTAGGGTATTTCACCTTGATAATTGTAATTATCATCTATATTTTGTATCACTTTATACCACTTTTGTTACACATTTAATGCTGCACGGGTGTTTTTGTTTATGTTTATGCAGAAATTAGGTCAAAGAGTAAAAGATTGAGAAAACTGTTGAAATCGATGTTAAAGAGACGATTGTAGCAGTATATTTCAGATTTAAAAATCCAGAGACCTAATAGAGTTGCCAAAAGAGTCTATAAGATGTGAGGAGGTATCTATCAAAATTTGAAGTCAAATCCAGCAAAATTTCAGTTGCACAACTGAATTTTATGCTGAGCAGCTGTTCACTGTTCACTGTTCAACAGAGAGTAGAAATCAGATTCAGACTCAGATTAAGGCTGGACAACCTTTTAGTATTTTGATCATAATTTTCGCTAAAAAAATCCGATTCTGATGATCCAAGATGCTATGGAAGAAGACTGAAAGAGAGACAACTTTGCTGTTGACAACTTGTCCTAATTCAACGGTTTGATAAGCCATATTCTGCAATTAAATGCTAGTTGTTTGCAGATCAATTCAGAATTGAATTCTTACACCAAGTTTAGGTTGGATTAGAAGTCCTATGTTCCTTATTGTAATTGGCTCTGAGATTTATATAAAGGGCTGCAATCTCTTGTAAATCTCATCATCTTATCATAAACTCAAACTTTATATTAGGGTTTTAGGTTTAAGTTCCTTGACTTTTGGAGAATAAATTTTGCATATTGAAGTTGAAGAAGAACAGTGATGAGGCATCACTCTAGAGTTCCTAAATTGATGCTTTCTAATCTTTTTCCTCCTTTTATTTTATTATTGATAAAGTTTATATTGACCAACATGTTTTGCATCTTTTTAATATGAACTAATTCTTTATAGCTAGGGCGTTGATGTATGTTAAATATTATGATATAATCTTGTTGCTTTGTAGTATTCTACTATTTTACTTCTCAAGTTTAATCTTTTGCATGCTAAGCTTTTATTCTCAATCTTTTTGTTATTAATTGGTGGCCAAAATTATACGGATAGTTAGATTGAAACTGAGAGGAGATAACTTATCATAGCATCATAGGAATAGAAACCACAATGGCACGTTGAGACGGAGAAGTCGTGCAATCGTGTAAGAAAGATCCACTGTACTTAATACTTCTTCTAACTTGTAAATCTACTAAATCGGAGATTGTAGATACTTGAATTAGAGGATAAATTAGTATTGCTCGAGAGAGAATACTAGTAGGAAAGGGACGTCGATTGTTAACATGAATAGTAATAATTAACTAGCACAAGCACGATTTATATCTGATTATATTTGACGAAATCAATTGCCCTAGCACTTTTTTTTAATTATACCCAACTCTTTAAGTTTCTTGCCAAATAGTTTATTCTTAATCATTTTCTTAATTGTTCTAATAAAAATAGGAAAAACTAGTTTGGTACTCAATAGATATCAATCCTTGTGGGAACGATGCTCTACTCATTCTTTAAACGATTGGTGCACTTGCTAATTCGCACATCAACCCTCATGTACAGAAGATGGCATACGATTTATAAGACAACAAGCGGTATGAACTGCATCACTCAAAAAAAAATTTGGGAACCTTTCTGTGAATTAAAAGTGCGCACGCAATATCTAACAAATGTCTATTTTTACGTTCTGCAATGCCATTTGTTGAGGAGTGTAAGGACATGATGACCGCCGATAACTATCCCAGTTTTATGCATAAAATTCTCAAATGATGAACTAAAAGATTCTTTTGCATTATCTGATCTTAAAACCACGAATCAACACACAAATAGATTCTTGATCTCAGCATACAACTTTGAAATAGAAAACACTTCTGGACATTTTTTTCATTATACATAACTAAGTTACACGAGAAAATCATCCACAAAAAGTGATAATAATTACCTAAATCAAGTTTGAACTGACAGGAAATGGTTCCCAAATATCGAAATGTACTAAGTCAAAAAGCCAATCAAACTATTTTATCGACTCGCAAAGGACAAAACATACGGTGATGGTTAGCTAACTGACACGAACTCGCAATCTAATGAAGAGACCTGACTCAGACTCAAAGCAAGAACTATATTTTAAATGGATGACAATTAGGAGGGGGACAGGTAGAGGAATAGCAACAAGTTTTTAATTACATGATGAGCACAAGGCTCCTAGCTACATGTGTTGGTGCATAAGCATATGATGAAGCCAGATTTGTAGGTAGTAGAAGCCTAGAGAAAAGGTGAAGAACATATCAGAAAAGAAATATGTTTGATGTATATTGCATTTGTTCAGTACCATATCGTCGCTTAACCTTTCAACTCATTAAATGCTGACTATAGAACTCAATTGTCACTGCTAGATTACCTAAACTGGGATTTTAGTGGGGGACCAAATTCGAACCGAAATCAAATTTGATTCAATTGAATAGCAATTGGGCCTTTGGAGGAGCTAAAGGAATGGGAGCAATATTCTGACATACATGATATGTGCAGACAAGCTTCCAACTA